>CM033363.1:9818052-10399234 GCA_019395295.1 Osmanthus fragrans
GCGCAACAAGGGGAAGCCCATCGTAGCAATAGATGCAACATTGTGTGGGGAAGTCGGAGAAGGTGGTTTGTGACTGTGGGGCTCACTATCGGTGCTATAATTTGAAAATGAAATGTACGTGTTAGGCTGTGCGAAGAACATGTTTATAAATTTGGATTGTGTGTTGTTATTTGATTATATAAGTCATAAATAGATTTCCCTTGATGAGTATGGTCAACCAGTGTAGGGGTATCGACATGGGCATCGCTGGAGAAAGTGGTGTTGCCCAAAAGGCAGTTCGTAGCTATTGGTGTTTGGCTTGATTTTTAGTGCGTTTAGGATGGTATTAGGCCTAAATGTTGGTTGAGATTTGTAGAGGAAGTTGAGTTGGTCATGCTAATGGTGGAGTTTGACAGCTTGGGCAGTGGTTGGCCAGCATTTAGAGGCTTCAAATGAGGCGCATCACTACTTGCAGCTACGAACAACAGATCTTTCATGTGGTGGTGGTGGTGGTTAGGATATGTTGAAGGTGTCGGTGGTGCACATTTGGTTCTTGACATTGTTGGGAGTAGTGGTACTGTCGAAGTGGTAGTGGCAAAGAAAATTGAGCATGACCAAGTTTATCCTTATTGTGACTGTTTGTGACCAGATCTATGATAATTGTGACTATGTAACTTGGTTACATACAATTACAAATTAGATTGATATGATCATAGAGAGTCACACCCAAGATAAAAGTTGGTCAAAATTAGTTACAAATAACACAGATCGGTGAATATAGTAAAATTGGAGGTGATGGTGGTGGTGACTAGTGGTAGATTGTGGTGTTAGTTTATGGTGTATGAAGATTTGTTTATAGCGACTCTTTATGTCCAAGTATGTGTTTATTGTGAAAGTTTGTGACCTATTGTGACTTTATCACATACCCTTACAGTTACAATTGACTTCGATGCAGACAGTCACACTAAATATAAATTGGTCGCAGTTAGTCACATTGAATACAACTTTGGTCACAGTTAGTCATAAATAACATATGTAAGTGACTTGGTTATATACAGTAACTTGAAAATTTTCTGGATATATGTTGTAGGGTAGGAATGGGTTGGGGTAGGATAGGATAGGTGGTTCCGTGAGGTGAGATGTACTCTCCAGTTTCTAATTTTTGGAAATTTTTTGGGAAGTGTGGTCGGATGGGATAGGTGGTTTCATGGGGGTGGGGTGTGATTTTCAATTTTTAATTTTTGAAAAAAAAAAAATGGCGATGGAGCGGGGTAGGATCTCCAGTAAAGGTTTTCAATTTTTGAAAATTTCTTATAAGTAGGCGTGGGAACATGGGGTGGGGGATGGGTAGAAATAATTAATTTCAATTATATATATATATATATATATATATATATATATATATATATATATATATATATTAATTGGAATTAACACCTGAATATTGAAATAATTTAATAAATTTGTTAATTTTGAAATGTGATTCTTAAAATGTCAGAGTTATATATTGTTTCCCCTATAGAATTTTGCACCCCTGGTAGCATTGGTAATGTACAACCATTATAAATCTGCAACTATAAACTAAAATTCCCCTCCAATTCTTTATTGGTACAACTTTTGAGTTTTTAGGATAATTAGGTCCACTATCCTTATACATATAAATTCAAAACTTTTTCTTATCTTTTAACCACACATTCTCCATCAAATGACTATTCCAAAATATATATATTTTATGGAGCTCAAACATGCTCTATACATATCTCTCCCTCCTCGATAACTTCCATTTATCTATCATCCACCCATCCATTTCTCTTCCATTCCCAAATCCACTGTTCCCACAACCACCAAATTTCTCCATCTACCACCACCACCAGAGCCGCGTTCTCCAGTCGCTCCATTCTCCACCTTCACCACCAATCTCTATCCTATCTTCCTCAAAATATTCATTGCGGCCAGATTATCACACATATTCCACAAAGATATTTCCTTACCTCTTTTGAAGTAACAAGTACCTAGTACTGATTCTAAAGCCATCAACTCGACATTGATAATTTTTTTCTTTCACTAATTCAGACGACGGTGATGACTTCTATGCTACTACGAAGATGGGGTCGGGGTATATGTGGATTCCACCTCGAATAAATTTCTTCTTTACTAATTATCACAGTGACTCTTTGAGACCATATATGTGTAAATTGTTATTGTTTGTAACATGTCTGTGTAAGCTATTGTTGTTTGTGATCAAACATGTGTTATATGTGACCAAGTTTGTCTTCATTGTGATTTTCTTGACCAATTCAGTCTTAACTGTGACGGTATGCGACCAGTCATTAATAATTTGGTCACATTCAGATACAATTAAAACATATCTAGTCACAGACGATTACAATAAAGACATACTTGTATACAATCGGTCACAATTAACAAGGCTTGGTCACAAAAGGTCACCACACACAAATTCGCACACATAGTAGACCAGCACCACAACCCATCACCAACACAACCCAAAATAGGAAGCGAAATAGGCCAACAGTATGACTAGTATATGGGTCGAAAAATTGAACAAAAAAACTCTGTGACCTGGGTTAGAGTCGTCCAATTCACTACCATCCGACTTCAATTCATAACCACCACCACTACCATCCAGGGACGGATCTAGCACATGGCGAGCCCCAGCGGCCGCTCGTGTTGGATCTGTCGGGGAGATTTTTTTTTTATAATAACAGATAAAATATTTATATTATATATATGATAATTCATTTTATTTACAAACACCATAGTAGCTTAGTTGGTTAGTACGCCTACCTTTTAAGTTGAAGGTTTCGAGTTCGAAACACACCACCTACAGCTTCTTTTTCTTTTCTTTTGCATCAATTTCAACATTTGACTATTATTAATTATTTATTACTGTCCCACTTGTTTGTAGGGATTAAGGTGAAATTTGATGACATATTCAACTTTTTCAAAGTTTAATTAATCTTATATTTCGTTTAATCATTAATTTATGATAACTTTGTTTAATTTTATGATTACAAATCCAAAAAAATTTAATGACTTTTTTTTCTTTTTCACTTTTTATTTTAGTATTATTATATTTATTGGTGACTAAAACTGACGTGAAAATTTCATATCAACTTAAGATGAATTTAGTAAGATTATTGCTGAAATATTGTATTAGTTTTTGGATTCTCGGAAGAGGATCATTTGGTTGTTTTGGTTTTGGCCCAGTTGATGGGACGTTCCGACATATTGAGCTCATTGTGTGGTGTCGGCACACTTTGTGAATTTCTTTTGGAAATTCGTTTGGATTGTGAGCTCTTTGGAGTGCTTTTTGGATTGGTATTACTCTTCGATGCATCAAGTGTGGTGCGAGCATTCGGTGTTTTGGGGACGATTTGTTTGCGTCATCAGTTGTAGCTTGCCGACTCCTTCACAAAGTCACATTTGGTTAATCAATGTTTTGTTTCCTTCTCGGCAAACTCTCGCTGCTTCTTACTGTAGCATCGTGAGTTTGAGGGGGGATGTTAAAGTAATATTTTATATTGTGTAAGGGTAGATTAGTCTTTTACATTTCCTTAGTTTTGTAGTATAAATATGTAGCTCATTGTATGTTAAACTTAAGACCTAATTGGCAGCCCCCATTCGTTTCTTCAACAATGTGAACCCTAAGCCCCCTTTTGGTTTTCTCTTTTGTATCTTCTATCTTATTAGTTTCACACTTTTGTTAACATAAAGAGTGGTAATGCGATTGTACATGTTCTCGTTTTGTATTTGAAAACCTGATTTTAGCTTTTTATTTTATCAGGAAAGGATTCTACATATTTCACAAACCCTGAAATTTGTGTTAATGATATTGAAAATTGTGAGAATTTGGATGTGAATATCGTGGATCAGGGAAGTGAGGATAATGTTGAGGGGGATATTCAAATGAGGTCAGATGAACAGCAATGTGAAGATCAACCTATGGATAATGTTAAGGAGAGTGTGCAAATGATGGATGAGCCATCCGTTGAGGATCAAGCTACTCATGATCCCATGCAGATGTGCAGAATGAAGAGGTAACTGATACATTTGTTGAGGTACAATGGATAACACATGCTGCTGAGAAAATTGCAGTACAGAGTGTAGAGGAAGAAGAAATTCTGAAGATGATAGAAATGAGAGTTGTTCTTTTATTCATTGAGAAATCATTTATATATAGTACAACTTAATAAACTAAATATGTAAAGATGAATAACAATTCCTAAAATTAAGTACATCGTCATCAATCATCTTGATCAAATTGTCTCAATGATTCCTTGCTTTCCTCCATCATATATTTTTGTGCAAATCTCCATAATGCACGTTATCCATGATCATCCCTTGATTTATTCTCTTAACACTCCCCTTCCTTATTTTCTCCACTGATGTTGAATGTCAAGATTTGTTGCTGCTAATACCCTCCATCAAACTTTGCCGAGGTTGGAGGCAAAGTTTGTTGCAAAAAAAAAAAAAAAAATGAAAGCTGTTTTGGATACTAATTTTGTAAAAAAGATCATTTTTATTTTAAAATATTCATCCTTGCGAAGATATGTCACATGTTGTGGTGGTGTGAATTCGCATTTTTTTTTGCGAATCTTGTGTATCCCATATTGCATGGGTAGTGTTTCAAAGAGTTTGTTCAGAAAATGTTCCGATGATTCAGACTTTTGATAGGCAATGGATTCATACGTTGATTTGTCGTATGAATTTTTGTTGTTGCTATGTTGTTTGAATTTAATGCGGGTAGGATATTGATTTGTATTGTCTGGATCTTGAATGATATATATGGTGGAAGATAACTTGAGAGGAGTGAGAATCAAATTGTTATGTGTAGGTAAGTGAAATCATGATGATTCAGATAGAAACATTGATGACCATGATGAGAGATTTTGTGTTGAAAATGAATTTACAACACTAGCCAAGAGCTAACGTTTCTGAGAATGCAGCTATCGAAATTCATGGTTTTTACAAAGGGACAAATTGATGATAAGGAAAGAAAATTGATGGTTGAGCATTTAAAAAAAAAAAAAACTAGAAGAAAAGGAAAATGAAAAAAGTTGGCCGGACGAGCGGCACTAGGCCGCTCGCCGGAGGCGGAAGCTTTCAACCTGTTTTGATACCAAGAAGAAATTTTGAAGATGATAGAAATGAGAGTTTTTTTTTTATTCATTGAGAAATCATTTATATATAGTACAACTTAATAAACTAAATATGTAAAAAAGAATAACAATTCCTAAAATTAAGCACATCGTTATCAATCATCTTGATCAATTTGTCTCAATGATTCCTTGCTTTCCTCCATCATATATTTTTGTGTAAATCTCCATAATGCACGTTATCCATGATCATCCCTTGATTTATTCTCTTAACACTCCCCTTCCTTATTTTCTTCACTGATGTTGAATGTCAAGATTTGTTGCTGCTAATAATGGATATAAGGGTAGATGGGGATGGCGTGGAGAACATGAAGGTGACAAGGGTAGAGAGGATGTACGGGTTGAGGGGAGTGTTCAATCTGATGATGTAGATATAGAGGATTGGGGAAGTGTAGATATTGTTGGGGGTGGTGTACTGGTGTTCACATGAGGTCAGATGAGCAGGCTACTTACATTGGTTTTGAAGATGCTGCTGAGAATGTTAAAGAATGGGCTGCGAACATAGTTCTTGAACATGCTGCTGACAATGTTGAGGAACAGGCTGGCCATGTACAGGATGTTGACAATGTTGTTGAACCAGGGATTCATACCGCTAGCTGAGCAAATTCTTAAGTTAATCACGAACTTCTTTACTTAATATTGGGAAATATGGCCATCATAACAATAAATCTAAGACACTAAACAACCATTTTTCTACTATTAATAGCATATAAAAAAATCTAATAATAACACAAACACGGATCTAGCTACAGATCCAGGTTACAATAACCTGTATCACAAATCCTAAGATCCTGCTTCTCCACACACAATTTCCTGTCGATCGGAGGGTTCGAATTTCAGCTTCCATCTCATTCCTTGCTCGAAGAAAAGCAGGAATCAAATCCCTCGACATCTCTCACATTGGTTGGTCGAACCAAGCAAAGAAGTTACATCTCTCTACATCTTGACTGCGTGAACAAGTCATAAATCGTCTTCATGGGTTCAAGTTGGTCCAGGAGGTCTTCATTTAGATCCAAGCACATTATATTTTGCTGCAATAACTAGTGCACAGCATCTAAAATGAGAGTATTATATTTTTGCTTAGGTATAAGTATGCTGATTTTCTTTAGCATTTAACTTGGAATTTTTCTAATCCTGTTGTTTGCTTTTGATCTATTTTACCTAATTCATTGGTCTGCATTTCTGATGAGAATATTTTGTGCTATGTTAAAGTCAAGAACTTGCAATTTTAGTGAAGAATTGTTTACATTATGAACCCTATGCACGCAAGCCTCATATTAAACATGAATGTGTATGATGTATGTGTTAAACCGAATTTTTACTAGTATGCATGAGATGATGTTTCATTTTGTGAAGAGTATGCCAATTAATAATCTTTTTAATCTAAACATTGACTCTATTGCTTGTCTTTAGTATGAGAAATTAGGCAAGCCACCTAGTGCTTCACAATTGTTCGAACATGTACATTGACGAAAGAAGGGAGAAGGAGACTTTGTAGACAATAAGTCACAAATGGTCTATGTAAGTGAAATAAATTAAATATTTTATTATATATTGTTCATAGTTATTGATTGAGACTTGCATTAGTTTTATAGCAAAAATATGAAAATGAAATTCATGAAAAATATGGTTCAAATGTTTCATCACAACTTGAAATTGACATTGAAGCATGGTGCGTAGCAAGTCAAGGTCTTTGTAAGGGTGGTCGCTTGTATGGGCTTGGTATTCGTCATCCTAAATTGCACAAAGTTGGAATCTCCAGTCCATACGATGGACAAGCTGATATCATTAGTTTGCAAGGGGAACTTCTTGATGCTTGCATGAAAATAGATCAACTTACAATGGAAAATAATGAATTACTTCAAAAGATGGAAGATGGTAGGCGTGAAGAAGAGAAGAAGAGGATTGAGTTCGAACAAACCATACTTCAAACGTTGGGAGAAAGGAATGGATCACAAGATTAGTCATTCAAGCACGATGGCCTTCAATGGTTGGACATAGTAAATGCTTATTTTGTTTATAAAAAAGTTACCATTGAAAGTGTTTATAGATCGTGTGTAGATATTTTTGGATTTGGTGCCATGTTGGACATGATTTAATTTCAACAACCTAGTATTGATTTTTGAAATGAAAGCGAAATTAATGTGATTTGGTTAAATTGTTGAACGGTGAATTATTGAATGAAAATGTTTGTAATTTTGTATTTGTTTGTTAATTTGTTATTGTATTTTAACTTTTTTAATAGGATTAATTCATAATAAAAATATATTAGATTACAATTTTTAGTGGCATTTCTTTTAAAATTATGATTCAAATTATCAATGGATTTATATTTGTATTAAAAATTTACCAAAAATGTTGCGAAAGAATAATTTTTGTAGGAAAATTGTTCGCATTTAGCGACGCCAATAAAAACGAATAATTAGTAGCTATTTAGCAACAACTTAACCATTTCTAAATTTGTTGCTAAAATTGCCTAGAAAACTATTGGTTAATACCAACGACATAGCAACGGTAACATTTGTCGGTAAAATAGTGACAGAAAATCCGTTGTCAAACACCAAGGAAGGTTTTGATGTCGGTAATTAGCAACGGCAAAAATCCGTTGCTGAATACCAACGATTTCCCTTCTCTGTCGCTAAATCACCGACACGCAAAATAAATTCGTCGATAAAATTATCGGCGGGGGTTTCACTTACCCATTACCGACAATTTGATTCCATCAGTAATCGCTGTTACCTACGGATATAGGCTTCAGAGACGTTATTTTTTGTCTCTGAAGCCGCACTTCTAGTAGTGGATCTAGAAAGGGTTTTCACCTCTACACACGTTCACTTCTATGGCTGTCAACTAAGCTTCTGTGCCTTCTGACCAAATGTTCAGCTTGTTCCAAAAAGAGATAAATACAGCGCACGGTAAAAAGGAAGGAAACCTTCTTTGTTTGGTAGTAGAATAATTAGTTTTGACAATTTCTCCCATCGAGTAAGAGTAAAAATTCAGATTTTCCTAGTAACTGACGACAATTTGGACAGAATGTGTGATATGGACACTGCTGTATATAAAGGTTTGGGACTACAACCTCAAAAATTAAAGGTTTGGGAATAATCTGTAGCAAAATGAAAGGTTTGGGCTTGACGCTGCAATTTTCCCTAAATTTTTTGGTGGTTACACTATCACTGCACTTTCCTTTTGTCACACTATTTTTTATTTGTACTAATTGTTGCACTTATATCTCTAATTTTTTTTATCGTATTTCTTATATAAATCTTTAATTAATTGATATATTTTGTCCTTGATAATAATTTTCGTCTATATATTATGTAAGTATGCTTTAAAACAAAATTCAAATATCTTTTTATAGGCTTTAGTGGATTTATTGGATGAAAAATGTGCTAATAATTAATTGAAGGTAGAAGATAAAAGCGAGACTGAAAAAGATTGGTGACATAAGTGCGACAATAAGTAAATTTTGAGAACTTGTAGTATACTTAAAAACTGGTGGAACAAAAAGAGCCATATAACAATATAATCTCCCTAAATATTTTTTTGTCATATTTAAATTTTATGATAAAGTTTTTTTTTTTTTTTTTTAACATAACTTAAAATTTAAATTCTATTAGATTAGTTTTAAAGTTTTCAATTGAATTACGTAAGATATTTCAAAAATAATATGAACAAATAAGTCTTTTCATATGCTTTAATAATTTATTGAACAAAAACCGTCACCAGGAATAAGATATGCTAATAATTAATTGAAAGTAAAAGATAAATGTGATTAAAATAAAATTGGTGGCATAAGTACTACAATAAGCAATTTTTGAGAACCTTCAATGTAATTGAAATTGGTGGAAAAGATGAAACCTATGATTGCAACTTATATTTTTTTTGTCATGTTCACATTTTATGATAAAGTTTTTTTCTTACACGTAACTGAATGTTTAAATTTTAATAGATTAGTTTTAAAGTTTTCAATTTTAACCAAATTTTAAAATTGATATATAGCATGACAAAACTTTTTTGAGGATAGAAATTTAAACTTTATCTAAGACTTGAAGCCAAACAATATATGGATTTTGAAATTAATATCCTTCGTATCAAGTGATCGAACAACCACTGGTGATACCAATGTATGTGATTTGTTCATATAAAAATATTTTAAATTTTTTTTCTATATATGAAGATTGATGAACAAATAATCTTTTTGAAAAATGTTCAATCTACAACCCAAGACAAAATTTAGTTTTTCTCAAATCAATTATCTCAAATTCATTTTTCGAATAATCTGCAATTTTATTGAGCTCTTCAAAAATTCCAAATAGATTTAAGTCATCAACATAAGTTGCCACAATTACAAATTCAATATTGGTTTTCTTTATAAAAACATGTGGACAAACATCGTCGTTTTTATAATACCCCTTCAACAAATATTTACTAAGACAATTATACAATATGTGTTCGAATTGTTTCAATTCATAAAATGATATTTGCAATTTAATTGAGAAAATAGTTCTCAAGGGTATATCATTTGTTCCTAACAGTTTGAGTCATTCGAGAACTTTTATATTTATGTCACTATCAAGTGAGTCATACAAATAAGATGTTACTATATCTATAAGGCACATGTCGGGTCTTTGTGATACAGTCAAACTAATTAATAATCTAAAAGTGACAATGTCCATTGTAGAATATGTTTCCTCGTAATAAATTTCAAGTCTTTGTGAAAAACTTTGAGCTATGAGTTGAGCTTTGTATCTTGTAATTTCATTATTTTCATTTTTCTTCCTTACAAAATTCCAGTTGTATCCTACAAAAATTACATTTTCAAGTGTTCAAATTACATGTCCAAACACTTTTCTTTTTTTTAAGGAATTTAACTTCACATGTCCATAGTTTCTTTCCACTTTGACCAATTATTTCTATGTGATAATCTTTAACAAACAATGATTTAGGATAATTATTTGTATAATTTCAAGAATCACGTTGAATGCGAAAATATTTTCTAAAACAATGTTATTTTGTTCCCATAATTTACGAGACAACAAATAATTTATTGAAAATTTCATTATTTTCGGACACTTGTGGTTATGCATGAACTATATTTTCAATATTTGATTGATCAATATTTTCAAATATTACTTCTTTCAAAAAATTTGGTTGATTTTTCTCTTATATTTTTCTTTTTTAAGGTACAGAGTTTTTTTGAACCAATTGGTCGGCCACTCTTCTGCTGTATTTGATATTCATTTGCTACAGCAAATTGACATACAAGGACATCAATTTTTTTATAGAAACATTTTTTTGTTGTACACATGACTTTGTTACTTTTTTTGTATTAACAAATAGACCAGGTAATTGATTTGCAACTCTTTGCAATTGAATGTTTTTTCAACCTTTTGTTCATAATGAATGTTACGAGGATGAAAGTGAGATAGAGTTATTTCATTCCAAGAAATTTTATCTTATTTTTCATAATATAGTTTTACTCCTCCCCAAGTTAGAAAAGTCATTTCATCAAAATAATAACCTATTAAATGTGCAGTAAACAAATTACCCATTAAATGTTTAAAATATCTAATAATAGATGGTAAATCATAACCAACATAAATTCCAAATCTTTGTTGTTGACTCATTTTAGTACATTGTGGGTGTGAAATAGGGACTTGAACAGTACAATCGAAAATTCGTAAGTCAGAAATATTATATTCATGACCAAATACAAGTTGTAAAAAGTGAATATTGATAATTAATAGTTGGTATTATACGAACTAATGATGCATAATGTAATATGAAATGACTCCAAATAAAAATTGAGAGTTTTGTTTCATAAGTAAGGTCTACCAATAAGTTGTAAACCTTTGATAAACGACTTCACTAACTCATTTTGTGTATGGACATGTGCAACATAATGTTCAATAATAATTCCAATTGATATACAGTAATTATTGAATACTTGTAATCTAAATTTACCAGCATTATGTTATCGAGAAATTGATCTCCTAATTTTATTATTTGGGCAAGTAATCTAGCATGATGGTTGTATCGATCCACATATACCTATATGAATTCTTTTCAAGAAAGTTGGAGATTCAATATTGATATTTGTAGTTAAATGTCTAATGACTAACTTGCTTTGCAAACAAATAACACATGAATAATTATTAGGTAAAAGAATCTTATGGTGCTTTAGTGGATGTTCATGTGAGTTGTTAATTATTCAGCGCATCATTATATCTCCTAAATGTCCAAGTTGATAATGCCAAAGTATAAAACATTTTGGGTCAAAGAACTTGTGGTTCGTCATAGTGTTACATTCAATTATTTTTATAAATGTGTAATACATACTAGAAGTGAGTGTAGGAAATTTTTCTTTTATATGCTTCTAGTCAGATACAAATAAGTTATGGAAATATATTCAATATTGTTTTATTCCATCGTCTCAATATGATATACATTGTTACAAATATCTTTAAAACTAAACAAATTTCTTCTGAACTTACTAAAATAAAGTGCATTATCAATATATAATTGTATATTATTTAATAAAATAATACAAGCTCTTCTGAAACTTTCAACGATACTCGATGAACATAATATCGTATTAACATTATTTTCTACTAATGTTAAGTAAAAAAATACTTTTTATCTTGAAAAAATAGTATACTTGTTTCACTATTAACTGAACAGATATTTTGACAACTCATCTTAAGTTTACTAATGTTTTTTATTTAAGTAACTACACAATAAAATAAAATAAAAATACAATTAATTTTCGATAAATATGATTAAACATTGTATAATCATGTAAAAATCAATCAAGTAATTAACTAATTAAAGTCAATATTACATGAGTTATATATTTTCCTTCAAGAATAAACATTAGTTCAAAATGATGTATTTTTCAAAACATATGCTATTTCGAGAGCACATTATATTTTATTATTATTTCTTCAAAAACAATATGTCAATATTATTTTAGAACATTAAAAATTATAATTCATACATTTCAAGAGCAATTACATATTATTACTCTTTAAAAGTAAAAATATAATTTATATTAGATTATCTTTAAAAAAAGTACTCACTCCGTCCCAAATATATAAGCTTGTTTGATTTTTCACACGGATTAAGAAAACATAATTAATGTTATTGAAAAAGTAATATTTGTCAAGAACTTTCCTAGTTTATCCCTATTTAATTTTTAGCAACTAATAGTAAATTATTATTGGAAGTAGTAAAAAAATTGAATGATTTAATTTTCAATTTTCACAGTCTTAAATTGTTTTGATAAAATTTATTGGAACCATAAATTAAGTGGAGAATATTGATTTTAACTATGCAAAGTAAATAATGGTATATTAGTAAAGTAACAAATCAAAATATTCTAAATTTAGCAACCAACCTATATATTTGGGACAAACGAAAAAGGAAACTCAACTTATATATTTGAGACGGAGGGAGTAATCATTATGCATGATAATAAAATAATCATTATGAATTTTCATACAAGAGAAAAAGCAGATGAGAAGAAAAAGTAGTCTCATTCAATGTTGTCAAAATCGTATCGAACCGACCATTTCAATTTTTAAAAAAAACCAGGAACCAACCTTTAAACCGGTTTGGTTATGACAAAAAAATCACTTGAATTATAAATTGGTAAGAAAGGGTATTATAGGGGTCAACCGATTGACCCGACACGAATTTTACAGGTCACTTGTTATATCTTAATAAGAAAAAAAATCAAAACCTCATGGGCTCAATAATTAAATTAGGTCCAAAAGTTGTTGTACAACATTTCCCGGCTATCTTTTATAGTTGCCTTCTAAACTTTCTTTTTACTCATCATCCGATGTGGGATCGTTGATCCCTCGAATAGTCAAGTTAAACCTTTTCAAATTTTATATTTTTATGTTGGGATTAAATTTAGACCAATGTGCTATTTCTATTTGAAAAATTGTATAAAAAATTTTTAAAGCAAAAAAAAAAAAAAAAAAAAAATTAATTCTTGAATTTCAATATTTTATTTCTTTTTTCATTTCACCTCTAGTTTACTTGTTTATTTTTATTTTTATATTACACTAAAATGACATAAGAATCATTTGTTGAAGATTTTGCTACATTTGTTGTCTCATTTTCTATTGATATTAAAAGTCGGCATAATGAAAATTAAATGTAGAAAAAGTATATAAATGTTTTTCATCTCTATATATTAATTATTTTGAAAATTAACTTATTTTTCTAGTATGTATATGCGTGTGTATATATTTTTTATTACAACTGGTTCAACCTCGGTTCAATCCGATTCGATATTTTGACCCTTAACCTTTATACTTTTTTTGGGTCAATGATTAGATCGATTTTGAAAAAATTGGTCTCGTTATGATGTTTATGTATATAGAAAAATTCACATATCGCCAAATTAATTTTAATACATGTTACAGATGATTATGCTTATAGAAATTATTATCTTCTAACTAATTTACTTTGATTTTTAGGAATTGTGCTGATAACGTGTTATGAACTCTAAAAAAATAAAAGAAATTAAAAGTCAATAGACTTTTGTGTATTTTACTGAGAACCAAATGTTCATATTTATAAAGAAGAACCATGATTGTTAAAAATACAATTACAACAATAACTAAAATTACATAGATATAATTGTCATTTACTAAAAATACATATTATTTAGTTGGACATTAATATACACATATCAAGGTTATGTAAGGAATTATATAATACAACATGACACTTTATCGTTTGTTAATTTAAAATAGAATCAATTTTTTCATTTTATCTTTTCCTTCCACATTTTTTTTATAATTATTATGTATCATTTTCATGTACAAATAGCAAAATTCTATGAATAATGCTATGGATACAGGGCCCTTTCATAGAAATGGTACAAGGTTTTAAATTTTGTGACGTGACATTGTTTGAATTGTTTATATTAAAAACAAAAACAAATGACAAAGATCAACAACAAAGTTTGTATTTGACTTTCCCATTTTCCCCATTTTCGTCCATCTCTCCCGTCCCCCCCCCCCAAATCCACTATCTCATTTTCCCGAAATCAACTCACGAAATTCCACCAGTTTCATTTCCCCCAAATTACTCTTCCGCTCGCTGCACTCACATCACCGTCAATCAATGCCGACGAAGAGCATACGACGCAAGCATCCTACCATTACAACTGCACTCATCTCCATCGATGCAAACAGTCCTCGACGACGCATTCACCTTCATCCCCAATGCTGCACTCACTACCCTTCACTGCCACACTCCGACGATAATGTAAGTGTTTTTTTTTTTAGTGTTGTACATTGATTTGGTTAGTATTTTTTTTTCTTTACCTTTTTTACTTCTTGTAAATTTAAGCATAATTGTTGGTTTTGATTGGTTAATGTGAGCTTTTTATTTACTATACTTCTCTGCATACTTACCTGGTGGCATCTTTTAGCAAGAAAACTAAAACCTTACTTGGCCTAGTTGCAACTTGTCTTACTGGGGTTTTAACTATCAAATAAAAATGCCACTGCTTATGGGCTAGTTCAATTACCTACTTATTCATTATGTAATTGTTAAACATAAGTGCAATGCTTCATAAAGAAAAAGATTTTTTTGATAAGTTATTACAGCAGAATAAATGCAGTTGAAAAGGCTTGAAAAGGATAAAAATGTTTCTTCTACTAGATCTTATTGTATCGAATAGAAATTTCATAATAGGAAACGAGGCGTAGACATATTATTGCACATGACTTTTAGCTAGGGAGAATGAATGCCCACATCTAATGGGAAATTAAAGGGGTAGGATTGAATGGATGATTTGAGTTATGTTTATGTAGTTGTAATGAGTCCCCATTTGTGTTGGAAATGTTGTAATGAGAGATTGATTAAAAGTAATGACTGTTGCTGGACAGATTGGGTAATTAAGAAGTAATTTCTCTATTTTGTTGCATTAACCAAATTCTTGCTGAACTTTTAAAGGTGATTATTCATTATAGTACGTGTCCATCCTTTGTCATCTGATGCGAGGTCCGCCACCATCGAAAAAGCTTGACACATATCGTTGTATCTCAACTGCACAGTACTTACCAATCTATCGTAATTTACTGTGATCCTCGTGTGTGCTCTACTGATATCTCTCATTCACCTCCATATTATATACCTCTCAGGCATCGAAGTGATATCGTTACGGATCAACACTGCAATCGCATACCTACAAATGATACCCCAAAATTTGAACAGGTGGCAACTATAAATCAATTCGCATGTATCCCTCGAAAATGATATGCAAAATTATTTTTTCTTCTTGTGCTCGTGAAGTACCACATGCTCACGAACTTCGTAAGTCGACCAATAACAGTCATTTGCATTTTCAGATATGACGTCGCAATATACCTTCCCAATAAACTCCTATTGAACTTGTTTGAACTTTGAAATGGTATAAATCGACTGAAATTGTTTTTCCATCTCAAAAGTTGTCGTACACGGCACCATTTGGGAGTATGACTTGAAATCAGCTTGAATCTCTTTCTTGACCTTGTTTCTTAGTGCTCTTTCATATTGTTCGACAAACTGCTTCAACGAGGTTTTCGAATGCACATACCCACCGAAAAATGCATTCATACTTTCACTATATTGTGTCGTTGACATGCCTGCCAAAAACGTAGTTATTAAAAAACAAGGGACCCAACGACCTTTGTTCTCGTACAATCCCAATAACCAATCATTATCATACAAGCCATATGTATCGACCATCAACCTCCAACCTTCTTCAAACTTTTGAATATTATCCAAATCGTATATCAATCTATGTATAGCAGAAAATATCGAGCTCTTATGAACGTAGTATCCCAACTTTTCTGGCAACTTTTTCATAATGTGACACAAATACCATCTATGCTTCGTGTCTGGAAAAACAATCTCAATTGCATTTTGCATTGCCCGGTCTTTATCAGTAATGATTCCATTAGGAGGTTTATCATGCATGCACTCAAGCCATGTTCTGAACAACCACACAAAAGTTACTGTGTCGCCATTCGATAACAATCCACATCCAAGCAGTGTGAATTGTCCATGATGATTCACGACAACAAAATGGGCATACGACATGTCATACTTATTAGTGAGATACGTAGTATCAAAAGTGACAACATCACCGAACTCCTTATAAGATTGTCTATATTTGTCATTTGCCCAAAAAATATTCTTTAGTCTACATTCATCGTCTAAGTCCACACTAAAGTAAAATATCAAGCACTGTGTTTGCATCTTCGAAAAGTATGCCTGTATTGCGAGGGCATCTCCTTCTCCAAAGCGTAATCGTCTCACCTATTCAACGTAGTTTTGACAGTCCTTTTCCACAAAAGTTGTATTCTCATATCCATTAGCTTTTACCACTGTGAAGTTATAACTCCTGTGCAAGGGAATTCATGTCATATCGTTCACTTCAAGCTTTCGTTTCACACTCACACTTAATTTTCGGTTGCATTGATACAACCTAGACTTGGACAGACTTGTTTTGTGATTGTAGTCGAGGAACACTTTATTAATTCTCCATATTCTAAGATCATCTAAAGATGCAGATATTCTTTCTTTATAATCTGTTTAACTTGTTGGTTGTGGCTTCAAGGAGCGGCCTGTAGCATAAGTTCTTCGACCTTCACAACTACATGTGAATGTCATATATCTCACATCTCTATCGTCCCCTTTTTTTGAATTATTTTTTCTCACTAGAAAGCCTACGACGTAAGCATGCATATCTTTTGTAGAAATCAAACATTTCATTCTCATCATTAAACATCATACCCATCTTAGGCACAGTTGCAACATCCACTCCTACATTTTTGATGTCCAATATATTCAAATTCTCCACAATGTTCTCGTTATCACATTCCAGGAATAAAATCATGATTCCCGTCTTCCATAATTTCCTTTCCTGCCACAAAATTTGTGGTTATCACAAGTGAATGAGTAATGTACAACCACAAATTTTTGAAAGAGAGAAAAGGGAATTTAGGATGCCATTTTAAACTGTTTAAAGCTAATAAATAAAAAAGAAACAAAGTTGGATTCGACCTTTTCTTCATTCCAATTCTTTTTCATTATCTTTCTCTAGACACGAATGATTTTTGTAATCTAATATGCGATGTTGTAAACTAAAATCAATACCCATAATAGTTATCGTTGCTACATTTCAGCCAATTTTGCCTTGATAATGGTTGGTAGCAACTACAATAATGGTTCAATGTCTGAAACTAGTGTTTAGCTACATTTTCAAATTTCATTTTCCTGTATTCCCAAATCCAAATGTGTGTTTTCTACAAATATTGAGGGGATCAGGAGTTAAATTTTGAGCAGAGCCAGTAGGGTATTTCAAAGATTACACTAGATGGCTGGCTGGTTCTAAAGGCTATACGAAATCCATAAACAACCCCATCAAAAATTCAAGACCAAACGCAATTGTAGAGAAATATAAGAAGCAACCAGTCCTATAAATACTCACTTTCAGTCTATAGCGATTGAAAGATATTGGCAGACATGGGTTCTTCAGTGGTGACTTTGCACCGGCTTGAGGATGAGAGGAGTGTTGTGGTGGTTTCGCAGTGGGTGGAAGTTACGAGCACGGTTCTTAAATGGAAAATGCTTCGACTGTGCTACACTTACATGAGTGGTTTACATGGAGCTTTAGGTAGTCTTGAAGGGCGAATGCGTTGTGACACAAAATTTGTTGTTGTTACAAGCGGGAAATGGAAATGGAGCTGGAGGTTAGCTAGAGATGGAGAAGGTCTCGCCGGAGAATCTTGATTGAGTGTCGCACGATTGGATCTATTTTGGGAGAAGGGGTCTCTGGGTTTCACTTGTTTAGTGGGAAATGTAAATAAAATCCGCTGTTTCCCCCATTTCCCTTCTTTTTCATTCTTGTTTTGTTTTCATACTTCCTACCACGTCACAAAATTTAAAATCTCGTACCATTTTTGTGAAAGGGTCATGTACCATAGCATTATTCAAATTCTATTTAGGTCTCGTTTAATTATCATTTTTATAAAAAAAAATGTATTTTAGAATAGTAGATTAATGAAGAATGTGTGGTTGAAAAATAAGAATTTTTTTAAATTTACGTAAAATATTATTTTAATAAAGAACGTGTGATTAAAAAAAAAGAGAAAAATATATTTTAATAAAAATAGGAATCAAATGGGACTTTGGATTCACACTATGTTTTTTTTTTTTTTTTTTTTTTTTTTTTTTTTGTCGGCTGTAAATACGCGGTTAAGTTTTCTAATGTCATCATCCTGATGTCAGGTGCAAATTAATATTTCATCTTGGTAAAGACAAGAAACAAAAATAAAATCAGGAATTTGCAAAATAACTTGATTTGCCCAAGCAAAGGAACTAGCTTGCGTAGGATTCAGGTCTGATTTACTTAATTTATTTTTGTTGATCATATTTTGTGGGTTTCATTTCACCTAGCCTTTATTAAAGTGATTTTGCCACTTCCCCCATTTTTGTTGGCTCATTTGTAGGTTGCGTGATTGTGTTCTGTGCTGTTTCAGCTCTGATCTGTTTATGATTTAAGAACTTTTATTACATTTATTTTATTTAAAATTTTGATTTCTCCAAAAAAAGGACACTTAAATTTCTGTCGTCTTGTTTATATTTTTCTTATGTGCTAAAACATCTCCATATTAACATCTGTAGTTGTTTATTTCAGAACTTTTTGTGTTATGCATTCTGGATTTATCTTGATGTGGTTTTCACCTTTTCCCCACATTTGGATGGTTGAAGGTTTGTAGAGCCGGTGTAACTGATAAGTCATGGTAAAGAATACGGAATATTATGATATCTTGGGAGTCGGAGTTGATGCCTTGCCTGCGGATATTAAGAAGGCTTACTATATCAAGGTAAGGTTATAGTTAACGCCTTCAGGTTGTGTTTGATACACTGAATTAGACCGTTTACAAAATTAAGCATAAAAATAGGCCATATATAGTATTTTGACATTGTTATGGAGGATTAAGTTGGATGTTAATTATTATTTTTTTATTCGAAAGAATATTATTTGCATTGTCTTTCTTAAGCTAGCGAATGATATCCATAATATGGAGCGAGGAGGTGAGTTTAGATAGGGATAGGATAAGAAAGATAGTACAAATAGCATTCTTATCCACCTTAATCCATCCTAATTTTATGTACTATATCTAATTTTATGCACAATTTCTTCTACAGTCTACTTTGGTATGCCAAATGTAGCCTTAGTGCATATTTGGTACACTTTACCAACAATATTAAATAAGAAATGGAGCTAGAATCTTGTTCATAATACCATCAACTTCCATCCAATAGTCAGTATCAACTGTTAGTGTGTGTTTCAGTTTAAGATTCTCAATACAAGATCGTCAATGAGAATGAAGTCAGGAGAATCAATGCTTTTACCAGCACAATCAAGCAAAACTGACTACTTTTGCTCTGCACTGATGCTTATTCCATTTTATTGTTAAGCCTGTATGCATGTGGCTGCTGTCAAAATACTTTTATCATGAAGCACTAAGATAAAAAAAATAGGGAACCTTTTATTGCTGTCTACATTTGACTTCTTGATGATTGTTCAGAACTCAGCTACAAGTTAGTATCAAATTTGGAATTTAACACCCATAGTTCCATAGATACCATCGGGCATCAGCTTGCATATTCTTTTTTGATTCACCACGTCTAAACTATAAGGATACGCCATTTCTCCCTGTGCTGAGAGAAGTGCGGAATTATTTTTTCGTATATACAGTATGGAGGGTTAATAGACAGGGTAAACTTTATTGTTAATGTCAATTCTCAGAAAGATATACCTGTGAAAATTAAAAGGTTATAGGTCAATTCATTTATTTTTGAATGTTTTTTAGTTCACTCCATGAAACTTGAGAACAGGAGAGATATCATTTGAGACCACGTTGAAATGCTTGAAACTTGAATTAATTCTTTTGTACTCTCATGTAGGCCAGGGTTGTCCACCCTGATAAAAATCCTGGAGATTCACAAGCCGCTCACAATTTCCAGGTAACAAGATCTTATACATGTAATTATCGAAATTTTTGTTGTTTTTACTTTTTCTTACGAAATATGGCATCTATAATTTGAACATGAACAGGCTTGTTTATGAACACTGTAGTTGTGTATATCTTGGTTTACATTTTAGAATTCATCTTTTTTACTAATAAAAGCATAGAAATTGGGTTAAAGCTTCCCTTGATTGCACCGTTTTTTCAATTGTTATTTTTCTCTTTTATTAACAAATCTCAAATCTCAATGTTTTGCACCTAAAATTGCTAAAATTGAATTGAACTTTGAAGGAAATCTAATTTTTAATTGCAAATAGGAATAAGTTAAGTATTGAATTACATAAACTATAGAGATTAAGTTTTTGTTACCTTTGTTGCACATTCAATCTAGTTAGCTCGCTATCAATTGGGACAATCACCACTGAGCTTTCAATTTATTCCCGAGACCGATTACACTAGATGTGTTGGCACCTTTGATCACTACACATAAATAATTTGCTGAAATTTCTTGATGATGCAATGTATGGAATTACTGTAAGCTTTTTCTTTTTTCCTGTAATGAAGAAAACAAATTGATATCACAATCCATCTTAATTTTCTTACAAAAATCTGGAAAAACAAAAGAAAACTCACAAATTCATAGTAAAATACATTTTGTATTCTTGTTTAAAATTTTTCTTCAACTTTGTAAACGATTATCTCTAATGTATTACAATTATTGTAACCTTTTTCTTTTTTCCTGTAACGAAGAAAACAAATTCATATCACAATCTGTCTTAATTTTTTTACAAAAATCTTGAAAAACAAAAGAGAACTCACAAATTCATGGTAAAATACATTTTGTATTCTTGTTTAAATTTTTTCTTCAACGGTAAACGATTCTCTCTTATGTATTACATATTCTTCTGTGGGGGTGTGAAAGAGTAAAACCTTTAGTCTACTTACTTTCTAGTTTTCTTGTTGCGAAGGATAATCTTTTTATGGTCGTCCTTTATGCATGCAGGTGCTTGGAGAAGCTTATCAGGTATTGAGTGACCCTGAAAAGCGTGAAGCATATGACAAACATGGGAAAGAGGGAGTAACACAGTAAGTTTTATCTTTTAAAAACATTTGAATCATGCTCCATGTACAATGTTTTTTCACAACATTGTTGACAATGTGCCACATGGCACTTTGTCATTGACCAGTTTAAAAAACAATTTCTCTTCCCATCCAACACTTTTTTGCCACCTACCAACATTGTCAACAATGTTGTAAGAAAACATTGTACAAATGGTATTTCCCAAAACATTTAACAAGTCTCAACAAATACGAAGGCGGTGGCCCAACAATTTCAAGATTATGTATAGTAATGTTGGATTAAATTTGATGCGACTTTTTGTTGAAAGGTACAGAAATATTTCAGGCTAAATGCATGAGAAAACAGGGAAACAGTGCTTTGGGAAGGGATGCAAACACCTCAACTTTTTTGTTGGCAGAAAATGTAAAGTCATGTTTTGGAAGAATAAAATACCATGAAGACATGGGTAGTTTTGAGAGAGAATAAATTAGAAAATCAGGAAAGCCTTTTCTCATGATTACTCATCCTAACTTACATTTATTAAGAAAATTCTTCTGGAATGTAGAAAATACTATTGTGCCCTTAATGCAAGCATTTTACTTTGACGTGGGGCATTTGTGCCCTCCCATCCAATTTGTTATAAATATATTCAGTTCTCAAGCTACCTAACAATTATATGGTTCTATTTAAACTATGAGGTTACAACCAATTATGTTTTGAAATGATTTTTGCTATATGTCTGCTTACATTTAATAGTTAAAAGTATATCTGGATATAAAATTCATTGTGCAAATCTGGAATCTGGATGTTATTTAGAATCATTAACTTGTGCAAATATTTATGTTATCAAGAATAATAATCTTTCTTGTATAAATCTTGATTTTCCTACTATTTTGAACAAATAAGAGCATAAAACCTGAATTGTATTTATAGCCACAAGGTGCACTCTAAGCTCTCAAAACTGGTCTTAGACGACAGTATAAATTCTCTGTCAATTACTCATAAACGTGCCAAGAAGAAAACTAGGCCCATTTATCAAGGTGTGAAATAGCACCTGTCAATCCATGCAATTGCAGCCATCACTAACCAAACTAAGAATTGTTCTTAGGGAAACTGATGATCATTGTGCTAAAAAGCATTTATGGGCTGTATGTAAGGGAGGACTCAATGATAGTTCTGAAGAAAAAATTAGAATGTTTATTATAGTGTACAGTCATCTCCAGTGCTATGTACCAAACACACATTGGCTGTTATGCTTCTTTTGCTTTAATCTTACCAAATAGAAGTGATGAGGAAAAAATAATTGATTTTAATCTCTATTTTCTCCAGAGACATTATGGTAGACCCTGCAGCTGTGTTTGGAATGATGTTTGGGAGTGAATACTTTGAAGATTATGTAGGGCAGCTTGCATTGGCTTCCATGGCATCTGTTGAAGTTGATCAACAATTAGCCCCTGAAGTTCAAAAACAGAAAATTCAGGAGAAGATGAAGGTTTTTTTTATGTCTTCTTGCAGTTAAACGCCTTTTGTAAGATATACTAAACTGAATTATATTCTTTTTTCCTGAAGGCATTGCAAAAGGAAAGGGAAGAGAAGCTCATAGTACTTTTGAAAAATCGTCTACTACCATTTGTTGAAGGTCAAACTACCGAGTTTGTGGAATGGGCAAAATCGGAAGCCCGTCGTCTTTCTCAAGCTGGTCAGCATCATTTCCTTGCATGTTCAATTGTGTTTCTCGTTTCAATCTTGATTTTACTATGAATGTGTAACGAATAAAGCATTCTGTAAGAATTATCTTTTTGCTGGAATAGCTTGTTTCCATACCCCCTTTCCAACTTCTGGAAAATGAATTTTTCCAGCACATGCAAGAATTGTCTTTCAAAATGAGTGACTTTTTGACTTAAAAATAAGAGAAAAGTAACATATCCAACCATTTTTGGAAACAAAAATGTATTACTCTTTTTTAAGCTTAGCCACATATGCTCGAAAGTTCTGAAGACTTGTAAGCAAAAGCTAGAGATGGGCGGTTGAAAGGAAAATTATTACTCATTTTGTATCATTTTTACAGCTTTTGGCGAGGCTATGCTGTATACTATTGGTTACATATACACAAGACAAGCTGCAAGAGAAATAGGGAAGGGCAGGCGTTACATGAAGGTTCCGTTTCTTGCCGAATGGGTGCGGGATAAAGGGCATCGGATAAAGTCTCAAGCTTCAGCAGTTTCAGGTGATAATATGTGTACAAACTTTTGCTATTTAAGTATCGTTCTTTGTTCAAATGCTCTAATTTACACCAAGCGTTTTTCTCTTTCCACTTCCAGCTGCCGTGTCCTTGATTCAAATACAGGAGGAGTTGACGAAGTCAGGTGAAGGAGAGATTGAGGACGAGCATACCATCAAAATGTTTGAAGAAAAGAAAGATGCAATGGTTAATTCTCTTTGGCAGATTAACGTGGTAGATATCGAGTCAACTTTATCTCACGTTTGCCAAGCAGTAAGTTCTACAAGCTCATTGAAGTTCTGAATTTTGTTAGCTTTTGTGACTCTATTTTATACAAGTCAAGGATGCTGGTTTGTGCAGCCTCTTGTGAATATAAGTAGGAAAATTGCAGCATGTTCTCCGACCTATGGTCTATGTAGCAAGTTGTTCTCTAACTGGTACATTTTAATCTTCAAACTTCTCGACCAAGAATCCATTGAAAATCAATTTTTTTTTAGTGAAGAGACAGTTATATACTTATTTTTAAATAAAATAAAATATAAATCAAAAGGAAAATAAAATGAAATGAGAAGGACAAGTGAAAAGAGAAAGAAAAAGATAAGGAACCAACTTCTAACATAGGACATAGGTTGAGGACCAATGCTGCAATTTTCCCATAGCAGTATGCTATTTTCCATAGTGTTATTATGCATATCTTGGCTGCTTTCTATTGGGCTTGATCCATAGGAAAATAGTGAATGCCTTTTAGCTCATATGGTTCCTGGGAGTTAGCTTCAATCTATAAGTTTCATTGTATGAATTCGGGAAATAAGCAATATAACAATTAATTGAAGAACCTTTTATGTATAAAAAACTATGTGCTTATCTTTTGCATTTATGTCAGGTTCTCAAAGATCCCAGTGCTTCCAAGGATGTTCTCAAGCTGCGGGCCCGAGGAATGCGGAAACTTGGAACAATTTTTCAAGTAAGTAACTGATTCCTTAGCAGCCTTCAGTTTAAATCATAAGATCACACAAATTGACGACTCAGATGTTAAACATCTTTAAATTGTGCTTTTCAGATAGAAACTTGATTTAATATTGCACAGTGTTTGTATGCTGTGAGGATGAAATTGAAACTTGTATGGTTGGCAGTAAGAGTAGAAAGTTGTGCTCCATCTGTTGCAAAGTATGGGGGAAAAAAAAGAAAACGAAACCGATTATATATTCTAAATTTCTATAAAATAATGGACAGTGTTAAGTTTTTCAAATATTAAACATAAAAACGGGAGTAGTTTTGATAATGTATCCTGAGTTGGAAAGAATCGGAGTGGACTAAGCATGTGCGAGCAATGGAGCAAAATTTCTGACTTGCTTTGTGCAAACTTTCAAAGGCTTGACATATCCTCAAAGTTATTGTCGATAAATCCCAAAAGCAATCTCAAACTAAGAGGGGGCATATTGCTTAAAGGACAATGTATTCTATAAGTGTTTCAAGTCTCAAATTTCATCCTGTTTCTGGTATTTTCTCCAATAAGTTCATTCTATTTCTGGTATTTTCTCCAATAAGTTCATTCTATTTTTGAAGTCTCATATGTGGTTTTCTTCTATCATTTTTAAAATGTTTCTGTCTTTAATCTTGTCATATTTTTCCAACAAAAGGTAATTTCTCTTCTAGAATTCTTCTGAGATCCCCTATAAGATATTTTGATTGATTTGTTTTCTGAAATTATTAATGACATGGTTAAAATGAGTTGGCAGGAAGACTGGAGCCAAACAAAATCTGTCTGGCTATGCTTAGAAATTTCTTATGAGTTCACTAATAAGAATCTAATTATGTTTGCCTGTTAATATTTATACATTGATTTGTCGAATGATTTTCATTCATTCTCAGGGTGCCAAGGCCAATTATGTTAGAGAGAACAGTTTATGGCGTGAACCAACCGAACGCCTGGATGGCGCCACACCATCTAAGTGAAGTCCCAATTTCCTGTCTGCTTCAAATTTGGGTTGGTTGATGTTCTTTCAGTATCTATAGTGCTTTATTTTTATATGTTTGGCATACCTATCGACATTGACATAATGCACTTCTTTTAGTGTAAACTTTTCCGGGCTGGATCTTTCCCATTGTTATTTAAGTCTGCGTTTGTATGAAAGAAAGCTACACAGAACTTTAACCTTCAGCATTCTTAGTTCGAGTGAGATTTTTTAGGTTTGTAAATTTCAATCATTACAGGACTTGGTTAGAATGGTATTTTGTTATTTTCCCAAAAGTGCATGTAAATTGGAATTGCTGTTGAACTTAACCGTGTAATGTGACATTTTTGTTGTCACTTAACCAATGTTTTTGTTAATCATTTGATTACATGTTTTTGGTTTGGTCTAGCTTAAGTAATGATAGAAAATTAGGTAGCTTTTGCACCTACTTTATGTTAAGTATTGTCTAGTATTATAAGTAATATGATTATGGTTAAAAACACTTTTGTATTGTATCTAATTTTGGCTTATATATACAACTTTGCAAAACTTTTGAAGTAGAATGAAATCATCCAAGTTTCTTCTCTTGCTTGTTTAAAACCTTTTATGTGATTTTCGGTAAGTTCTGATTCAAACCGGTAAACACAGTGAAATTCGGTAAGTTTCAGCAAAATACGGTATGCAAACCCGAGTGAAATTCAGTTAGGTGAAATACGGTATGCAAACTTAAGTGAAATCCAGTAAGAGTGAAATACGATATTGAAACTAGAGTGAAATCCGGTATTTATTTTAGAGTGAAATACGGTAAGTTTTGTCCAAATACGGTAAGTAAATTAAAATCGGTATTCTCGTATTGATTTTTCTGTTTGTTTTTAATCCTCTTTTTGAATAAAAAGCCCAACAATTGTATTAGTCAGAAAAAGTAAGACTTTTCTTACCATTTTTGGACAACTTTGTTTTCTTAATTTAATGATTTGCTATTTAAATAATATTATTTAACCTAGGTGGTGTGTTTAGCATATGACAATAGGGGTCCATCTATACTTGTATAGTAAATTTGAATATCTTTAATTTATTAGATAAGTTTAGCTGGATCTCCACTATCAAATAAATTGGTGTTAGATATAATTTTCTTTCTTGTAAACAATGGGGTCCTTGACTCCTTGGTGTAGCTTCTCCTTTGTGTTGGAAATTGGTTTAAAAGTTCAGGAAAATTGGTTAAGTGTTAAAACCAAAAACGTGGAAAGTGATTTTCGTGTCAACTTCTACCAAATATTCGGATTTGATTCGATGGTCAAATTACAAATATAAATAGACCAACTTGTTTTACTTGTCGAGTAGATCATCGTAGTATATTTGAAATCTCAAAATCAATCCCAGATAAATGAGAAATTGTGGTACAAAGTTGGAAGAAAAATAGAGGAAAATTGGCCTGAAAAGTACCTAACTATGTCGCTCGAGCTACAGTCTAGCGATAGGAGGGCAAAAAGTTTCTGTAAATATTTTGGCACTCTCGCTTGAACGAGAGGTCAGCGACAGCAAAGTGTTGCGTTTGTTCGTAAAGTTACGAGATTTGGCTCACAACACTTTACCCATATCCATCTTCCTCTATAATAGGACAATTTGGACGTCCATAATGCATCCCATATCATACTTGCATTGAGCATTACATAAATCTCTGACAAATATTCTCCAAAATCATTCCAAAAACCCTTTCTTCATGTAGAGAGAAACTTCGTCGAAAGTTCGTCGTAACTTGTTGTTTGAAGTGCATCTACAACAAGTTGAATCCGTTGTATTTTGGGAGACAAGTGTTGTGAACCGTGGGCACTGTAGCGGGACAAAGAAAGAGTGAAATTCACTTGTCTCAGATTAATTTTTCTTCTTCTTCCTTTCTTGTTTTATTCTGATTTTTGTTGTAGTTTGTACATTACATTTTCAACCCATATCTATTGTGTTTAATCACGATTCTGCAAATTAAACTTTGGTCTTGTTGGTTCTATATTCAAACAACCCTTTCAGCGTATATACGCACTCTGATGGGTAGTGATGAGTCTGTGTTGGTGTAAACAATATATGTTTTTGTAGATGTAGAAAATCTTTAGTAATTGTAACACTTTCATTGTCTTTTAATAAAAAAAACTTAATTCTATAATAAAATTTGTGTCTTTTATATTTAAAGGTCTAATCCATACGAATTCTTTTGATAAGGTGTATTCTATGCTTCTACCACAATTTATCTCAAAACTTATATTACTATTTGATTGTAATAATTCTGTATAAGTATATAATTCTCCATCCAACTGTTGTGCTTCTATTGGATTTTTTGATTTTATTATGTATTGTTTTGGTATTAATGTCTTATTAATTATACAATTACTACATCTTGAGTCTATTAATTCTAAGTATTTTATTTCATATTGTCCTATTCTTATGTAGCATTTTAGCTTAGTACTTTTAAGTTTTTCTGGATTACAAACTACTGGTACATATTCTTTTTGTAATCACTCTTTACTTTGTTCTTCAATTTCTACTGATTTACCTTTATTATTATATTCTAATATTTTTATTTTATTTATTATTAGTTTTTGCATTTCTTCTAAATTTTCTATTCTTTTTCTAAGAATTCTTATTTCTAAAATCTCAATTTTTTATTTTTTATTTTATGTATTAATTTCTTCTTTTTCAACAAGATTCTTTTCTTCTAAACATTTTATGCATAAGTCTTTATAACATTCTAAACATTTTGCTCTAAGTTTTCTGACTGGATACCAATTATATAAATAACAAGCTACATTATATGTTCCTTTATGTCTTTGCCAATTGTGTAAACATTCTATTATAGTATTTACTAAATTGATTTCTTCATCTGATTTTGATTCTTTTTCTATCCTTATGTTTGAAAATTCATCTATTATTTCATAATCAGATTCTTCCAATTCTTCTAAAGTTTTATCTTCTATTGATATAATACTATAAATAGATTCTTTATTTGAAATATATTCATCTCATTGTATTAAATCTTCCTTAGTGCATTCTATTAATGTACTTTTTTTTTATCATAACTATTTATTTTTTTTGGGCAAGTTTTAGCTAAAAGTTCATTACTATTACAAACATAACAACTAAGCCTATTCTTATAAGTTCTTTCTGGCTTAAATTTTCTAACATGTCTTTTTTCATCTAAATAAGGTTTTCTTTTATTAGATTTTCTAAGAAAATATCTTTTTCTAATAGGTTTTTTATATTGTTTATTTTTCTTACTATATTTATTTTTACTTGAATTAGAGGCTTCATAAGTCTATGGGGTAAAAATATCTTTATAAAATTTATAATTTGTCTTTTTAAGTTGTTTTTGGATTTGTAGTTCTGCATATTTGTCTTCTAGATATCTTATTACATGTTGGATTCTTTGTCCTATACTCCATCTTTTTTCTGGTTCTTCTCTTACTGATGTTAAATTATTCTATTTTTCTGTTATTTCTAATCCTAATGGTCCTGATAATTTATGAAATAACTTATTTCCTAAATCTTGGTTACATGTATTTCCTGATATTGAGGTTAAATAATGATATTCATTTAAAAAGTTCTTAACATATCTACCCTTAGTCCATTTGTATAAACTAAGTTGTTCTAAATATCTCATAGCTTTTCTTTGTATACTCATATGTCCTAAATTTGGGTCTGCTCATGTTATTAAAATATGTATTTTATTAACAAAATTATATGGATTACTTCCCATACTAACTAATTGTTCAAATTCTTCTTTCTTTTATAATTTAAATGTTTCCCACATAACTTTTACACTTTCTCCTAAAAATGTCTCTAAATACCTATACGTATCTAAGGGTTCCATTTCTTGGAAATTTCTAATATAATATCCTATTATAATAGTCTTCCATACATTTATTACATTATTCCATGTTTGAGGATCATGTGTTGTGATATTTAAAATTTGTGCTTTATGGTCTGATTGAAATTCTATTTTCTTTTCTAAGGCTCTTTCACTTTCTCTTGCTATGTATTTTTCTTCTGTATTATATAAAAATAGTAAGCTCCTCTTGGGGAAAAACCTCCTCCAGAAGAAACTGTTTCATGTTTAACTGTTCTATCAAAATGTGTATCTCCAAAGGCTTTATATGTATTAGAGTCTTCCATAAATTTTTTAATATAACTAGATACTGAAATTTCAGAATTATTATCATTTAAATCTTCTTTAATAATTCTTATTCTTATATTTTGTTCTTAATTATAATATAAGTACTTTGAGCCTTTTATTATTTTTTTTTAAGATACATCTGATCTTCTAATTCTAATAATTCTTTTTTATCTAAATTCATTCCTAAATCTTTTGGATAGATTATTTTATTTGTTTCTTCATTCATCAGTTCTAAATGAATTTGTCTTGAAATGGTTCTTGATGTTGTTCTTCTCCTGAATTAAATTCTTCTTCAAAATCATCTTGTCTTTGTACTTGATTGTAATCTAAAAATCTTAAACTAGTTCTTACATGAATGTCTTTATAAGTCAGAACTTCTTGTGGTGCTATAATTGTTTCTTGATTTTCTAAAAAAAATTTCATATCCCATTCTAATCTTGCTAATTGTTCTGATGAATATTCTCTTGGTTTTATCATATTAATACCTTTACTACTCATTAAATTTATTACTTTGTCTATATAAATTTTATATTTTGTTTGGGAATTATTTGAATATCTTCCTAAAAATCCTATACTAATTAATAAATTATATCTAGTTTCTACGTCTTCATATCCTTTAGTTTGAATTCCTATTTTAATTTTTTTTGAAAAATCTTTAATAGTTAATAGAAAGTCTGGATTACAATAAATTATCCTATTCTTGTTATTCATATCTACTTCTGTGCTAGTAATCATACTTTTGTCTATATTATTAATTATTTCATCATATATAGTAACTAATACTTTACATCCTAAGTTTTTTCTCATTAATCATTTTATTCCTATAACTATTAATCTTAAATGCATAAACCTAAAAATTTTCATTTTTAATTCTCTTTTAGAGTCTTCTGAAATTAAGTTTAATTTTTTAACTTGGTTTCCTATACACTGGATAGATATTTCTCTATTATATCTAAAAATTGTGTTCTTGTTTCAAAAATTTCTCGGTTATATAATATTTCTGGGTTAAGTATTCTTAAGCCGTTTGTCTGAAATCTTAAATAATCTTGTTGTGGATCTATAATCTCTTTTATATTTTTATTATATTGTACTGGCCTATTTAAAATTCTTTCCATTATACTTCTACTTATGCTTGAAGTACTGTTTCTAGATGTAGATGCTTCTTCATTATTTCTGGTAGTTTCATTTATTGTTCTAGATCTACCTATAAATGGATTTAAATTACTCATATTTGAAATTTATATTCTTTAGGTAGTCTCCTGATTACATTCTCTTTTCCTATATTCTTAAAACTTAAGTTTTCTAATTTTTCTGTTAAAAATTTTAAATCAGTTTCTGTTTGTGAATATTCTCCTGTTATTTTTCTTTTATCTAAACTATCAATCATTTTATGAAGTGATAATAAAAGTGATATTATTAAATTATTCTGTTTTATAATTATCGTTTCTGTAGTTTTTGGTGAAGAAGTACAAGCTAATTTTTCTGGCTCTTCGTGATAGTTTTTACAATATTCTAATGCTTCTAAATAATTTTTATCTGTCATTAACTAATAATAATTTTTTTTTTAATTTTTTTACTAATTCTTCTATTCTAATTATTATTTCTTTTGTCTCTATGTCTTTTTCTTTAGATTTATTAGAATCTAAAATTCTTTTAATTTTTGTTAAATCTATTTTAAAGGGTTTTTAACAATTTTTTTTTAAAATACTAGAATTTTGATTTTTAATATAATCTAATGATTCTTTTATATTTCTTATTTCTGAGTCTCTGGATATAATATTATCTTTAATTATTTCTAGATAATTAACTTTCTTTTTATTTTCTAATTCTAAATTTCTGAATAAATTTATAATTAAGTCTATTAAACTATTTTGACTTGGATCTTCTGAAAAAAAAAAAAAAACTATGTAATTTATGTTTATTTTCTAAATTACACTTTATTATATTATTTTCTATGGTTTGTACTTTTTTACTAAGGATTCTTATATCTAAGTCTAAATATTCTAATTGTTTTTTTGTTTCCAGTATCCTTCTAGATTTATGTTACTCCAAATTTCTTGTAATATATATATATATATATATATATATATATATATATATATATATATATATATATATATATTTTCTACTATTAAAACTTTTTAAATTATATATTCTCTTATTTCTACAGGTAATTCTTTTATAACTCTTAATATTTCTTTTACTTCCTTAAGGTCTTTACTATAGGTTCCTACTATTTGATCTTCTGTAATATATCCGTCTATTTGTTGACTATATTCTATTTGATATCTAAGTCTGCCTTTTTTATTTATCCTATGCTTTAAGATCATAAGCTTAAAAATTCTATCAGAATTTATTAATTTAAATCTCATATACAAGTTTCTACTTCCTATATGCTCTGATACAAAAAGAGGCTCGAATGAGTTGTATGTAAAGGTTTTTTTCTCTTAAATAAACTTTTACCCTACTTGGTTGTATATGCTCGAATGAGTTGTATGTAAAGGTGTTTTCTCTTGAATAAACTTTTATCCTACTTGGTACTATCCTTAGTTTTCTATAATTCTTCCTTTATACTCTATAAATCCCTTTTTTTCACCATCCATGGCATTTAAACTTGAACCTAATTCCTCTTCATAAGGTTACCCGTGGTACTCCCTTATGAAATTCTTAGATTAATTTATTCCCTTTTCCCAACATCATAAAAAACATCAAAAGGCGCACTCCAGCCAACAATTTTCATTTATCTGAGTCACTCATGATTAATCTAAACACAGTATAACTTCTAAGAATTAAGTTATGCTTTTATTATATGCATGGAATGAAATGATTATGAAAATAAATTCATATAAACATCAAATGTTCAAAATTAAAAACATATTTTTTGGGATTTATAAAAACATAATGAAACAAAAATATAATTAAGGATTTCCCTTTCGGGAAGTCCCTAAAGAGGTCTAAGAAAATACCTTAAAAAGCTCAAAACAACTGTTATTGAGAAATTTATACAATGATTTACAATTTTGGATTGAGAATTTTTCTAGAGGAGAGGTTTCAAAAGGTTTTTTGAGGGCAGTGATTGCACAGGTTGTAAACTTCTGCCTTAACCAAATGAAACTATCTCCTTAAATAGAGAAATTCTTGGGAGCAAAAAAGTCTCTTTTAGTGGGTAAGACACTTACTTCACCGAGAAGCTTCTGGTCAATCAGATGTTTGATTAATGAGAATCTTTCTTTTTTGAAAATCTGATACCACTAAGATCTAAAGTAAAAGATTTTCAATGCTTTTTATCGTGTCTTCATCTTTTTGCTGTAGCTCTTTTTACTTTACTTCTTTTCCCTGACAGGTCTCTGTATTATTGAGCATCTTCTGACTAGATTAGTCTGTATTAAGATTATAGCGTGCTACTGTGGAAAATGACATCCCACTATTTGAATTATTGTATCCTTCATTGTCTTCATCTTCATCATCTTGTTGGGATCCATTCTCTGCACTATTTTCAATCTGTGGTACTTCTGGAATTTCTTTTTCTTCTTCATTTTTCTTAATCGCTTCTTTGATTTGATTCTTTAGTTCTTCATTATTTTTCTTCTCTTTATTTGGATCTTCTTTCTCCTTCTAGATGAAATTTCTTCTTCTATTTTTGTTTGTTTTTGGAGTTCTTCAATTTGTGCATCTTTGAGATATATTAAATCTTGGCTGTCTTCAACAATCATTTTTCCCTTGTCTTTTTTAGAAGATTGAATCTCTTGGACTTGCGATGAACTAGGTCTTTCTGAGAAATGTTCTGGTGGACTATATTTAACAAGATAATCAAATTTGCCACTGGACTGATCTAATAAATCTTAGATTTCTTTTCCTTTATCTGTAGCAGATTTATCAGTCTGTTGAGTCTGATTTTCTAATTTAGTAGAGAAAACAACAGTCCTTTGAGTCTGTTGAACTTTTGGTAAGTCCATAACCTTTAACGGGTTTGATAGGTCTTTACCAGTTACCGTTTGAACTAGACTAGCTATGAATTTCTTGGGCTCCATAGTACCTGTTGGATAATGGACTTTCAATCCAATGATTTCTTTTTCTAACTGGGCTATCTTTTTCTGATGTTAGGCTCTTTCTATTGACAAGTTCTGATTTGCTTCATTAATAACTTTATAATTTCTCTGCATACATTCACAGTGCCGACACAAAATATTCCGGTCTTTGCTTGAAGAGAAATCTAATGGAGGGTCTGAATAATTTTTTAAGGAAGGAGATAAATAAAAATTAATTTCTATATGCTGTCTAGTTGTATCTAATGCTTCTTGAAAACTTGTAAAACCTTTATAAAGTAGGTCTGGAAATTTTTTAATGCAATCTACAACTTCTATCTAGGAATGAAAAATTCTTGGATTTTTTCCTTTAACTACAACATAAAACTTATATTTATTTTTGTTCTGACTAAAGTATTCTGACAATGCATTCATGCATGCAAGAAAATATTTTTGGTCTTTAGGATTTCTATTATATGAAATCCATAAATTATCTAGAATGCAATTTTCTTCTCTAGATAAAGATATATGGGGTAGAGTCTTAAAAGAAATATTGCTATTAGGAAAGACAAGCAGTTTTTGGTTACCAAATCTTACTCTGTCATGGATCATTGGTCTGTTCTGATTATATGGAGTCTGAGGTAATGAGTTTGAGGCAAATGAATTCCCTGCTGGAATTCCTGGCCGTAAAGGCCTTGATCTCGGCATCTGTATATCAATATTCTGTTAAAAAGTCTTTTAAGAATATTTATCTATTACCATTCTACTTAATATATCAGCTGCTTTATTATCACTACCTTTATAAAATTTAACCATCTTTATCTACTACTCCTTTTTTAATTTGTTTTCATTTTATTTGCAAAAGAAACTATAGTTACACGGTCTGTTCTTATAGTTATTTCTTTTTTAGCAATTATATATAACTCAAAACTATCTAATGCATAATTTACAGCTAATAATTCTGCATCTACACTACTTATATTGTCTTTTTCTTTATAATTACCACTATTATATTTACAAATTTTTTCTGTACTTTTATCAGTATATTTATTGGGTTTGCATATTGATATGGCTCCCCAATCAACCATACTTCTATCTGTTTCTATAATTAAATATTCTGAATTTAATGACATAGCTAATTCTGGTAAGTCCTTTATTTTTTCTTTTATTTGTTGAACTAATCTTATATCTTCTTGATTAAAAAATCTTTGTCCTGTAGGAGAGGTCTTTGCATATAAAAGTCCTACTATTTTTCCTAGATCTTTTATAAAATGTCTTGCATAATTTACTAATCCTAAAAATTTCTGAATTTGCTTTAGGTCTTCTATTTTATCTGGAAATTCTAGGGCTTTCTAAGCTATATGAGGTTGTAATTTAATTTTTCCTTCTCCTATATTTACTCCTAAAAAGTCTATGAATTCCTTAAATAAAATCATTTTCTTTTTACTAATTATTAAGTCATGCTTAATGAATTCTGAAAATACTATCTATAAATGTCCTCTATGTTCTCTTCTATTCTTACTAAATATAAGTATATCATCTATGTAAACTATCACAAATTTACTATGCTTATCAAAAATATTCTCCATTTTTTTTGGAAAATACTTGGTGTATTCTTTAGTCTAAATCACATTACAAGCCATTCATAATATCTTTCTGGATAGGTGCACCTGTCAAAATCCTGATTTTAAATCAAATTTACTAAATATTTTACAATCTTGTATCTTATTAACTAATACTGTCTTATCCGGTATATTATAAGCATAATCTATAGTATTGTCATTAAGTCTTTTATAATTAATGATCATTCTACTCTTTCCTCTAACAATTTCTGAATGCTTTCTAATTATAAAGGCTGCTGATCTAAGTGGACTTTCTGATTTTCTAATTACTCCTAATTTCAAGAGTTCTCCTATGTGCATTTTAAAATCTTCTATATCTAAATTTGTTGGTTCTATATTTTTTTGTCTTAATTATATATTCTGAGTTTTTAATCTTTAATTCACATAGTATTTTGTCTTTTTCCCAGTATTTTAATACATTTTCTCCTAATATTTCTATTTTTTCTAGTCTAGATATTAAGTTTTCTATTTCTTGTTCTGTTATTAACAATCATAGATTTTTTCATTGTCTATTAATTCTATATTTTCAAAATCTATGGTTTCTTTTTCCATTTCTAAGTTTTCTAAATTGTCTTCTAATAGTTGATATCCATTTTAGAGGAAAAAATGATTTTTTTGATGTGATGGATGGTGAATATGTAGTTGAAAAAGAAGGAAAAGTGGTTGAAAAAGAAGGAAAAATTATTGATGTGATGAAAAATATTATTTTATTGAAAAATATGGTTGAAAATGAGTAGAAGAATGAGAATGAAAAAAATATGTGTACCAAACAGGGGCTATATATATAAACCTCGGTACAACAATTTTAAGACAAAATCTGTGTCTTTGGTTGTTTGTGAACAAATCTCGTTACGTTCAGTTGGAATAGTCCTTTGTGTGCTATTCTTCTCTTCATTTGTTGTTGCGTTAATCTTCTATTTGTGTAATAGAAATGAGTACCGTTGAGGCTACTTCAAGTCAAAATGATACGGACAATGTGGTTCTGCTGTTGGCAATACCACTCCAAAATACTGCGATCCCGCATGGGGAAAAATCGAAAAAGTTTGGAGGCGTAGACTTCAAGAGATGGCAACAAAAGATGTTGTCCTATCTCACTACTTTAAACTTAGCAAAGTTTTTAAAGGGGACTGCACCAACCATACAAGAAGGAGAAAATAATCGTGAATCGATTATTGCCTTGGACGCATAAAAACATTCGGACTTTCTATGCAAAAATTATATGTTGAATGGATTGGACAATACACATTATGGAGTGTATAGGTCGCACGACTCAACTAATGATATGTGAGATTCATTGGAAAAGAAATATAAGACCAATGATGCCGGAATAAAGAAGTTCATAGTCAGCAAATTCTTGGACTACAAGATGTTGGATTTCAAAACGGTGATCAATCAAGTGCAAGAACATCAAGTTCTATTACATGATATCCATGTCGAGAAGATTTAATTAAGCGAATCTTTCCAAGTACCAGCCATCATCGAGAAACTCCTCCTATGTGGAAAGACTTCAAAAACTATTTTAAGCATAAACGTAAGGAGATGAACTTGAAAGAATTTATTGTCCGCTTGAGGATCGAAGAAGACTAGGAAAATCGAGAGAATGCCTATTGTCCAACTTGGAGTAAATGTTGTTGAAATTTGTTTGAATGTTGTCAACAAGAAGCGCAAGATCTCCGGTGAGACACCGGGAAGAGACAACTCCAAGAAGACCAAAAAATTCAATGGAAACTGCTATAACTGTGGAAAGGCCAGACATCATTCAAGCGAATGTTGAAAGTCGAATAAGAATGGATAAGCTAATATGGTTGAAAGAGACACCCAATCTGAAGGGATGCAAAAGATTAATATGTTTACAATTGTTTCCGAATGCAATATGGTTGGAAATTCAAGGAAGTGATAGGTGGACATTGGTGCTACCCGTCACGTATGTGCTGACAAGACGATGTTCTCCAACTACCAAGAATTGAATGGAGAACAACTATTCATAGGAAGTTTTGCAAGTTCCAAAGTTGAAGGAAAAAGGGAAGGTCACTTTGAATATGACATCCGGCAAAGAACTCATCTTCAACAATGTCCTGCATGTTCTGGACATACGCAAAAATCTTGTGTCCGGATCTCTACTTAGTAAAAATAACTTTAAATTTGCATTGTATCCGATAAATTTGTACTCACTAAGAATAAGATGCATGTAGGAAAATGATACATGTGATGGAATGTTCAAAATGAACGTTCTTGCGATTGTACCAAGGCATAGCATTACTAATAAAAATTCAAATTATGTTATATGTTTGAATTGTCTTGTTTGTGGCATAGTCGATTAGGACATGTGAATTACAAACCTTTGTGCAAACTTATGAATCAAAGTTTAATTCCGGCGCTTAAGATTGATCTTAATCATAAATGTGAAGTGTGTGTTGAAGCAAAGTTGGCTAAAACACCGTTTCACTCAGTTCAAAGGAACACTACACCTTTAGAATTAATTTATAGCGATATATGTGATTTGAAATTCGTTCAAACTAGAGATGGTAAGAAATACTTTGTGACTTTCATTGATAATTGTACAAGCTACTGTTATGTCTTTCTTTTAAGAAGTAAAGACGTCATTGGATGCCTTTAAGCATTATAAGGCGGAAGTTGAAACCCAACTTGATAAATGAGTAAAGAATATTCGTAGTGATAGATAGGGATGTCAACGAGCTGAGCCGAGTCGAGTTGGCTCGCGAACCATAATTTAAGGCTCTACTCGATGGTTGCGGCTTTTTTCTGAGCCAAGTCGAGCCGAGCTTTTGCTAGGCAAAAAAATAAGGCTCAACCCGAGCTTTCGGCTGGGGCTTTTACGGGTTGGGTCGGCTCGATTTTTAGCTTTTTTTTTTCATTTTTTTTCCTTTTTTATTGCCTTAAAAGGCAGCAAAAAACTGCTTCAAGCTGCTGCCATTTTTTCCCTTTTTCTCCCAGCTCGCGGGCCGTCTTTGGCTCGACCTGAATCCCTACAATGGGCTCTGTCTGAGCAGCGAACCGAGCTCGGATCGAGCTTTTTGCGGGCTGAACCCACGAGCCCATTTGACATCCCTAGTGATAGAGGAGGTGAATACGGAGCAGTGTTTGAAGAATGTCGCGAAAATCTTCAAGAAATATTGATCCGGGTTCAGAAAAATCAATTAAACGAACACCAATCAACCGGCTCGACCCAACAACACTTAACACCTTGGTTGCCTCAGTTTTACCCCCACAAAGGAGACACTTGGTGGTGGTATTTGCAAGAAGAAAACAATGGTTGAATCTCTCTCAAATCCACCTCAAATCGGTTGCCCTTTCATTCCTCTCTTGGCCGCCTCTCTCTTGTAACAATACACACACACACCACACTGGAGAAAACACACGACTATATGTACATAGGCATTAGGTTTAGTTTTAGGTCAAGACTCACTCATAATGGGCTAAGTTAATGGGTTAACGATAACCAAATCCATATATTAACCAAATTACCAACCCAGCTCAAACTTAGGCCCTCCAATGTATATTAATTTTTTTCGAGTCGAGCTATCACTTTTGGTGTCAATAAAATATCCGACATCGTTTTCTAATCATTTCTCGGATTTATTGAGTATCAAAACCTAACAAATCTCCATCTTGATTTTCAATAAATTTGCAAGCAATAAAAACACACAGTTTATACTTGCAAAATCAAGGTAACCAATAAAATTGGTATCATAGACTTTACATCGTGTTTCAGACCCAAAATACATATCATACTTGCTCTATATACTTACCAGGGCTAAGGTCAATAATACCCAAGTAGAAGCAAATATTTACACCAATCAGTCAAGAACAAATAAATATGTAGTGAAGATATAATATCGGATAATACACAAATCTTTTTAAAAAATATGTTCACATAGAACAACAGATTAACACCAAGTTAATCAAACACACGGTCAACACATATGCGACAAATGTCTAAATGACCCTACGAAATGATCTCACCACACTTATCCTATCACATTCCGTGTTGCTCCCACTTCGAGAACACATATCTCCTCTCATCACCCAGCATGCTCACTAGACTAATCACTAAACTCATGTCTAACTGGTAAATCACAACATATCTTAAGTCCCCAGGTTAATCCTCTATCACTACATCACTTCTCTTAACCTACGTGGATAATGACTCTCCACCTAACAAAAATGATAGAAGTGCATCTCTCACACTCCACTCCACCTGATCAGGGTCTCTTCATAGATAAATGATTTCAACATTTAATCACCTCTCTACTCATGATTCAAATGTCACACTCCACATCTCCGGTACCAAACCACAATGTACCTGATGTGATCCAAGCAACGAGTCCAAAGAAGTCGAGCCCCGACCGAGACCCGTTGCTTATCGAAGGAGGTCCGATGACGCGATCAAGGGCGAAAAGAGTAAATCAAGCATTGGGACTACTTGTGCAAGTAACAATGGACGACGCCATGATCTACACGCAAAAAGAGGCAAGTTTCATGTTGGGGTCGAGGTCGGAAACCAATTGGATCAATAAGATACAAGTGACCGAAGAAGGAGCTCAACCGGATTGCCTAAGTGACCGCTTAGAGTAAAAACCAAGCGGCCGCTCAGCTACCAACCGAAATGCACAGGGCGTCAAAAGGGTCTTCCAAGCGACCGCTTGGAATATAACCAAGCGACCGCTTGGTTATAAAATTCAGCAACTTTTCTATTTTTGGCGAGAATCCTAGTTTAATTCAAATTCTATTTTTAATTGATGTTTTACCATATTTGGGGATTATGCACGAATTTCATAGGGTTTTAGCATTAGTATAAATAGTTTATTTATCATTATTGTAAGCACCTTTGACAATTTATCAATTAAGTGAGATTATTGCTTTTCATCTTGTTCTTCTTAGAACACCGCGAACTTATCAAGATCTTCTTGTGACGTTCAACATCGAGTGTAGATCACGGGTTTTGTAATCAAGAGGTCTATCAAGCGTCGTTCTTGTTGGGTTGCTTGATTCAACATTCTTGGTTGAATCTCTAAATCGGAATTATCTTTGGGCTTTCTTGGGGTTTCAAGCTAGTTGCGGGGTTGCGTAGTGTTCATTGTTACATGGTTCTTGAGTTTGTTGACTATGCCATAACATGGTGGGACCAAGTGATTACATCTAGGCGGAGGAATCGGGAGCAAATGGTTAACACTTGGGATGAGTTGAAACTTATCATGCGGAAGAGATTCGTGCCTAGCCACTATTATAGGGAGTTGCATCAACGATTGCAAGGATTGTATCAGGGGTCGAAAAATGTTGAGGATTATCATAAGGAGATGGAAATTTTGATGATCAGGGCGAATGTGGAGGAGGATCGGGAAGCCACCATGGCTCGTTTCTTGAATGGAATGAATAGGAAAATTGCTAACACTGTGGAATTGCAGCATTATGTGGAGATTGAGGATATGTTGCATGTAGCCATGAAGGTGAAAAAACAGTTGAAAAGGAAATGAACAACTAGACAACCGTTGGGCACTTCGGGTTCTAGTCCAAATTGGAAACTGAGGTGGGATAACAGGGGAGATGGTGCTGTGTCGAAGGGGAAAGATGAGAGTGCTAGTAGGGCCGTACCAAAATCAGATTCACAGCCAGCCAGAAATCGGGATATTCAGTGCTTCAAGTGCTTGGGAAAAGGGCACATCTCTTCTCAGTGCCCAAACAAACGGACGATGATCTTGCGCAATGGAGATGTGGAGACTGAAGGCGAAGATGAGTTTGAAGACATGCCTGAATTGGAGGACGTTAGTGATCATGGAGACAAGGTGGAGTTTGGGGTTGGAGGAGAACTACTAATTACAAGACGAGCTCTCAACACTCAAATCAAAACAGATGACTTGGAACAACAACGAGAAAATATTTTCCATACACGATGTCACGTCAACAATAAGATATGTAGTGTAATAATTGATAGAGGTAGTTGTACTAACGTAGCTAGCACCACCCTTGTGGAAAAATTGGGATTGACACCATTAAGACACCCTAGACCCTATAGGTTACAATGGTTAAATGATTGTGGGGATATTAAGGTGAATAAGAGGGTGTTGATTAATTTTTCAATTGGTAGCTATCGGGATGAAATTATGTGTGATGTGGTACCTATGCATACGGGGCATATTTTATTGGGTAGGCCATGACAATATGATAGGAAAGTTAGTCATGATGGGTACAAGAATTTGTATAGTTTTAGCAAGGACGGGAGGTCCATTACCCTTGCGCCATTAACACCGGCACAAGTGTATGAAGATCAAATTAAATTGAAAAATGCGGAAGACGAGAGAGTGAAAAAGTTGGAGAAGGTGAGAGAAGATAGTGAGGTGGCTAGTAGTGGGAAAAAGGGAGTGGAGTCATATGAGAGAAAAGAAAGGGAGGTGTCTGAGAGGAGAGAAAAGCCGAAAGCTAACTTCTTTGCAAAAGGGAGTGAGTTGAGAAGAGCGGTAGAGGATAAAAGGCAAGTAATTTTGATAGTCTATAAGGAGCCCTGCCTCAATCTTGAGGAGTCTAACCCACCCCTCCCCAGTTTAGCTACATCTTTATTGTAGGAATTTAACGATGTCTTCCCGGAGGACATGCCCAGTGGGCTACCACCCATTCGAGGCATTGAGCACCAGATTGACTTTGTTCCTGGAGCTGTGATTCCAAACCGACCCGCTTATCGAAGTAATCCCGAGGAGACAAAAGAGTTGCAAAAGCAAGTGGAGGAGTTGATGAGTAAAGGGTATGTGCGGGAGAGTATGAGCCCCTGTGCTGTTCCAGTGCTACTTGTGCCGAAGAATGATGGAACATAGAGGATGTGTATGGACTGCAGAGCCATCAACAACATAACGGTAAAATATCGTCACCCTATCCCTAGGTTAGATGACATGTTGGATGAATTATATGGTGCTTGCATGTTTAGTAAAATTGATCTTAAAAGTGGATACCACCAAATTCGAATAAGGGAAGGTGATGAGTGGAAGACTGCATTTAAAACTAAATATGGCTTGTATGAGTGGTTAGTAATGCCCTTTGGACTCACTAATACACCGAGCACCTTCATGCGATTGATGAATATGTTTTACGCGCTTTTATATGTAAATTTGTTGTTGTGTATTTTGACGACATCCTGATCTATAGCAAGGACCTAAATGAGCATGTAGAACATCTTAGGAGTGTAATTGTGGTCCTAAAGAAGGAACAACTTTATGGTAATTTTAAAAAGTGTACATTTTGCATGAAAAATGTTGTTTTTTTAGGATTTGTGGTGGGTGCTAATGGGGTTGAGGTAGATGAGGAGAAAATAAAGGCTATTAAAGAATGGCCAACACCTAAAAGCATAACTGAAGTTAGGAGTTTCCATGGTTTGGCTAGCTTCTATAGGCGTTTTGTAAAAGATTTTAGCACAATCACCACACCACTCACTGAGATTGTTAAAAAGAGTGTGGGTTTTCATTGGGGTGACGAACAAGAGCATGCATTCAACACAATTAAGGATAGGTTGTGTAAGGCACCAGTTTTGGCACTCCCTAATTTTGATACAGCTTTCGAGATTGAGTGTGATGCATCAGGAATAGGTATTGGAGCAGTCTTAATGCAGGATAAGAGGCCTATAGCTTACTTCAGTGAAAAGCTAAGTGGAGCAGCGCTCAATTACCCCACATATGACAAGGAGCTGTACTCACTTGTTCGAGCCTTGGAGACTTGACAGCACTACTTGTGGCTTAAGGAGTTCGTAATACACACGAACCATGAATCTTTGAAGCACTTGCGGGGTCAAGGTAGGTTGAATAAAAGGCACGCGAGATGGATGGAGTTTGTGGAGACATTCCCTTATGTCATCCGGTACAAGCAGGGTAAGGAAAACGTGGTGGCAGATGCATTGTCTCGAAGGTATGCGCTATTAACTTCTCTCGGTTCTAAGTTACTTGGTTTCGAACATATGAAGGACTTGTATGCTACTGATTTAGATTTTTCAGACATTTATTCATCATGTAGTAAAGGAGCTATAGATAAAATTTTTAAGCATGATGGATATTTATTTCGGGAAAATAGATTATGTGTCCCTAATTGTTCGATGCGTGAAGTGTTAGTTAGAGAAGCACATAGTGGTGGATTGATGGGTCATTTTGGAGTAACAAAGACTTTAGATATGGTAGGGGAACATTTTTATTGGCCTAGGATGAAAAGTGATGTTGAAAGGATATGTAGTCGTTGCATAACTTGTAAGCAGGCTAAATCTAAGGTTTTACCTCAAGGGTTATACACGCCATTTCCTACACCTAGCAAACCTTGGGTTGATATTTCCATGGATTTTGTGTTGAGTTTGCCTAGGACAAAAAAGGGTCGTGATTCCATTTTTGTGGTGGTAGATAGGTTTAGTAAAATGGCACACTTCATTGCATGTCATAAAATCGATGATGCCACTAACATAGCGGACTTATTCTTTAAGGAGGTTGTGCGTTTACATGGGGTACCTAGAACTATAGTGTCAGACCGGGATGTTAAGTTCCTCAGTCATTTTTGGCGGGTTCTATGGGGTAAGTTAGGCACCAAGCTCATGTATTCCACAACTTGTCACCCACAGACCGATGGCCAAATCGAGGTAGTGAATAGGACCATGACTCAACTTTTGCGCACTATGGTTCATAAGAACTTGAAGAGTTGGGAGGAGTGTTTACCTTTCATAGAATTTGCATATAATAGGGTCACGCATTCTACTACTTCACTTTCACCCTTTGAAGTTGTTTATGGTTTTAACCCACTAACGCCTTTGGATTTAATACCTTTACCTGTGAATGAACGAGGTAGCTTAGATGGTACAAGAAAGGCCGAGTTGGTAAAGTCCCTTCATGAAAGGATAAGATTGCAAATTGAGAAGAAAAACAAACACTATGCTTCTCAGGCAAACAGGGGTCGAAGAAGCGTGATATTTGAACCTGGTGATTGGGTCTGGGTACATTTCAGAAAGGAACGATTCCCGGAGCAGAGGAAATCAAAGTTGCAGCCTTGAGGAGATTGTCCATTTCAGGTCTTGGAGAGAGTCAACGACAACGCATATAAACTGGATCTTCCAGGTGAGTATAATGTTTCGGCAACTTTTAATGTGTCTGATCTCTCTCTTTACGATGTAGGTACAGATTCGAGGTCGAATCCTTTTGAAGAGGGAGGGGATGATGTGATCCAAGCAACGAGTCCAAAGAAGCCGAGCCCCGACCGAAACCCGTTGCTTATCGAAGGAGGTCCGATGATGCGATCAAGGGCGAAAAGGGTAAATCAAGCATTGGGACTACTTGTGCAAGTAACAATGGACGACGCTATGATCTACACGCAAAAAGAGGCAAGTTTCATGTTGGGGTCGAGGTCAGAAACCAATTGGATAACAAGATACAAGTGACCGAAGAAGGAGCCTAAGCGACCGCTTAGAGTAAAAATCAAGCGGCCGCTCAGCTACCAACCGAAATGCACAGGGCGTCAAAAGGGTCTTCCAAGCGACCGCTTGGAATATAACCAAGCGATCGCTTGGTTATAAAATTCAGCGACTTTTCTATTTTTAGCGAGAATCCTAGTTTAATTCAAATTCTATTTTTAATTGATGTTTTACCATGTTTGGGGATTATGTACGAATTTCATAGGATTTTTAGCATTAGTATAAATAGTTTATTTATCATTATTCTAAGCACCTTTGACAATTTATCAATTAAGTGAGATTATTGCTTTTCATCTTGTTCTTCTTAGAACACCGCGAACTTATCAAGATCTTCTTGTGACGTTCAACATCGAGTGTAGATCACGGGTTTTGTAATCAAGAGGTCTATCAAGCGTCGTTCTTGTTGGGTTGCTTGATTCAACATTCTTGGTTGAATCTCTAAACCGGAATTATCTTTGGACTTTCTTGGGGTTTCAACCTAGTTGCGGGGTTGCGTAGTGTTCGTTGCTACGTGATTCTCATCAGTACCCCTAGACATCTATACTTCACATTACTAATAGACATCCTTACTGTAAGTGCATCACAAACTCACTATAGCAAATCAATACCTTTCGATGACCACAAAGGTTAGGGCTCAACTTAAATTGATCCACGCACCACAAGGTTACTCCAATCACCAATGCTCAAAAAATTACAAAGGAAAAGGTGAAAGTGGCACTCATATAGAGAATGGAAGAAAGAGTTGGTCACTTCACTACACACTCAAAGAGAAAGAAGATAACCTTAACATGGGTGCCTTACATAATCTCACAAACCACACATGCTCACAAACATAAAGGAGAAGAAGGCTGCCCCTCTTGTTTCTCACTACCACACTCTCTCACACCACTCACAGAGCAATCAAAGTACGCCACAAATCTCAACCCACTATGCATGCAAACACATTATACAAAGTAATAAGATCGCTCTAATTCATACAATTACATACATCAAAAATATTGAAATTGTAACATATCAATGCAACAGAAACAACTAATTACACACATACAGAAAAGATTACACACATATGCACATACATTAACTATGTTTACTCTCAATAAACCTCACTAGGGTCATCACTCGACCCTATAGCCACATTTGCCTTACCTCTCTCCTTATATTTCCTTTTATTATCATTCTTAGGACAATCTAAATCACCATATCCAAATTTATCACAGTTAAAACACATTATTTTTCGCACTTGCCTTAAACCTACATTTGCCATCAATACCAAAAACGAACATAGGTACAAACATAATTCACACAGAACAGTCAAACTAAAAGTCACATGCAATTCTAACAGTGTAAAAAAGATTAGTAGCAAATTCACAAAGAATTTAAGGCAATTAATTAACAAGTAATTCCTAAATCTAGCAACAGACAATGTTACCTCGTCACGGTAACCTCAAACCTAACGTTACCCCACATGATGACTTCTAATGCGAAAAAATAAATTATTATTTTACACAATAATATTTAATTGCAATAATAAAAGACAAAGAAAACGATACCGAGTGGACCACGTCCGAAGGTCCGTAAATATTGAAAGATGTGAATTCACCACTTTAGGATTGTCAATATTCTCTCTAAAGCTTCCAGCAACCACGACAACACAAAACAACACCTGAATGTCCAAGGACAAAATTGTCCAACTTTCACCGTCGAAACGGAAATTTGACAGCATCGCAAGGTCTGTCTCACCACTAGCAACATTCTATCTTTTGAAGTCGTCACCGAAATCAGCTTCACGTGCCTTGTCGGAGTCCCACTCGTCAACGGCCACGCGCGGCTCCACCAGCTGAGCCTCCGCCTGCACGGTCCACCTGTGGTCTCGTTTTCCCAAATGATGGATTGTTTGGCCGAAAAATGCAAAAAACAATCTGGCAGGTTTGATTTTCAAATTGTCCAGATTTCTTCCTATTTTTCTGTCGATTTTCCATCTGGTTCTGGCCACTTTTTAGTCGATTTTGGCAACCAAAAATCACATATTTCTCAACACAACAAGCTCTGATACCATTTGTCGTTGAAATCTTCAAGAAATATTGATCTAGGTTCAGAAAAACTAATCAAACAAGGCCTAAACCAATAATCACAACGACAATTGGGCTAAACTCCTGACCCATCCTAAATTGTGCAAGGTTGTTTTCGAGTCGAACCAAGTCTATGGTGTTGATATATTATCCGTCAACTATTTTAAAATCATCACTCGGATTTATTGGCTATCAAAACCCAACAAAGAATTTTGTTCCAAAAAATGAATTATTCATCAAACAACGGCACCATACTCTCTTCAATTGAATGGAAGATTGTTGAAAATTGGTTCAAAATTTAAGAAAAATTGGTCAAATGTTAAAACCAAGAACGTGGAAAGTGACTTTCGTGTCAACTTCGATAAACTATTTAGACTTGATCTGATGGTCAAATTACAAATGTAAATAGATTAACTTGTTCTGATCATCGAGTTGATCGTTTGGTATATTTGGAATCTCAAAATCAATTTTGGATGAATGAGAAATTGCGGTCCAAAGTTGAACGAAAAATAAAGAAAAATTGACTTAGAAATTACCTAACTTCATCGCTCGAGCAACGGGGCTATTGCTCGAGTGACAGTCTAGTGAAGGCAGGCGAAAAGTTTCTGTAAATATTTTAGCACTCTGGTTCGAGCAAGAGGCCAGCGACAGGTTAGCGACAACAAAGTATTGTTTCTGTTCGTAAAGTTGCGAGGTTTGGCTCACAACATTTCATCCATACCTCCTCTTCCTCTATAAATATAACCCTTTGGATGTCCATAGTGCATCTTATATTATACTTGCATTGATCATTACATAAATCTCTTATAAACACTCTCCAAAATCAGTCCAAAAATCGTTTTCTTTTTGTAGAGAGACTCCGTCGAAAGTTCACTGTAATTTGTGATTTGAAGTGTCTCTACCATAAGTTGAATCTATTGTATCTTGAGAGACAAGTGTCGTGAACCGTGAGCACTGTAGCTTGACAGTTTTGTCTTAAGAAAAGAGTGAAATTCACCTGCCTCAAATTAATTTTTCTTCTTTCTTTCTTTCTTGTTTTATTCTGGTTTTTGTTGTGATTTTTACGTTACATTTCCAACCCATACCTATTGTGTTTAATCACGTTCTTGCAGAATAAACTTTGATCTTATTGGTTCTATATTCAAACAATCATATATATATATATATATATATATATATATATATATATATATATATATATATATATAAAACTCTGGCACAACAATTCGTTCTTTGTTAAGAACTGAAAGGTCTATTTTTTTCCGTAAAGGTGATGTCATGAAGGTAGAATAACGTCAAGACCTTGGCAAGATATGATTTTTACAGGAATTGTTGTTATCGGGATATATGTGTCTAAAAGTATTAGGATTTTACTGTAATAAGATAAATATTTGTATTATAATTGAATAAATAATAGGATTTTATTTTATTTTTATTAAATGAAGTTGCATTATTTTGAACGTATATAAGTGCCTTTGTTTACTGAGTGAAATACAAATCAGGGGTTGTTGGAAATCTTCACTTGGAGAAGGAGAGAAAACAACACAAAAATGGCAACAAATTTAGAATAAAACTTCAAAGGAAGGTCCAAATGCGTGATTGCTGTCCTCAAACAATATTTGCCCCCTCTCCGGTTAATTTGAGATGCTAAAGAATTTTTTGGCAAATGGTTTGAAAGATTTATCAAGTTTTGTTGCAGAAATACTGAAGTACAAAGTATTTCTACCCAAAACTTAAGTACACAAATAAGAAATGTGGGAATATGAGTAGAATAGAGATTTGATCTTGATTTATGAAAAAAATATTGATATCATATGTTTTTCATTATTATTTACATAGAATATGACTCCTCTATATATATGCCTCAACATCATACACGAATTGGTGCCAAAAATATGTTGAAAATGCATCAAATTTAAGTGACCAATGGTAGAAAACCGTCTCCAACGTTCACTGTATTTCTTCTATGCGATCACATAGTACAAAACTATGCGGTCGCATAGTTATGCTCGAATTAATGCTTGTGCGATCGCATGACATTTGGCAAAACCGTCACTTCATGTTCTTTTCCTTCTTCTTTCATTTCTTTCTCTTTCATTTTTCCCACTTTGTAATTTGTTGGTTTTGAACAACTAATTTCTCGACAAGGGTTAATACATAAGATACTATTTTATACATAGATCGAAAAGTCGATTGTCCACGGCTGTAGAATGAGAGGTTGACACTTTATTCTATTAATGCTGTAATAGTTACTACTCTATCAGTTAGTTAGGTATGCGATTTGTTTTGATAGCGACGAGAGGATCTCGGGTGGAGTGACACTAGTGCACTTGGTATTTGTAAGTTTATTGCACTGACCAATTTTGTGTAAGAGTTAAATTCTAATGCATGACGTGTTGGAGAGAATTAAACTCTACGATGAATTACCATAGCCATTACGGAATAATAGTTAGTATTTGTGATCTCTAAATCTTTGTAGTAAAATGTTATTCGGTGTTTGTTTAATAGATACAACAAAATATGAACCACATGAATTATTTTTACTCAATTTAAGTTATTATTTTATATTTTATTCCTTTATTTTTGTGTTTATTAACAACTTTGAATTTATTAAGAATTAAGACTCTATTTGTTATTGTAGTGGACAAAAATTAGCAAAAATGCATTCAAAAGGAGGTTCATGGTACCGCTAATGAAAAAAAAAAAAAAAAAAAAAAAAAAAAAACCTTGGAATTGTAATATATTAACAAAATAACAAGATAAGGACTTATTTTTAAAATTTTTTTTTTTTTTTTTTTTAAAAAAATCGTATACCTTAATAAAAACCAACGAGGAAATAGTAAATAAGGTAGTTAAGATCTTCCTTGATTTGGATGCAACACATTCGGCTTTCAATTCGAGCAACAAAAAAAAGCTTCTAAGTAGAAAAATTTACCTTCAACGTGACATTTGGAAGTCATTAATCGTTCTTGGGTATGTTTGTCTAGTATTGTAATTTTGGACAAAGTGATTAATTAGTATTCAATACATTTGTTACAAAACTAATATTCATTGTTTTGGCGATTGGAAAAAAAAAACTTTTCCATTAACATGGTTTGTGTTATAGATTAAACCATTTGTATCTTTTGACTTACTCTTTGGGTTATTCGACCCCATCTCCCCCCGACATAAAGGTCGTGTCTCATGTCCAATAAATGCGTGGGACTGATCTCTATGTGAAGGAAAAAGTGAGGTCGAATAAATCAAAAGATAAGTCAAAAGGTACATGTAGCAAAATCCTGTGTTATATGATGGTTTGCCATGCATTATTAATTATTACATTGGTTTATTGAGTGTTAAGTGGGTTGAGTCTAGTTGCTTGGTTCAGCCCATTGAAAAGATAGCTTATTTTCAAAAATTCGTGTTTGACTCGCTCCACTAGCTCATCCCTTGGTGGGGGTAAATCGAGCAGGTGGCTCAACTTAAAAAAAAAAAAAAAGTTGGAAATTGCCTTTTGACCCTCAAAGTGTAATGAAGTCATAAGAATTTATTGCATTTTTACCCCTTGAAATGTAAAATAAAATAAAATGACAAGCATAAAATATTTTATTTTGTTAAAAAAAATTTAATAAAACCTTTATAAAGTTGTAAAACCCTCCTTCTTTATTTGAGCTTGAGACCGGCAACAAGTAACATAGACGGAGTTTAAATTGTACACATATAACACAAAATTTTGAAAAAAATACGATTTAATTACAAATAAAAGAAACAAATACAATTACAATATTGCCCTCTTAGTGTGCTAATGCAAAATTGAAAAGATATTGGAAGGTCATCCTCATTTTTCTTTGAAGCTACTATAAGCTAGTAGTTAGTTGCTACATTCCATTCGGCGAGGAATTCCTCTTGTCCGTTTTAAGTCGAATCTTACAAAAATGAATATTTGACAGCCGAATCCCCGGAGCAAGGACCGTTAACTACACTCTTGGAATCTCTTACTAAGGCTGTGTTTGAGCTCTATTGGATGACATCAATGAAGAAGAAGAACTCTATATAGTAGGTGCAACTGGTAATTGAAGAACGAAACAAACTGCCAAGTGTTGGGAATACTTCAAACTGGTGACCGCAAGTCATCAAGTTAATGGAAAGCCAAAATCCAAAGCAATATATATGTATTACAAAATAAGATTGGCATGACAAAAAAGGTATTGGAACTACCCACCTAAATAGACATTACAAGAAATGTTTGGCCAAGCATGAAACTATGGACCATACATAGATTTAACTCCAATTTGGTTCTCCAAGTCTCGGTATAAGTTCTAGCACACTAAACACATGTTTATTCAAATGAAAAGTGCCATGAGGGAATGGTCAAGTTGATAACAAGTTCTGAGCATTTGTTTAGAATAGTTGAAAACAAATCGTCCATCAAATTCATACAATAACATTTTCAACCAAGGTAAACTTCAATAGTAGAAACACTATTCGTTCTGATTACATTGATTTTTTTCTTAACAAAAAAGAAGTCACTTATACATGATTTACATAAATATTGTGTTGGTATATTTTTTATATCTAACTTGTGGGAGGGTATTAATTAAAAAAAAACCTACGTTGATGCAATTGCTTACTATATAGACCTACTATAAGTAATACATAAAATGACTATTGTTTTAGTCATTTTAAAAAATAATTAAATTTTCTTATAATGCTAATAATATATTTGATGTTATAATGACAATTATTAAAAAAAATATCGTTAGTTTTACTTTTGACAATGCATTTATTAATAAATTGGTAGTTGATAAATTAAGTCGGATTCTTAATCCCGATTTTGGTGATTTTCATTTTCATGTTCATTGTATTTGTCATATATTTAATTTATTGTGCAAGTAACATATCAACATACACGTCGAAAGTACTACGTCTTATTTCCGTCGAACATATGATAATTTCTGTGAGATTTAATGAATTTGACTACAGACTACAGTAATGAAATGATAAATAAACGAATAAAAAGTAAAAGTTATTAACAAAAGCGCCCCTCTCCTCGCCTCGCCTCACCTCACCTCGCCGCCTGGAAACCATTTCTTCTCTCTATACGTATGTATATGTATATGTATGTACACACTTCCTCGCATCAGCAGCTCAGCTATAATTTTTCTCTCTCTGCTGTAAATGTACGGTTACGTTGGGCAAGTTTCGTTTGTTTTTATACGGAGAGGGTATATATGTATATTGTTATAACAACGCACATAGTCACATGATTTGTATTAATATTGGGTTTGAGTGAAAAGGTGATATATGCTATTGGGAAGATAAGAATGGAAATTTATGTGAATTACAATAGGTTAAAAATAAATTGTGAGGTGTTCTGTTCAATATGTTTCATTTGACTAGAATTTTTAATTCGGCACAAGTTTCGGATCTCTATGGACCTCTGTAATGTTCCATTCTTGATTTTAGGGTTTTTCGGTGCGACTCATTATCACTCCCTACTAACGTAGCACTTGAAATTCGACTGTTGGGTTCTCTGCGTTTTTTCTCCTCGGTGTAAGATTTAATGGTGTAAATTTTTGTTTAATTTGTTTCCATATTATAATTCGCGTTCTTATTTTGTTCTATTTTTTGATGATTGATGCGTATATTGGTTGTTTTGAAGATAAGGCGCACTGTTTTATCGGATTATAGTTTTGAGTTCAAGAAGAGCTCTGAGAAGCCCTAAAGTAACTGGAATCGGGGGATAATTGGCGAAAGGTGAGGATTATTTATTTATTTTTAAATTTAAAGTTTTGTAACTGTTCTTTACTCGATGCTTGATGATTGGAAAATACATTTAAAAAAAAGAGAGAATTCCAAATTTAGTTTTGATTTGGGATTTAATTATGAGAATAATCGTCCATTTAACACAAAGTATGCAAACAACAATTTGGTTAGAAACTAGGATTAGTGAAGTAACTTTCTTTTATTTTACAACTTCTGTCTTTTTGTGGTGATTGTGTTTATCATCGATGGTTGTTGTTTCTCGATGTTATGGCAAATTGAGAGCTAGTAATCATTGTTTTAACTTTTAAGGATTTATATTTTGTTACTTTTTTGGACTGATATATTATCTAATTGTCCAACTCCAAAAAACCTCATAGCAACATCTGTCACAAACTTTTAATGCTTTTTACATGTGAATCTGCATTTTACATTGTTTGGTTGTTGTCCTTGTTTGACTTTGATGTGTAATTGTGGACTTTTACTTGTTCCAGTGATACACTTATGCTTGGATTGTCTTGTTCTTTTTCCTGTTGTCAGTGACATGAAAGTTGGTTTCCCATAAGAGTTGTTAGTTCTTTTTTTCTGCGGCTGAGAAAGAATGGGCTCTGCTTGTTGTGTTGCTGCAAGGGATAGAACTATAACAAACAGATCGTCAAGTGAAGTTTTGCAAAGAAATGTCAGGTATTCACCATCATGGAGCTGTCGATGGGATAATCGTGGACGAGTATCTGGGGAAGAGACATCTGTAAATTGGTTGCTTGATGAAGGTGTTGGCAATCATCGTTTGGATGTCAAATCTGGGACAACTATAGAAACCGCCTTCGCTTCTGAAGATGGTAGCTCATTGGATAGTTTCCGGTCACTTGCAATGCAGAAGTTCCCAATTACTGATGGAAATGCTGGGATTTTAAGGCTTCCATCATCTGGTAAATTCTAAAAATCAGTTGCCAATTCTTTGTAAATCAAATAATGATAATGAAGAAAATTTGTTAAAATGCATTGCCAATTTTTCAAGTGCTATTGCCAACAACACCCCTCTCTAATGGCAAAAGCACAATGTGCTGGCTATTTTGTTTATGCTTCTCAGTTATTCATTCAACTCTTATCTAGGTTTATTTGACATGGTTATTGGTCCTAGTGACTTTTTTTTTTAATAACTTTTTCACTTCGCAGTTTGTGTAAAATACGAATGAACTTTTCACTCGAGGAAAAAAAAAAGAAGAAGAAAAATGTTTTGAGTCCTAAGTTCGTCCTCTACACAATTAATGTATGGAAATCATATTAAGTTTCTTTTTCGAGTCTAATTTTCTCTTCCCAGTGATGATATATGCGGAAATCATAAAAACTTCATTTTTTCGAGTTCATTTAGTGTAGATGCACTTCATCTTACATGATTATGAATCCGCCTATGACGTGATTAAAATGTAATTACATTATGATTCATGCCGGTGCTCCCAGGCAAACTAAGTGTCAACGAAACTTAACCCCTTGTTTGAGCCCCATTTTTGGGAGACAATGTATTTTGGAATAGTGATATAGAGATATATATATATATATATATATATATATATTTTTTTTTTTTTTTTTTCTTTTTTTAAGAATATGTCCTTGAAAAATAAGGAAAAGTTTTGGGCTTACTTGTAAAATAATTTTATGGGAGAATGTGGGGGTAGAAAATGAGTTCTAAAAAAATAAGGGTGCGTTCTCTTCGTGTTTCTGTTTTGTGTTTTGAGTTTTGAAATTCGTTTTGTGTTTTGTGTTTTTAGTGTCTGTTTTGAGATTATTGAAAATGCGTTCTCTTTGTCATTTTGAAAAACAGAAAACGCGTTCTCTTTGCACTTTTTTAGAATATTATTTGATAATATTTTATTCCATAAATCTGATTATTCAATTAACTTTAATTGTTTAATGTTAATATATTATTAATGCCCTGTTTGGTACCCATTCTCATTCTCATTCTCATTTTTATTTTCAACCACACATTCTTCAATAAAATAATATTTTCCATCACATCAATAACTTTTCCTTCTTTTTCAACCACATATTCACCATCACATCAACCCAAAAAATTCATTTTCTCTAACAAAATGGCTACCAAACAAGCTATAAATATATTATAAACCTGAAATTTCTTTAAATTTTGAAATATTTTTGAATCATGAAATATTTTTTCATATATTAAAATAACATATAAATTTGTGAAAATTTTTATTAATATTATTTTATTCTAAAAATATGATTATTCAATTAATTTTAATAGTTTAATGCTAATGTAGTATAAAATAACATATAAGTGTAAAATATTTATGCATTTTCAAAAAAAAAATCACTTTTAATAAAATAACATATACATTTCAATAATAAACACTTCTATAAAATTAAATATATTTTTTGGGATTGCATGAAATCGATAATAAGTTTATTTTTCCATACAAAATAAACATAGAAAATAGAAGAGAGAGAGAAGGCAGAGATGAAGGAAGACTTTTTTTTTTTTTTTTTGATGGAAGAAAGAACACTGTTGAAAAATGGAGTGTTTCGCGTGTTTTCAATTTTTTCGAGTTTTGCACAGAAAACGTCCAAAACGAAAAAAACTCGTTTTGTGTTTTGTGTGTAATTTTTTTGGTGTTTTGAAAAACTCGTTTTCCAAAACGACAAAGAGAACGCGTTTTCGTCGTTTTGAAAAACAGAAAACAGAAAACGGCCCCAAAACGACAAAGAGAACGCAGCCTAAGTTTTTGGAAAAATGGGGCCAAACATAAGCTAAATGTCAACGCATTTCGATTTGTAATGTGACCAGCACATAGTATATCCATCTTTCAATCTGGCTGAAAAAGAAAGAAAATTACTGTTATTGTGTTAAAGGTGAAGGCTGTCAGGCTTCCTAGCCTTTGTCAGAAAATGGTGTATAGTGAGTGAATGCTATATTCAGCACTGTTGAGGGAGGTGGAAGAAAAGATTTCAAGGGAAAGATTTTCACATTGAGAAGATAAGTATGTTGAGAGTATTTGGAATGGGAATATAATGAAAATGATATGACAGTAAGATGAAATATACGAGTAGACATACAAAAATCTGTGTTTATAAATGATTCGAATGACGTGTTGTTTCCTCTGGGAAAATGAAGGCATTCCCTGGGACTCGCAGAGATATGAGGTTGAGGCTAATGATTGGTGAAGAAATATGGGAACATTAAAAGACAAATTAATGGCATGAATAATCACAAAATTTTAGTAAAGAAGTTGGTGTGCACCCTCATTATTTTTACAGCCTAATAGTTTCTTTGTTAATATTAGGATTGTTTATTTATTCCGTTTCCTCTGTGAAAGGTCATTTGCCTGTTTGTGTAATCTTCATCGTGTATGTTTGTGAAGGTGTAGTAATTATGGTAGAGTGAAGTTTCTGAAAACTGATTTGAGGAATTAGGCTGTCAATTAGCAAGCTTTTTGAGTTTCATATGACAGCTAATGCTGCAACTATCACACCCTTGTGTTGTGGTTTACGGGGGACGACTGACTTTTCACTTCATCAAGATTTCATCTACTTGTAAAATAATTATGATATTATCGGAAACCCAGAAAAGTAGCATATTTTAGGAAAAAGATATGGATGCACTTCATGTAATTATGGACCTGTGTTTGATGGTATCTGTAACTTGTTGCAGTGATGAGAATTTGTTCAATTACTTGGTCACTATACATGAAGATGCTTACCAGTCTGTATTTATCAAGACCAAAGTGTGTTACTGATCATTCTTCCTACTTTGAAAGGCCGTCTTTTTACCATATTTTGGTTTATTATTCTAGGATCAATCCAGAGTATATGCTGAAACCACAGTACTATTGGTTGCTGCAGATATTTTGGTTTTTGGATGATTCCCCTGTATAAATAAGTATTAGGCTCTGCTAGTTATTGCTCTCTTGGCTGCTGAATTTTGATTACCATTGTTCAGAGGGTAGTCTTAAGGAACTGTGCTGTGCATCAATCACTAAATCTATGTCGGCTATTGGAGTTCCTGCACTCCTGGTTGGGAAAAGAGAGCAAAAAGTTGTCTAACACACCTGTAGACGTAATGCCATGTGTATTGGTGCTCTTTTAGATAATAAATTCCATTTTTAACCGCATTTTATTTAGCCCTTGTTTGGGCTCCATATTAACGAGGTTTTGGAAAAAAGTGTAATTTGGAATAGTAATTTTTTTGGAGAATATGTGGTTAAAAAAGAAAAAAAAAAGTTTTGAATTTATGTGTAATATTATTTTATCGAAGGATGTGTGGTTGAAAAGAAGAAAGAGAAAAATGTACTAAAATTAAAATGGAGTCCAACAGGGGCTTAATCTTCAAGGGATTTAACTTTCATCACGATTCATGAGTGATGTAATGCTTGATGTTCAATATTTGACACAATAAGAAAAGTAAAAATGCTATTTTTTTAATTCATTAATTAACTTCTCTTAAATTGTATTTGCAGATTCATCTACTGCACAGAATTTGACAGAGGTATGCAAGGGAATTGATGATGATGATGATTAAAATTATTATAATGTGCTTGGGATGTTTTTACATGTGGATAGTTTATAGGTTGATCAAACTTCGTGTTTTTCCCCTTGCTTAATGTTCAGGTGAAGGAGTCCGCAGAATTCCCAGTGGTTTCATATCCATCTCCTGTGAAGCTGTCTCCTTCAGCACCTTCAGTTTCATCTCTTTCAACATCTCCTTTATCATCCCACAGTCACCTGCTTCATTCAAACTCAACTCCTTCAAGGTGCCATCACCATTCTCCTGGACACCAGCTATTACAGCAAGTGTCAGATAGTCGGATTCCAGTATTCAAGTCACCGACATTATCAATATCTGAAGAGTCATCATATGTGCTCCCTGCTTTGTGCAATGATTCGACAAGGGGATCCAACAGAGAGTCTTCTGATAGTTGGTCAATTCCTGCCTTTTCTGAGCTCATGGCTACTCGAAGAGAGAGGTGGTCATTTGATAGTGAATTATCGGGTTCGTTTCGTGACAAAATAACAATGTCTAAGGGAAGAAATTCAGCATCTCCTTCTTTTGATCTCCAAACTTGTGGCGTTTGTGCGAAGCCTTTAACTCAGAGATCTTCATGGCACAGCCAAGAACTTGCTGCTGTTGCAGTTTTAGTTTGTGGGCATGTGTATCATGCTGAGTGCCTGGAGAATATGACATCGGAATCTGACAAATATGATCCAGCTTGTCCAGTCTGTACTTTTGGGGAGAAGCGGGCTTTGAAGATGTCCGAAAAGGCATTGAGAGCTGAAATGGATTTGAAAGTTGGAAAGCGATCCAGGAATCGTGTTGTCAATAGTGATCTCAGTGGTGATCTCGTGATGTTTGATAATCAGAAAAACATTAGGCTGGAAGGAAGGGGTCCCAAGTTGAGCACAAGTTCCAGCATGAAGAGCTCTTTAGGGATGCCTTTCTTGAAACGGCACTTCTCTTTTGGGTCCAAGGGGAGTATATCCGTGGCGGAGAATCATTCTACACGAAGAAGGGGATTTTTCCGGGCAAAATAGCGAGGAATGAGCTTCCTTATGGATCTAAGAGGTAAGTCTTATCTCCATGTTTGTGAGAACCAAATAAAAATTTTCTTAGGGAAGTTTGTAGTTATCGTTGTCACACGAATCCAATCAATTTTTTCTAGCCATTGGATCCCCAAATTCTGTTTCGGTGCACATTGGTACACTGGATGGAACCCTTCAATTTTTTCCGTCAGAAAAGTGATGCGCTTTGCATGTAATGACTTATTTGAGATTTATGTTATTCCAATCCACTCCATTATCTTCAAAAGGAGTTAAAAAGAGGGAAAATAAAAGATTCGAAGACCTAGACATCGACACTCTATTTCTCTATTTTTTAAAATTATTTTTGAGGGAAATGAGGTGGGTTGACGGAAATAACCCATCAGACAAGGCAACGCGTGCAAAGTGACAAGTTAACTGAAAAATTGATATTTCCATCTAAAGAGGACAAACATGTACTAGTAGTAATGAAACTTTTGGACTTAAAGGGCCTAAAAAAATTGATTCGTGACTCGTGTAATTTATTTGTGGAAGTTTGAGAACTGCGGCCGTAAATTTCCTGAGTCTTTGTTAATTTTTGCAGAATTTAAGAGTTCTATCGTAGTTCAATGTTCAAAGATCGATAATTCTTGTACGTCTGATCACATCCACAGATTCCACGAGCATGTCATCCTGCCACTAGGATTCAACGGACTGGTAAGCTCAATTTTGCTTCCAGGAGGAAGCCGGATTAGATAATCATCTTCCTGAGGAAACAATGGCTTCATCTGCAGGAATAGGGTTAGCTAAGGTACACCCTGTATGTAAGGTGCATAATTTAAATTGATTTCATGTTATTCTATAGAAAAACGAAAAATAGTAAAGGATATCGATTGTGAGGCTGATTCTCTTTTGTTCCATATATTGAAATTCAGTTGTTTTCTATTTTAAGTGCATCATATAATATTGGAAGACCTCTCTATGTATATGGCCAAGGAGTTTATAGTTATCTTCCTTTTGTTGCCTGTACCACTACTTTCAGCACACATTTTGATGGTATACACTGCCCATTCCCATTCTCCTTTTCAGGGCCCTGTGCATTGCTAATGGAAACTGAAACACAGTTCTAAATTGATCAACTCAACAATTTGAGCACCCTTTTTTCCTTTTCCTTTTTCTTTTTGTAGAATTTTAATTTTAGCTTCTTTTTTTGGAGACGAATAAAATCACTTCTTGAATTCCACTTGCTCCTCTATTCAATGTTTTTTTTTTGTGCAGTTCGTACTGTCTTGATCTTGATCTATTGGTTTCGAGAATTAAATATCAGATACATAGTACTTGATCTCAAACTTTGTAGACAAAATTGTGAGTTTTTGTGAAACAAATTTGTCCAATTTAAAGCTTACCTGAGAGGTGATTTTTTCAATGTATACAAATGAATTTAAATAATAATAAATGAATATTTACTTGATATCGACTACATACAGCCCCTCTTTAGTTTAATTGAACAACAGATTTTTGATAGATTTAGGTAAAAATTGATAAATATATGATTGAAAATTTGTGGGTTTATGAAATGTGTGGTTTAGGGGAGAAATGAGTTTTGAAAAATAGGGACCAAATAGGGACATGGGTATATGGAGTAGAGGAATAAAAAGAAATTTAAATACTAAGTTGATAATGACTTTCAATTGTCACGAAAGTCAATAGAATAAAATTTAAATATGCTAGTATAATTGACACTAAGGCCATGTTTGATATTGTAGCATTTTTCATGGAAGTTGGAAAATTAATTTCATTTTTCACTTTTGCCCTGTTTGATAGCACTTTTTTTTCCTCATGGAATTGGTTTTCCATTTTTTCTCCACACGTGCACATTTTCATTGATTTTGTGGAATTTGTTTTCTCACCTTTTAGGTGATTTTTTTTTCTTGGCAATAGAAACAAATTTTATCCTCAATTGTAAAAAAAAAAAAAAAAAAAAAAAAAATTCCTTTAATTGACAATTTTCATATAAAACAAAGCCAAACGAACATAAAAAATTATCAATTTTTTTTTTTTTTTGCAATCCAAACAAATTTTATCCCCTATTATAAGAAATTTTATCTATTTAATTGACAATTTTCATGAAAAACAAAGTTAAACGATCACCAAAAGATAGAAAATTTCAACATTTTTCAGGTAAAAAATTATACCAATCAAATATAATTAATTGACAATTTCGAGTAAAACAAGTTCTAGGCAATTCAATTCCCTACAATTCGTTTTCTTTCCACCCAAATTCCATCTTTGAATCAAATGGACCCTAAGTAATATATTCAAGTAAAATTGAAATTGTATGACTCATTTAATTGTACATTTTATTTAACGACATTCGTGTCATATACATTGATGTAATGCAAACAATACTAAATAGTATTACTCAATATTTATTTGTACACAAAAGTCAAAAATAGAGATAAAACTACAATAAAAATATATTATTTTCAGAAAATTTCACTAGCGGTTTCCAACCTTTTACAAGGGTGACACTTATGTCCCCTATCTATCATCCGTTGTAGTCATGTTTCTAATCTTTTAATGCTTCAAAACTTTGATACCCAAGTTTTCAACTAACGTTTATTTGAATGTTAAATGACAATTTGACACATGACATCAGCTGAAAGAGTAAAATTGTCTAAAAAGGTTCATTTGAGTACAAGTATCGTACTCACAAAAATTTTATTGGTTTAAATTCGAATGAACTTAGTTTTGACCGAAATTATGGAAATTAGTAATTTTTCTAATACTAAGTTTTCACTAACTAATATACTTATGAGTACAAGGCCCAACTTAACGAAAATCAACTCATGATTGTGATTAATACAAGTGTAAAATTTGGCTGTTTGATTAGCCAAATTTGCCATGTAAAATATTTACCACCAACTTCTAATGTACAATCCTTTGAAGCACAAAAGTAGGAAAATATTTTCTTATGATTTTGGTAGGAATTTATTTTCCATCTTGTTGGTGTTTTTTTTCCTTTTTTTTTATTTTTTTTATTTTTTGGCAATGGAAACATATTCTAAATACAATGGTAAATTTTTTTATCGATTTAATTGACAATTTGTATGAAAAATGAAGCCAAACGAACACCAAAAATTTATAAAAATTATTTTTTACTTTTTGGCAATTCAAACAAATTTAATACAGATTGTAAAAAAATTTATCCCAAAAAGTAACATTTGCATGAAAAATAAAGTCAAACAGATTAGGTGCAAAATTATACCAATCAAACACCATTAATTACAATTCCCTCCAAAACAAATTCTAGGCAAATCACTTCCATGTCAAACATTTTATTTGTCATCCATTTTCCATCTTTCTATCAAACGGACCCTTAGGGTCCGTTTGATTGCAAGGGTGAAAAATGGGTGGAAAAAAATTGGATCACAGGGAATTGAATTGATTAGAATTGTTTTACCGAAAATTGAATTAAAGGTGTTTGATTGGTATAATTTTTCACTTTTCTATGATAATACGTTTGACTTTGTTTTTCATGCAAATTGTCAATTAAATGGATAAATTTTTTTACCATTGAGGACAAAATATGTTTAGATTACCAAAAAAAAAAATAAAAAAATAAAAAAATAAAAAAATAAATTATTTTTTATTTTTACGTTTGGCTTTGTTTTACATGGAATTTGTCAATTAAAGGGATAAAAAATACACTTTATCTTAGAATTTGTTTCTATTGCTAAAAAAAAAAAAAAAAAAAAAAAAAAAAAATTAGGTGGAAACCAATTCCCACCATATAGCAAGAAATTGAATTCCACGGAATCACGCTTCAAGTTGTTGTACCTTGGAAAAAGTTGGAAATCGATTTTTTGGAAAATAAAGGCTATCAAACAGCGCAAAAGTGAAAGTTGGAAAACGATTCCAACTTCTTGAAAAAATTAAAGGCTATCAAACGGAGGCTAAGAGATTCATAATACAAGTTCCATCATAATCCTAGCACGGAAACTACTTTGCTTGACATGTTAATGGAAATAAAACAAAAGAAGGTAAAATAATTCATCACCCGGAACGCTTTGATTTGAATTTGCCTTTGTTCTTTGTCTCTCCAAGCAATCAATTGTTAACCCCTAATTTTGTGGCGACAATTAGTATTTATACTCCTTTCCAATGTGTCCAAAAACCTCGAAAAAATCGTATTAATTAAAGCCCAACAAAAGATTTCCTTGCAGAAGTAAAATACAAAACGGGAAAAAAAATCTGGGCTGCGATTGGCGTGGTCTATAAAAGGTGAATTTAGGGGTTGGGCGGTCGCCCAATTTACTCCAACTTTCTGAAATTGCACTTTAGTATTTTTATCGTAATTTTTTCTCCCGATATCAATTTGAGGTGATTCACATTGTGTTGGATAACTTACTCAAATGGCTACAATTCTTCTTGAGGTATCAATTTTCCAATTCGAACGTTTGCTATGCCAAAAATGTGTCTTAATCTGAGGTAGAAAATATGTAGCATAACTTGTACGATTGAAAATTGATTTGTGAAAGTAATTTGACTACAATTAACTCCTTTAACTTCGAATTCCATCCAATTGATCTTATGTGATCTTCAATCATCATTTTTTGGTCTGAATCAATTATTGGATATTTACACCTTGATCTGTGAACTTTCAAGCTAATTACAAAACCATCATTCTTTCCTTCCTTTCTCTTCCAAATGCTTAAAAATGGGTTCAAAACTTAAACAAAAGAAAATTAATATAACTTCAGTAAAATTCAACACTTTAAAAATATAAAAGTTTAGTAATATGACTCGAATAAGTGCATAAAATGCACTTATCAAATACACCCAAACTAAGACCTTTGTTTGTCATCGAACAAAATAAAACAAAACTTCAGCATAAAACATATTACTACACTAAGAAAACGACAAATAAGAGACTCAACGTTGAGCAACTTCCTATATGCCTCACGTTCGAATTTAAGTCAGAATATTAAAAATATTTTTTTCCTTATCCGATGCTCGACTTCCAATGTATGTGTGATCAACCAACGTTGAACTAACACCCATACTAAAACACAACCAATCTAGTGTTGTTAATTTAGTCAAAAAAGAAATCTTCTCGTGGTTAGTTTTTCCTCACACCTCTCGTGCAAGATCAATCCTGATGCTTTTCTTTTCAAATTCTAGGTATTTGTAGTACACTGGGTTCTTAAGAATAATTATAATGTATTTTTCACCCAAAGTGATAAAGAAAAATATAATTGTATACTTAGAAGGAAGATGGTAAATATTTCGCAAGGTCACACTGCTAATTTCTGGAGTTTAAATCTCAAAGTCCTTAACGTGTACCTCTCATTTTTAATAGTCTATATCTCATTTTCTTTCTTTCTCTATGGACATATACATTGATTATGCATTTTTTTGACATCTTATGTGCAATATTTCTCTTCATTAAGCTTTTTAAATGACTCATATAGCGAGCTTTAAGTTGATAACTTCTAAGTTAGATGACTATAGGGCACCAGCTTTTAAATACCCTAGCAGACTTAATAACTCGAGTAATAAATGTTATGAAGAGAGGTATAAGATAAATCATACTTTTTAAAAAAATTGTCAATGACAATTCCTTAACTCAAACTCCTTCAGCTAAAGGTGGGATTTATAGACTCCAAACTATCAAACTTCTATGAACACAAACATTAGCCTTCCTACCTCAAACTGCTTTTTGGTTACTATAAGGACTTAGGAATTCAACTCAAGCCTAGGTCAACAATATCAATTGTTAAATCCACATCATCAAGTTATACACCTACACAAGTGATAAGTCAATACTGGCTATGCGCTAAAGTAATCAAGACTAACATGGATAAGTACTCAAGTAAAAATACATGTTACAGTGTTGTTCAGTACTCTAGCTAAAGATGTACTCAATTCAAACTAATAACTATCATCATAGGCGGCAAGCCATTCAACGTTAAACTAAATACTATTTTTGGATTTAAAAAAAAAAACATTTTTCAAATTAAACAGTTATACAGACCCGATCAACAATTAAAAACACATATTTATCCTAAGTCTCATGATACTTAATCCACTACAAACAAAAATATTGCATTGTCCTCAATGTAAAAGCAACAATAAGCAAAATAAAAGAATAAAATATCAGAAACTCCTCGGGGGTAGATGTGCAGAAGAAGAAAGCTCAAGCTGATTTGTCTGGCTGATTGAAGTAGTGGACCAATGTATTTTTAGGATTGATTCCATTGTTTAAGCCCGACCTCGTGCTTGAGTGTCTACGATGAACTTGAAAACCACCTAAGACGTGATGAAAAACCATGTAAATACAATAATTCAAAACATGTCCCTAAAATACTAATGCAATTTCTAAAGTTACATGTAATGCAATAATTAATCAAAATAAGTGAAAATGGATAGAAAAATAGATTGTCTCCCATTAAGCACTTAATTTAAAGTTTTTAGCTAGACATCACGTAGCCATTAATCATGGTGGTTCAAAATGGACTACACCAGCAAAATAATTAACACTATATATGTTTAGTGTTTGCAACGCCCTTCTTGATTCTCCAGACTTGAAAAGCTCATTCTTTATTCTTGAGGTTTCCAATGATTCCATCTATTCCCTTCCTATATGGGCACTTTTTATTATCATTTACTTCTTCATCTTTAACTTTTAGGTTTTTCTCATCATGGGATAGCTTTTTGACAGTGATATAAGCCTGAAATTTTTCTTGTTCATCATCTATTCTCAATGTTACCTTATCCGCTTCAAATAAGAATGATCGATCCGAGATTAGCGATACATCCCAATATTCTTCTATGTCTAAGATAAAAAAAAAAGTCTGCTGAAAAGTATCATTTAGCTCTTGTAAACCTAATTTCTTATAGATTTATAAGAAATAGACATTAGATTTATACTTGCTTCCGAATCACATAAAGCATTAAAAGTATGACTATTTCCTATTGAGCAAGGTATTTTGAGACTTCCTTGATCCTTTAGTTTAGGAGCTAGTTTGTGTTGCAAGATAGCACTCCTCATTTAGCGCGATGGTCTCGAATTTATTGAGCTTTCTTTTCTTCAATAATATCTCTCTTGAACTTTGCATAGATTGGTACTTGAGATATGGCCTCAAGTAACAAAATATTGATATGAAGTTTTCTGAAGATATCTGAGAATTTTACAAACTATTATTCGAGCTTCTTATTTTATACTTTCACAAGCGGATCCTCAATAATTTTATTCTCTAAAATGCTTATGTCCATTAGCTGCTATATGGGATTTGTCTCAGTATTGCATGGCATAGTACCTTGTGCTTTGCCTGATATACAAGTAGGGGTGAATGCGATTCGATTTAGACAATTTGTGCCATATTTTCAACTTAAATCATTTCACGCGGTTTGGAAAAATTGAAATTTTTTTAAAACCAAACCAAACCATTATTTGGTTTGGTTTTAATCTGCGATTTACTTATCGGTATTATAGTAATGTATTTTAAACAAGTTGACGTTTGGGGATATGGTAAAGTTTGTTCTGAATGTGGTTAACAAAAGACTAAGTTAAACAAAGTAGAAATGAAGTTAGATAAAGTAACAAATTGATAGAAACCAAAAGTAGAAATAAAGAAAAAGAAATGGATGAAATGATCCGAGACAAGTGAAAACACTCTTTCCTTAACACAAATTTGCCTCGCACCTGTGCTAATGGAGTGACGACAATTGTCTCCCAAGATACAAATGTTTACTTCCTTATAGTAGAAGTACTTCAAACTATAAGGTAATAATGAACTTAAACAAATTATTCTCTCTACAAAAGAAGATTTAGAATGCCAAGTTCGGGAGAGTCTTTGGCAAGAGTTTTAATGCAAGACTTAAGAAAATGAATTGGGATGCTTAAATGACTTCTAAGGGGTCCAATTTATAGAAGATGAGAGGTTGTGAATGAAGAGATACGTCCTAAAATCCAACATCCTTCAAGAAGGGACGCATCCCTTGCTGTCGCTAGCTTCTTGCTCGAGCGCCAATGACACCTTTTTAGCAAAACCTCTGTCATTAGCCTGGAGCGGGCTTGCCGCTCAATTGGAGCTGGCCTACCGCTCTTGCAGCGGCCTTAGTTGATTTTTGGCATTTTTCTCATCGCTTCCTTTTAACTTTGGACCAAAATTTCTCATTCATTCAGAATTGGTTTTGATATTCCAAATATACCACGATTGTTTACTCGATGTGTAGAACAAATTAGTTTATTTATTTTCATATTTTGAATATCGGATAAAATCTGAATATTTGGTCGAAATTGACACGAAAGTCATCTTTAATGTTAACCTGGTTTTATACTTAACCAATTTTCATCTTTATTTAACCAAATTCCAACAGTTAACATATAAGTTTAAATGAGAACTAACAATGTTAAATCATATCCATATTTGTCTGAAATTTGAAATACAAACAAAAAGGCAAAAAATATAAAAATATAATTTCCAAGTTCTGCATTTTAATCTTGATAATTTTACCATGTTCTTCAATTTTTCTTCTTCCCTTCCATTTTCTTCTTTTCACAAATTTCCCCTACTGTTGTTGATTTTTTGTTTAGCTAGATTTTATTTAGCCTCCACCACCAAAATTGGCATTGGCTACCATTTGAAATCTGTGGATGAGTCTCCCGATGGTAGCCTTGTCTGCCACCTTCAAATCAAGCTAAAAAAGAAAATGTCTTTGGTGTTGATATTCCTCTCTTGACGCTCTAAGTAAGTTTTACTCATTTCTACTGTCCGTGCGTGGTGTAAACTAAACATATATACATTTTGTTGGGACGTCCCTTTTTATTGGATTCTAAGACACAGGCAGAGCTAAAAGGTAGCTCCCTAGGCTCCAGTCCTTTTTATATATTAGCACACCCATCATAATCTTCTAGTTCTGCCCCTACTAATACACGTTTTCTCAGACCGTTCTCTTTTAGTGGGCAATGAACAAAATTTATCCATATAGCCACCAAATTTTTTTAGACCGGCTCATGTTTGTAGTTTTTTTTTGTTGTTGTTGTTGTTGTTTATAGACCTTTTCTGAACGTCCACTAGCACCTTGCTCCGCACCGAGCTAGCTTTTAGTTTCAATATTTTTCAGGCATGAAACAGGTAACTGTTTAAGGGTTTATATTACTGATACAGAAAAGCAAAGCAAAGATGTGAGGTTTCGTACAATCTTTCGCCAAGAGAAAAACCTCCAGCAATTAAACAAACAATTGGTAGGTCAAGAAAGGATGCATATACATACACACTAACACCTTCAGAATATGCAGGTAGTGAGTTAATATTCCTCTACACCATAGATCCTTTTACTTTTTCTATAAAATAGATGATAGACTATGAAATCAAAGAGAAGAAGATGAGGAATAACTTTTCATTCGTATCCAACAAGTGAAACGGCTGAACCATACTTAAACAAAAGTGACCATACTCCAATACATCACTCCTACCTACCACTTGCTAACATAGACAACATGTCTACTACAACTTGCATTAAACAAAAGATATAATATAAATAAAACATTTAACTTAAAAACAACAAAAGTATTAAATACAACATTAATACTCGTCCGTGAGACTTTTGTTGGAAATACCAAGATGTCTTCTTAATGTTTCAAATCTTCCCTTAGACAAGTACTCGGTAAAAATGTCAGCATACTGGCCTTTAGAATTGCAATGTACCAGCATTACTTCATTCATGTCTTGAGCTTCTTTTATTGAGTGATACTTGATCTTTATGTGTTTTGTCCTTCCATGAAACACTGGGTTCTTCACCATTGTCACTGCTGACTGATTGTCACAGAAAATGGTTGTGGCATCCTCTTGTTTGTGCTTTAAATCCTACAGCACCTTCCTTAGCCAAACAACTTGATTTGTGATTTCTGAGGCTACTATGTACTCTACCTCTGCAGTGGATTGAGCCATAGTTTTCTGTTTCATAGAGTTCCAACGCATGACACTTGAACCAGCATAAAACACATAGCTTGAGGTGCTTTTCATGTCATCAACTGAACCAGCCCAATCACTATCTGTGAATCCAGTTAATAACAATCTTTCTGATTTTTTGAACCAAATTCCTAGCTCCTTAGTTCTTTTCACATACCTCAGCACTCTTTTTGCATTCAACAATTCTTCTATACACCTTCTCATCTATCATCTTGGTTCCATCATCCTTCATCAGTTTCAAATTCAAAACCAATGGAGTATTCACTGATTTGCTATTTTCCATGCTAAACGTCTTTAGCATTTCTCTAATATATTTTCTTTGGCACACAAATATACCATTTTGAGTTTGAAATATTTCCATGCCAAGAAAATATTGCATTTTTCCAGATCTGTCATCTCAAATGCCTTTTTCAATTCACCTTTTATTTCCTCAATCAATGTACATCTGCTGCCAGTAATTAAGAGATCATCAACATACAATGAGATGATGATCATCTCTTTCTTCTCCTCCTTTATGTACAAAGTTTGTTCATTCATGCTTCTCAAAAACCCAAGCCTGCTAAGATGTTCATTAATCTTGCCCTTAGAGCATGCTTTAAACCATACAAGACCTTCTTCAGGAAATACACTTTCTCCTCATTCTCGGTAACTTGGAAACTTTCAGGCTGTTCAATGAATATTTCTTCTTCCAAGTCTCCATTCAGAAATACTGACTTGACATCTAATTGATATATCTTCCAGCCTTTGTGAACTACAATGGCAAACAACAATCTGATGGTTTCATACCTGGCTACTGGTGCAATGTGTCATTGAAGTCTACATCAAATTGTTGAGCATATCCCTTCACTACCAGCCTGACCTAGAGTTTATTCAGTGAGCCATCTGGATTTAGCTTCGATTTATACACCCATTTTACTCCAATTACATGTTTATCCTTTGGTTTGTCAACCAGTAGTCAAGTTCCATTCTTTTCTATCATGTTTAACTCTTCTTGTATTGCATCTATCCATTCTTTTGAGTTTGCAGCTTCAACAAAGTTTGAAGGTTCCAAAGTAGCTGAATTACATCTAGCATATATGTTTGCAAGTGGCCTTGTTCTTCGCACTTCATTTTCAGGATCTGAATCACTATCAGTTACCTCTTCTACTTCATTAACATTAGCATTAACTGTCTGAGGAATGACATTTGGAACTTGAGGTTGATTGCTTACAATTGATTCCCAATTCTATGAGGCTTCTTCATCAACTTTGATGTTTCTGCCGGAAAATACCTTCTTGCTAAGGGGATTGAATACCCTATAGCCTTTGGCATTATTGTAATATCCAACTAAAACTCCAACCTCAGCCTTTTGACTCAATTTATCCCTCTTTATATCGGTATATGCGTGTAACATATGCTGCCAAACACTTTCAAATGTGACACATTTGGCTTAACTCCATACCAAGTTTCAAAAGGAGTTAGTTTGTCTAAAGTTTTTGTAGGTAAACTGTTGAGAAGATACACAGAAGTACTCGCTGCCTCTGCCCAGAATTCCTTTGAAACTTTCTTCTCTAGCATCAATCATCTTGCCATCTCCATCACCGTTCTATTCTTCCTTTCACAAACACCATTTTGCTGAGGAGAATAATGAACTGTTAGCTGATATTGTATTCCCATATCTTCACAAAATTTGTCAAACTAGCTGCAACAATACTCTTTTTCATTGTCTGATATGATGACTTTAATTTTGCTGTCACTTTCATTTTTCACTAGATTTTTGAACTTTTGAAATACACTAGCAACTTCAGATTTCATTTTCAAAATATACACCCAGCACATTCTTGTCAAATCATCTATTAAGAGCACAAAATGCCTGCTGCCATTGAAAGTTTGTGTTCTCATTGGACCACACACATCAGAATGGATTAATTCCAACTTATTTGTAGCTCTTCTTGACTGATTTTTTGGAAATGACAATCTAGTTTGTTTCCCAAGTTGACATATATCACAGATACAGTCATCATCATATATATCAGACAAATTTTCAACAAGTTCCAACTTGTGCAATTGCTTAAGTGAGGTGAAATTTGCATGACCAAATCGTTTATGCCAAAGTGAAGACTCTATAACAGTGCTACGATATGGATATGATGTCACATTTTTCCAATTTAAAGGAAAACTCATTTGTTTCATTTTAATAGACATCAATTTACTTCCATCTGCATCCAATATAGTGCAGCCATTTTCTTTGAAAATCAAAGTATAATTCTTCTCAATTAATTGGCGACTCACTAAGTTCTGGTCAATACTAGGAACATAAAGAACATCTGAAATGTGTTTAATACCTGTTGGTGTTTGTACAGAAATCACACCAATCCTCTCCACTTTGACATACTCACCATTTCCCACCTTCACTTTTGATTTGTACTTGCTGTCAAGTTCGACAAAGATGCTGGAGTCTGAAGTCATATGATGTGTGCATCCACTATCCAACAACCATGTTCCAACTTCACTACACATCTTGTGATTTGTAGTTGTAAATAGATACTCTTCATGCTGATTTTGTTGTTGATTTTCAACAACTTGTGCCTGTTGTAAGTCTTGTTTTACCTTCTTATTTTTGCACACTTTTTCAATGTGTCCAAATTGTTTACAGGTTCTACATTACACATTGTGCCTGAACCAACATCTTTTAGGTGAATGCCCTTTCTTCTTGCAATGTGGACAAGGTGGATAGTCATTAGTTTTCACAGCATTTTTGTTGCCTTCAAACTTCTTCTTCTCAGACTGATGCTTCTTCCCACCAAAGCTCGTTTGAGCTTTATATTTTCCCTTGAAAAATAGAGCTCCTTCAACTTGTTCTTCGTTTTTAAACTAAACCATTTTGAAACAGTTTGGTTCGGGTTGAGGAAAAAAATTACGGGTCCAGATGGACCCGAACCAATGGGTGGGGTTTGGTTTGCGATTTTACGATTCTTTGTTCAATTCTAATAGCAAGCGCCATCTATCTCATTTGAGTTTCCAGGTTTTTGATTGTAACACTATGATTTTGAATGATGGTCTCGGATCTTTTCGTGAATTGATTGTTTGCCTTCATGTAGTGCTATGCCTTTTCCATAAATTTAGTAAACATCTTTTCCAAATGATTTTTCTTCTCATACTGCTAATACTGATAGCCATGCAGTGTAGTAGGATATTGATTACTCTAAGAAAAGTTGTGATGCTTCTTCCAACTAGGGTTGTAAATGTCAAAATGTGGGTCATTTTGTTGATACCGACTCCCTTGTACATATTCAATGTGTTCAATATCCTGTGTAAGAATTGGACAGTCTACTGTGATATAATCTGTCTCGCATTCTTCATAATTTGACCACTAGACTTATATTGTATTAGCCACAATATGTTCTCAACCTTATGAACTAATGAGTCAATTTTTGCCGACAATGCAATATAAGTATCCACTTCACACACTTCAGTCATCTTCTTAAGAACAACCCTCTCAGAATCCCACATAGCTATGGTAATAGCCATTCTCTCAAATAATTTCAAGGCTTCATTGATTGTCTTTATGGATAAGGAGCCATTGGATGATCAGTCCACCGTGCTCTTAGAAGCTGGAAGTAGACATACTTATATTGGACCTGGAGCCCTGTATTGATGCCATGATGAAGACACTTCCAAAACATGTTCTTGAATTTATTCTAGGCTTCATCGAAGAATTCAGTCTCACCTTGACGAAATATGGATATGTCGCCTTAACTTCGATATCTTAACTAGTGAAAAGAATTTTGTGCCAAGTCATTCTAGGTGGTAATACTGGCAATAGATTGTGAGTCCAATCAATCAAGTGTTCTATCCCATAGAGTATGTGAAAATAATCTCAATCTGATATCATCATTTAATTCGTTGATATAAAAAATATTGACATGTCTCTAAAAATCAAAAGACATGTGTGTGTAGATTCTCATCACTCTTGCCATAGAATTGATGTCCATTCTGAAATAAATGGATGACATTGGTCTTAGACAGAAAGCTCCGCGGCCCAAAACGTGGACAAAGGCTGCTAGATTGACTTTGAATAATTTGCGGCGTCATTAAATTCCCAACTAGCATATTCTCTTAATTGCAAACAAGTGCTTAGTTTGCTTGAATAATTAGATTGTCTTATTCAGTAGCCATCTCTTATTGCTATTTTTGGTCCTTTTGTTGTTGTGCTTTTCTTACTTCTATTTGTCTATGGTGAAAAGAATGTTCGATTTTCGGATCAACTAGTATAAATTCGCCATACCCGAACTTCGCATAGAAGGTCTGAACGAGAGACAATAGGAACACTGAAATATAGAAATTAAGAGTGTGTTTGATAGACATTATTTGGAAAAAATGCATTTTGAAATAGTGATATGATGGGAAATGTGTGGTTGAAAAAAAAGGAAAAGTTATTGATGTGATAGAAAATATTATTTTATTGAAGAATGTGTGGTTAAAAATGAGTAGAAGAATGAGAATGAGAATTAAAATGGGAATCAAACGGGGCCTTTAGCAAAAAAAAAAAAAATATGTTTGAATTATTGCCAAGGTAAATGAAAAAAAACTCGAATAAAATATCCGACAACGGCTCCAAAACTTGTTGTGGAAATATTGTTCGTTTGTAATATTGCAAGTGGATGGATCTTTAACAAGTAGTAAACTGAATTTTGAATCAAATTGTCGTACCCACAGAGATTGTATTGGTTTAGTTCGAATTAACTTTACCTTAACTGAAATTATGGAAATTGATGATTTTTCTAAAACTAAATTGTCATTAACTAATATACTTATGAGTGCAAGGTCTAACTTAACGAAAATCAACTCAAGATTGTAATTAATGTAAGCGTGACGAAAATATAATGATGAAAAACATACTAAGATCCCAAATCTCCTTAAACCCCAAACATTTTAATTTGACAAACATGATTCAATTATAAATTTCAATATTCCTAATTTGTTTAACAATATATTTTGAGTAGAATTAAACATATTCTTAAATGTGACCCGTCTTCATTTCTATGATGGATGCGAACAACACGAATGCATTAAGGATTTATAAATACTTTAAAATCACATAGATCATAAAAGTATATTTTTATCTTCTATCAGACTCTAAGACAATTGACACTATGTCTAATTTATTTTCAATCTCTCAAAGGTAAAATAAATCACAATACTCGTACAATCATTGTGCATATAATTGTAGAGAAGAATAAAATCATGTCAATCATTCAAAGTTAAAAACGTGCTTTAAACGTCGAAAAGAAATAATATTTAAAAATCAAAGATTCATGATACAAGTTTCGTCATAATCCTAGCACAAAAACTAGTTAGTGTGACGTGCTAATGTAAAGAAAACAAAATAAGGCAAAATCTTTCATCACACGGAGCGCTCTGATTTGAATTCCCCTTTGTTCTTCGCATATCCAAGCAATCAGTTGTTCAATTCTAGGTTTTTTTTTTCGTTGACAATTTATATTTATACTCTTCTCCAAAAAGTCCAAAAACCTTGATATGATCTGGCACATGCCATAATTAGAAGAAACTTTCCTTTTTTCATAAAGTATTTTATTTTGGCTAGAATTCTTATTTTTGGCAATTTGTTATTTTAAGACTCTTTGATATCGTATTTTCCATATTTCTTAGAGTTTATTGTTTTAGTATAAATAGGATTTATATTCTTCACTGTAAAAAAGGACTTTTGACATTATAAAAATTGAGATTTTTCTCTCCATGGTTCTTCAATGAACTTTCGAATTATCAAATATTTTGATATATTTGTGGCATTCAAACCTAGAACTTATCAAAGGATTAGACACCATTTGTGGCGTTCGCAAATTGAGGTTCGTTAGTTTTGTAATCAAGAGGTTTTTCAAATTTCGTTCTTATTTGGTTGTTTGGTTCAATAATTTACGGGTCGAGATCCTATCGTCTACAACTTGAATTTGGACTTTCCCGACGTTTTCAAATCATTTCGCGAGTTCCATGCGATTCCCCCAACCGGGATCTCATCAAACCTCCTAAAAGTCGCAGTAATTATAGCTCAACAAATGGTTTCCTTGTAAAAGTAATATCCAAAAGTGGAAAAAACTGTGTACATTGTACAACATTTGATCTATATATTCACATTTACCGATAAAAAAAATGGTACGAATAAGTACACAAAATGCACTTATCAAGGGACAAGGACTAGTTATACCATCGAGACAGAACGACACCCCTCCCCATTGAAGATTTTTGAGAAGCGGGCCAGATTTATACAATTATGTTTATCATTTTTTTTTCCTTCAAAATATGATTTAAATTTATATACTTACCTTAGAGGTATTCGAACATAGGTCAATGATTGATAAAATTTCATTCTTACTATTTGAACTAAAACTTTAGTCACGGATTTTACCTTTTTATTATTTTTTTTTTTTATTTTTATTTTTGTATGTATATAAATTTAAAATTTATGAAAATTGTTTATCCGTACAAACAGATTTTTAAAATGTATGGTACAAAGTTTTAAGACAAGCTTTACATTTTCAAGGAATTTATAAATATTAATACATTTATCTACCATTCATTTTTATTTATTTATAAATCATTTATAAATTCTTCCTGAAGCTAAGTTGGATGGTGCTTTGCAAGCTCACGCTTAGAAAAGGTAAATAAATTTAAATGCATGGATGAGGTTCGTCAGAGCTAGTGCATGCTAATATGTAATATAAGAACATGTTTAAAGGGTAATTCTATTATTGAGTCGACTCGAATTAATGAAGTACTTCTTTTCGTTTTAGCTGTGTTCTTGAGTCAACTAGGTCTGAATAAACTTGTATGTGAGGTGCTTAAAATTGATTTAAATATTAAATATATAGAAATGACTAGTGAATAATTGGATAATACCTATATTTATAATCTTAACACCTCTAGATAAGTGCATTTTGTACACTTATTTAAGCCTTTAAATAAGAGTATTTGTTGGATATTTTAATGAATTACGATTTAATTCTATATATATTGCGTTTGTTAGGTAAAGATTGATAAAATTGGAGAAAATGAACGAGAAAAGAGGGAACTTGCAAGAAATTAAAAGTTCGAGGATCAAAGTACAAAAATCAAATAGTTAACTTTTGGAATAGAAAATGATGGTTGAAGGTTACATAGGATCGATTAGATGCAATTGAAGTCAAAGGAGTTAATTATAGTCAAAGTATTTCCACAAATCAATTTCCAACTGAATAAGTTATGCTCTTAATTTTCAGCTTCAGATTGAAACCCATTTTCGTGGTAATTGTTTGAATTGGAAAAATATATTCCTAGAAAAATTGTATCCCTTTGATTAAGCATTTCAACACACTTTTAATCAACTCAATCTAACATCGGGAAAGAATGATATGAGAAACATATTGACGAGCTCTCAAGGACATAACCATGCAAGCACTAGTACAAATTCCTTGCGTGTGCAAGGTCCTCCTGGGGGTTGACTGAGCCTAAAGTGACTTGCCCATGCCTGGGCAAGCCATATGCCCATGACCACGCAAGGGTATCTCAAGAAGGAAAAATCTAATTTCCTTATTTTGATCCAATTATGTATAGCGTTCGCTAAAATTATGTAAACTACAAGTGCACGGGTGCGTTCAAGTAATATAGTAGACATGTGATTCCGGCTTATTGTTTCCTTGAGGAATGTTTCTTTAAATCATACGGTAGTTGAATCAATTTTAACAATTAAATACACACAATTAAATTTTAGTCATTAAAAAGAAAATGATTTTAAGGTTCAATTAAAATAACAATGTTGAAAGTTATGGAATTTTTGCACTAAAAACATGTTGGGATTCATGATTTTACTTAACTATCATTTCATTAATACTTCAATAAGTCGAAAATGCAAATTACTCAATTACAATGTTAGATTGATTTTTCGATTTTAGCCAATAACCTTTCTCTCGAGTGAAATTAGCCATAATCGAAATATTTAATCTAATATCTCTATGTCGATTAAAACATAATCAATAACATTAAATTTTTGAAAAAATAGCTCAATAGGTCAACTAGGATTACGAACATGTCTCTATCTCCTACAAGAACCTAAGGCATTTAATATTTTGGTCGGAAATGAATAATAATTGCACAAATCACCTAACCCAATCATCTTTGGCCACATACGTGATGAAAGTTGATACACAATAATAAATGCACAAGAATATAAGTGATTTCAACATTTAATAATAAACTTTGGCATTAACGAAACTTGGTCAAGCTCTATCATAAATCCCAAACATTCAACACTTAGCTCATCTTGGAAGCTCATCTTAAAATAAATGCACAAAATAGATGATGAGGTTCGTGTCGATAACATGCACTTGTGTACATGGAACGTTGTGATGGTTCGTGTTCGAAGAAATTAGCTTAACTTTTGCATATGGTATTCGTTTTGGGCTCATGACCCCATTCCGGAAAGGTAGCAGTGATTCTGGAGTGAGTGAACTCACTTGCTATGACATATGGTGGATTTTGGGGATTTGAAGTCGTTTACCAATTCAAAACATCTTTAGTTTATTAGTTCCTTATTTTCAGCATTGTAGCCCAGCAGGCCCAGGAGGTTATCTTTCCTTTCGTATTTAAGGCCCTCAAATGTCTAGTAGGGTTTCTTAGTTGTTGATTAATAAGAAAAACATTGCTTTCTTAAACACAATCCAGTTTTCGAGTGTGATCATCGTGTTTGTAGATTCGATCTACATCAATAGAAATAAGGTAGAAATCCATAACAAAATCAAGAAAATAAAGGTTTAATATAAGAAAGTGGATAAAATACATCCCTTAGATGGGTCTATAAGCAATGAGGTAGTTTAATCTTGATTTCCTCTTCAAAATCCTCTACTTTGTTATTTCTCCCTTTTTTCTCCTCTTAATGTATATTAAATGCGTGCTAAGACAGTTTCCCTAAAAATGGCTGAAAATTGGTATTTAAATGCCATAGAATTTGTCCAACAAAAATTGCATAATTACCCCCCGAAATTTTCAAAACCAGCAAGATAACCCCTAGTGAAAGCAATTTTCTTTCAGGCGCCATTTGAGGTGCATAGGCACGTGCCTAGCTTGGCGTCAGGTGCGCACCTAGCATTTTTTTTCCCTTCTCTTTGCATTTCTTTTTCTATCTAATTTCGCTATAGGCCTACGTGCCTAGCTTGGTGTTAGGTGCGCACCCGACTCTTTTTTTTTTTTCCTTTTCTTTGCATTTCATTTCTCCACCTAATATCACTATAGGTCCCTCAACTTTGGATTAGTGTATTTTGGCCCTCGAATTTTACTTTTATATCAATTTTGTCTTTGATAAATTATACCCAAGGTCCTTCATCTTTTGATACTTGTGCACTTTGGTCCTAAAACTCACAATTTTGTACACCTTTGGCCCATTTTTTCCCCTTCATTTTACTTCATTCTCCTTCAATTGGAGATGTTCAACCTAAACAAGCAAATATTATCAGATTATGAGTAGAATTTTATCCATTTATTCAATAATAAGCTTATGTTAAATGCTTCATAAGTGTGTAAAAACACACTTATCAAACACCTCCAAACTTAATTTCTTACACGTCTCGAGCAAGACTATCCACTATCACAATCAAATGACACATGATAATTATTAACAACATTAAATAGCTTGCCATAATATTCACGAGTTTGAAATTGTGTAATCGATTCACAAATATGTTTCGAAATCATGCTACCAAAATTTTTTACGCTTATCCAATGTTTAATCGGTGTGTGAGTGTGTGTATAGTCACTTTCAATCATTATCTAAATTTGAAAAAGTTGCAAAGAAGGAAAAGAATTTTCAAATTGGTTCCTACCTGACATTTAGTGGTCATTTTTACATTTTCCACTCGTGGGATTCACATCCTCAAACTTCATATTGTATTGGATGATAAAGAGATCATTGAATATCTATTTCTAATTCAAAGAATAAGTATTTAGTGAATTAGTGCCAGCGGACTAACAATATGTTTAGAACCTTGCATAATTGACACGTGTGATAGGTGTTAGCAATGATTATGGTGTGAACAATCTCGTATGATAATCGTGTAGTTGAATGCATTCATTCTCATATGAATTCAAACTAGAAATATGATTGGGTTGTGCTTAGGATTTATTTTATTTATCTGGAAAAAGAAGTTTAAACAACATAGGATTATCGATTGTCATGATCACTTGAACAACACTAAACTACGTGATTCGAGAATTGGGAATAGATATCAATAGTCGAATTTTGAAATTCAATACATTCATCTCATGATTTGATAAAAACCATATATTTTACGTAGTCGTAGCTTAAGTTAGGATAATTACAATCATCCAAACTCTTTTGCGTCACATACATCGAGTTTGATAGAAACAAGTACACTATCGTTAAGAATTATTCTTTGTGGAATGATAACTCAACTCACTACATTATTATTTGTCAATGATCCAGTACGCTAGCAAGATTTACTCGAACAAGTTTTTGACATCGTTGTCCGGGTATAATTTGTTTAATTTTAATGTATTAATTATATTAGATTCGATTTTTCTTAGCTATTTTTGGCTAAACCTGATCTCTCTTTTGCTTGGTGTTCGTTTAAGGCAGTCACTGTTTTATGCAAGATTTTGATGAGATCGAGCTCATTCCAATAGATCTTGATATCAAAAGAACTTTCAGACAACGCATACAAGAACATAGATAAGCAAGGAAATTGTTGAGAATTAAAAAGATTTAAAATCAAGACCATAATTAGGTTCAAGACCCACTTCAACTGCAACAGCCATTTCAGCAAAGACTTGTTACCAACCAAGGCCAAAAATTAGTTGGAGATTATGTGAGTCCATTCCGTGCACCCGATCAACCTTTTATCATTTGTCCTCTATTTGGACAACCTAATTTCCACCTTCAATTGGATGTCATCAACCTTTTTCAAAATCCTTAGGATATCAAGTTTTTGGGGAAAGCTACAGAGAATTCACATGAACATGTTGTAAGTGTTATACCCTAGGTCCAATCGATTTAGGTTGTAAACACCTTTAATATGTTTAATGCATTTATTTTGGCAAGATCTATTGTTTACTTAAATTGATATTCTGATCAATGATATTAAATAATAGAGTCTGTAGATTCAAGTTTCAGTAGTTTGTTAATTACAAGGAGTTGTGATTGTGAGATACAAATTACGTTTGATTGAATCTTAAACAATCCATGGTCGTAAGTGAGAACGAGATACGGATATCGTTATTACGGATAGACCATCACGTGTGGCCTTTCTGACTTATGAAATAAGTAGCTGATCTCACAAACTAAAGTGTAGTGACACTTAAATGAACACGTGAATGTTTTGTTATAGAAGAAAACGTTGGAGACCCACTGGGGAGATTCCACATGGATAGAAATCTGAGTGTCAGTGGTTAATCTTTAATGTTCGGTAGTGGAATTGATTCTTCGACTTGAGGTCATCATAGTATCTTATATGGGGACAGTTATACTTTGGTGATGCTGGAAATTGCTCTGTCAAGGGCCGCTAATACGGCGTCGTTCGGGTATGTCAAGAATCGTATGAAGGTTGTGAATGATCAATAGAGGATTCGTCACTCTTAGATATTAAGAGTTTGTAATCTACATTTCATCCAATTAAGTTGATAATGAAATCCTTGGCCAAGGTGTACACATAAGTCGAAAAGGAGTTTTCGACTTACATTGACTTAATAGTGGAATGAAAGATATGATCAATAATCGAGATTGACACATATCCATATCTCGTAATTGATCGGATCGTATTGACGAATGGATTATAGTTTCACGATAAACGAACGAGTTTGATTTTGTCATACCACGTGACATTTCCCATCGCATGTATTGCCCTAACACATTGCTAGATGTCAATCTGGGACGACGAATGTGAATTAGTATTAAATCAAAAGGGTGTTTTGGTTTGTCGATTTTGATTAGATCAAAATAATAATTCACGTCGTTAGGCATCGTGATTGGGAATCTAATGGGTCACACACAAAATGAGAATTGGAAGATTGAGAGTTACCAATTAATTAATTGACAATCGTTGGATAATTAATTAATTGGGTTACTTATTAATAGACCCGAATTAATTAATAAGATTAATTAATTTATGGACCGGATTTAATTAATTGGATTAATTAAATACTGGATCGGGTTAACTTTAAGGGACGGGCCAAACCCATTTGGGCTTATATAAATAAGTTGCTAGGATTTTGAAATTGTAGAGATTTTCATTATTCTACTTGCTAGCATAAAAAATAAAATCCTGGTTTTTTTCTCTACATTATTCTCTGTGTGGATACTATTGGAGGCTGGACAATTGGACAGCTGTGGGAGGCAGGTCAGGATTGCTGAAGCAGAAGGAATAGCAAAAGAGTTTGCAGATTTCACAAAAGGTAAAATCTATGTCACAATTTCTATCTAAGCACAAAGTAGATCCTTAGTGGGAATTGAAAATTGTTATATTTTCGCTGTGCATGTTTAAGTAAATTCCCAACACATGTATAAGCATTTCATATATTGTGTGAAATTGTCAGTCACGAAGGGATGTCAGCAAATGCCTTTCGAATGAGTTTATTCTCTCACACTTTAAAGAATGGCGCAAGAGAATGGATTTACTCTTTACCTGCCGAGATCTTGTCATGGTATGATATGGTCCAAAAGTTCACTATGAATTTCTTCCTACCATCTTGAGTCCATCAAATTCAGTATAAATTCCACACTTTTAAGCAAAACGACCTCGAAAGCTATCCAAAGATATGGGAGGGGTTCAAGCTGTCTTAATCTTGACATTCTTAAGCAAGCTTAGGTATATATCTTCTACTATGGACTACGCCCGCAATATTATGAAGTTCTTCCCACCATTTTGAGTCCATCAAATTCAGTATAAATTCCATACTTTTAAGCAAAAAGACCTCGAAAGCTATCCAAAGATATGGGAGGGGGTTCAAGGACTTGTTTAGGAGTGTCTTAATCTTGACATTCTTAAGCAAGCTCAGGTATATATCTTCTACTATGGACTACGCCCGCAATATCGTAATATGGTAGATACTTCAACGAGTAGTTCAATGATGAAGATGGTATTGATGAGGCCCATGATTTGTATGGGAGAATTGTGGAGAATCAATCTATATGGTCGATCGTTAAGGATTTTCCTAAATAATCACTAAGTGTTCATGACATTAATGCACTAACAACACTAGCAGGTAGATGAAGTATTAACGAAAAAAATAGATGAGTTATCTCAGTTTGTGGACATTATACACCAATCGACACTAGTTTGCGTAGCTGCTGGGCAGATTATACCACTGCCAATTGCCATTTAGCTTTTAATCGTATAGTCCAGTCTGAAGAGGTCAACTGTGCACAAAATTTACAGAGGCAGTAGAATATCCCTTTCTCTAACACATAATCTAGGTTGAGAAAATCATTCAAACATCTAATGAGCTAATAATCAGGGTCAGAGAAATCAAATTCAGAGTAACCCATTAGGAATTTAGCAGAGACAAAAGAATATATCATCTTTGGAGGATCTAATTGTCAAATACATCACAAAGCCTGAGACTGTAATCTAGAATCAGTAGACCTCTATCCAAATTTTGGAAAATCATGTAGGGCAAATAGCAGTTGCACTGTCCAACAAAACACAAGCTACCCTACCAAGCAACACAGAAAAGAACCCACTAGATCATGTACTAGCAATTGAAGCTATGTAATATGTAGTTGTAGAGACACCATCAATCAAGCTTCCTATTTTTATTTGAGCTTATGTGCTACCTATTCCATTTTCTCAAAGGCTTCGGAGGTAGCCAAAAGAGAAACAGGTTCAGGCCATCACAAGAAAGAGTGGAGTACAGTTGCCAGCAATCATTGTGAAAAAAAATGGACTAAAGAGAATTAGTTACCTACCATAGGCAATGAAAAAGTGATTTAGTCTAAAGAATAAACAAAGGTTAATCAGTAAGAGCGTTCAAATAGCCTATAGGTTAAGACAACCGTTCTTGTTAATACACTTGTACCTACACTCATGTTTTTTCAAAGGTTGCAGAATAAAAAGCTAAAGAAGTAGGTTACAAAATTCTTGAATGCCCTTAGAAAGCAACAAATCAATATTAATTTCATTGACCCAGTCCTACATATTCCTAACTATTCCAAGTTTTTAAAAGAGATATTGATTAAGAAGAGAAAGATACTAGACATGAAACATTGGCTTTGTCTAAAGAGTACAGTACAATCATATAACATAAGCTACCTTCTAAACCGAAAGATCCAGGAAGTTTTATTTTATCTTGCTCTATAGGAGATTCACACAATATCAATGCTTTAATTGATTCTGGAGCAAGTATTAATTTGACGCCCTTGAATATTTACAGAAAATTAGGATTGGGGAATCTAAAGTAAACATCGATAACTCTATAGCTGTTGTCATATCTATCAACCATCCTCGAGGAATGGGTGAAGATATGCTCACCAAAGATGAAGTATTCATCTTTACAGTTTACTTCGCAGTCCTTGGTATAGGAGAGAATCAAGACATGCCAGTGATCTTGGGAAGATGATTCCTATTGGAATTTCAAAAATGTGAGATAATCTTCAGGGTGGAAGAGAAATAGCAAAACTTTACCATGAACAATCCACTCAAGCAACCATCCTAATTCGAGGAGTGTAAAAGGATTGAAAATGAAGTAAAGGATCACTATGAAATCATCGTTACAAAAAAAGAGTTGGTGGACTAGTAAGAGCTATAAATGACAAATATGAGAAATTTCAAAGTTGGAGGGCCGAAGATGAACATGAAGATATCTACAAGTGCAGTCGCCACAAAGCCAAAAATACCCTTTTAAGCCACCATGAGTAGCCAAAATGTAATAACCTAAAATTCTCTACTTGTCATTAACTTAAGTATAGGGACCAAATTGTTCAACCACCATAGTTTGAGGACCAATGCATACAGAGACTAAGGTTCAGGGACAAATTTACACATCATCTATGATTTAGGGATCATATCGCATGTCGGTGAGAGTTGAAGTGCCTAGTTTTACATCCGTCCATAGTTGAGGGACAACTACCATTTATGAAAACTTTCCTTTTATTACTTATGGAAACCTTCATTTTATTAATTATAGAAACTTTCCTTATGGAAACCTTCCTTTATCAATCATGGAAACCTTCCTTTTTATTGATTAAAGAAACTTTCCTTTTTATCAAATTATACCAAAAATAAAAAAAAGTATAATATGCTAATTATCATAATTAAAAGGATTTCAAGGTAAGTGAAATATACGTAATTTCAATGTTCAAAATTTCAAGAAATCGAAATTATGTTTATGTTATGAAATCATGGAGATTAGTAGCGCTACGCACGAAATTAGAATCACGAAGTTCGATTCTTATAATTTCGTGTCTCATCAAGTATGTTCATGAATCTCATGGATTACTGTTTTTTATGTTACGTCATTTCCCTTATTGAGATTATCATTTCACACGAATTATGAAATCTATATTTATAGGTAATGATTAATCAGTGATTCGAGATGGACGAAGATTGGGCAAGCATGCAACGGTGGTTAATGATTTAAATAAATTTTATGGATTTAAGGATGTGATTGGATTTTACGATGTTTTGATAATCACATCACTTTAGCTTTGAAAGTTTTTAAGTTCTAAACATTTTGTTATTGTTTTATGAACACTATTATGTTTTCAATGAAGTGTTTTGAGTTAAAGAATTTCGATTCGTTTCACAAAACAACAAAGTCAAAGTAATGACTATAAATAAGTGCTTATTAGAAGACAACTCATTTTTTTTTCTTTTATTTATAGTGCTTTCTAGATAATATGATAGGTGATTTTTTTTTAATAATAGTGAGTCGGGTGTCATCATCCTTACAAAAAAAAAAGAAGAGAGAAAGTGAACAATAACTTGCGGCTGTAACTCACAACCATAACCTTATTCGTCTCCTGTTCCATTTTTCCCTTTGTCCCTTGATTTTTCTGTTGGTTATGAGGTATTTTAGCCTAATATTAATAGTTTCATATTATCTTATCACTAATGATTGAATTTTATTCATTTTACAGGATCACGATATTTAAGAACACTCAAACAAATACTAAATAAAGGGACGAACACAGTCAAGCAAACCATCTAGCTTAGGATCTTTCGTACCATTTCAGCCACCACATTTAGACCGACCAGATGAGTCTTTAGTTTTCCTCTTTGGTCTTCTTTTTGCCTACTTTGCATCATATTTTTGTACTTTGAGGGTAATGCATGTTTTAAATTTGGGATGGGATATTATTATTGATTATGTATGTTTTTATTGTTTTTGTAGGTTTGTTGTGTGCTATATAGTTAAAGAAAGTTAGTTTCAAATTTCTTACTGCTTTTGTGTGCTTGTGTGATTAGATGGTCTTGCGGACTGGTGGAAATATTGCATGTTGGGATTGATTGATGCTCATTCATGTGGAACTTGATCTTAACTTCTGCACTACTTTTTTTTTTTTTTTTGCATCATGAATGAGTGTATTGGTTCATATGATGAAATATGTTGAATTTAGTGGAGTTTAGTTGCTAAAACCGAGAAAAGTTTCGATTATATACATCTTAAAACCACTTTTAGGATTACTTGGAGATGGTTGAACATAGTATAGGGGAAAAATGAATGAAAATAATAAGTTTGGGGGTGTGTATCTCACAAATGAAGAAAAAAGATATTTGACCATTGAGGGTCGAGAATTGAACCAAACATCAATTTATGATATTTTACGTGAATTTCCACACACACATAAAGTTTTGCATGGGATAAGTAGAGGTTAATTCCAACTATATGATTTTGAAGCTACTCGTATTATTGACATGGAAATTTTAATCCTGAGACCAACGACGGGCTATCTAGCCAATTTTTGTTGAGTTACACTATAGTTTGTGTGATGATAAACAAATATTTAAATTTGGGGTGTTGAGTACATTTTATATACATATTTAGTCTTTTAAATTAGAATATTTGTTGGATATTTTAATAAATTATGACATAATTCTATATATATTGTGTTTGTTAGGTAAAGATCAATGAAATTGGCGAAATTTGAGAAAATGAACAAGGAAAATGTGAAATTGCTTGAAATTCAAAGTTTGGGGATCAAAGTACAAATATTCTATAATTGATTCAAATACAAATTGATAATTGAAGATCACATAGGATCAATTTGATACAATTAAAAGTCAAATGGATGAAATATAGTCAAAGTATATTCACAAATTAATTTTCAACCGAACAATTTATGCTCCAAACTTTCAACTTTAGATTGAAACCTATTTTTCACATGCTAATCGTTCAAATTGGAAAATAAATTCCTAGAAGAATTGTATCCCTTTAAATCTGCTTTTCAACACACTTTGAATTAACTCAATTGGATAGTGAGAGAGAAAGATATGATGAACATATTGAGGACCTATTAAGGACATAACCATGTGTGCGCATGGGTACAAATTCGTTGTGTGGGAAAGGTCCTCATGGAGGTTGACTGAGCCTAAAGTGACTTGCCCATGCATGGGCAAGCTAGATGCCCATGGCCACGCATGGGTGCCTCGAGAAGAAAAAAAATATGATTTCCTTATTTTGATCCAATTATATATGGAATGATTTCTTAGCACCTTTTTAACCTAAGAGAGGTCGTCCACAATAGTTTACCAAGCTTTTTATCATACAAGAGACGTCTAGCAAGAGGCAAGAAGTGATTTCACAACAAGAATTGAAGTTGCAAAGCTCGAATTCAAGTTTTAAGGTCAAGAAATTGAAGTTTCAAGCTCTTCCTTGTATTCTTTCATTCACATGATGTCTTTTCAATACTTTTTGTATAATATGAATAGAAACATTCGAGGCTAAACTTCATATTGTATTGAATGATGATGAGACCATTAGATATCTATTTCTAATTCAAAGAATAATTACTTTCGTGATTTCTCATGTTCTTGATTGGTTGAGCGTGATTATTTCATTATTTAAATGCTTGAGGACCATTTAGATAATTTGTTCCTTATTATAGTGTTGGGAGACTTACAATAAATTTAAATCGTTGCATAACTGACACACAGTCAATAGGTGTTAAGAATTACATTTATGACATGTGCATCGCAGATGATAATCGTGTAATTGAATGCATTATTTCGCATATGAATTCGAACTAGGAATAAGATCGAGTCGTGCTTAGAATATGTTTGATTTATTTTTAAAAAGAAGGTTAAACAATATGGAATTATCAATTGGCGTGATCATTTGAATAACACTAAACTACATAAACCAATCAGTGGATTCTGAATCCAATGCATTCATATCATAATTTCATAGAAACTGTACAATTACAGAGTTGTAGCTTAAGTTTGGATAATTACAACCGTCAAAACTCTTTTGTGTCACATACATTGAATTTGATAAAAACCAATACACTATAGTTAACAATTATTTTTCATGGGACAATAACTCAATTCACTACATTATTACTTGTCAATGATTCCGTAAGCTTGCGGGATTTACATGAATACCTTCCAAACAAGCGCTTGAGGTAAAATTAAGTTATTTGAATGTAATCTCAAATTTCTATCAATTTTTTTTTTAAATAAAAAAGAAAAGTAGTTTGAGATCGTAACTCGATAAGAGCAGGGGAGAAGGGAGTGACAGTGCGAGTGAGTGTTCATAAAATCGTGAAAAAATTGTTCGTAATTGCCACGATAAAATTCCTCAAAGATGGTATTGCTAAGAAAAAATTCTGATGAAAAATGAAAGGACTTAAATTATAAATAGATAAAAATAAGTGATGATTAAGAGTGTATTACTTATAGATACAATAGATAAAAAGTGATTTGATCAATTTTAAATATTTTACAAACCTAAGCCAAACTTGCCGTTGGCCTCGTCCCAATCCTTAAAATTGGTGAAAACAAAACCACGTCCGGCGTGTCCTCTATCCTTAAGTGGCAGTATGTTCAGCCACCTTTTACTCCACGTGTAAGAACCTTAATTACATGCAAAAAGTGCTGCTGCTCCACCGTCTTTGGTTTTTCCTTATTTTAAGAACCCCAGACAGTAATCTTCACTTGTATATTCATCTATTCAAGCTCTGTTTAATTTGTCCTTAAAAAATGGCAGATATACGTGATGAACATGGTAATCCAATTCAGCTTGCAGATCAATATGGGAAACCTGTTCAACTAACTGATGAGTATGGCAATCCTATTCATCTTACTGGTGTCGTCACCACTTCCGGCGGTGGAACTGGGGATGTACATGCTAGATCTGCCACCGGTATTCCCTATGGTGGTACTGGGGTCGGCGGGGTTGGCACCGGTGGCCAAAAATATGATGAGAAGCACCACCACCACCACCACCAGCAGGAGCAAGGGCAGCTTCATCGCTCGAGCAGTTTTAGCTCTAGCTCGGTGAGTTTAATTTGGATATTTAAGGTTCTTGAAATTTAATCATTTTTCATACACTGTATCAAACTTTTTATCTTGGAGTGGAATTCGATTAAAACAATTGAAATCTTAGAAGGGGTTATTACAATCCTCAGGATTCTTCATGTATTTGAAGTCAATTATGTGTAAAGCTTGCCTTTTAATGTTTGATTATCTGGTTGTAAAAAATGTAGTCGGAGGACGACGGGCAAGGTGGGAGGAGGAAGAAGGGATTGAAAGAGAAAATAAAGGAGAAATTGACAGTTGGGAAGCACAGAGACAAGGATGAAGCCGCACACAGCGCCACCACAACCGCCACCACCACGGCCGGCAGTGCAACATCTACTGCTGCTGCGCCGGAGCACGAGAAGGGTGTGATGGAGAAGATCAAGGAGAAACTACCTGGCCGTCACCATAGTCACTAGAAAAATATAAATTTAATGTAATAATTAATGTTTATGCTTTGTTTGGTGTGCAGGTAGCTTGTTTTATTAGTTACTGGATATGTTTTTGATTTGGATAGTTGCAAAATAAGATTGGTATTTGTAGTTGGATGTTATGCTACACATAAATGTATTTATTTCTATGCTTTCGATAAGTGTGTTATCACACTCTTATTGGAGGCCAAAAAAATTTAGAATGGTAATGTACTCCTTCGATGACAAGGGATGCTGGTATAATATGGTGGAAAAAATGGTTTGTTGGGGTAGTTTTTTATTTTTATTTTTATTTTTTAAATATTTATGAAATTTAAATTTCATAAACTTTAACATAATTGTCAAGATTTTCATATCAAAAATAATTAATGCGGAACATACTTTGGTCCATTGATTTGTATATTGAATAATGGATCTTGAAGCTTGAATTACAATCCTTGAATCTTGACTTCTAGATTTTTAATCATTAAGGATTCTTCAATTCTTCAATCCTCCATCTTGATTTTTGAATCCTTTATGCGCGTTTTGAATTTTCATCTTCAATATTATTTCTTTATTAATCATTGTGTTGATAGAATGACACAAAGAATGAGAAAATTTGCATATAAACTGGGGATCATGATAACCCTATATATAATTTTTTTATATGTATTTCGTTCATTATGAAATACAATTTTAAAGGAATTTGGTATCTACATTTAATCTGATCCACACTTTATTTAGATGTCCAAAGCTTAATTATTTAATTATCTATTAGATCACTTTAATTTTGGACTTAACTATAGGATTTTTTTTACACAATTAATTACATATACATGTCCATGTGACAAATTAATAATTTTTTCAATAATCTTCCACTTTGGTCACATATGTTACCTTATAAATTTGTATAACCCTAAGAGTTCAAAAGATTTGCTATCATAACCAAGAGGCATATTCGAACAATCTCGTCCATTAATTATATCAATGTAAAATCAAAATAATATTCGTTACAAATATCATAACTAAGCTCATCATGTTGACCTATGGTTGATTATGACCTTATTGTTTTGATTATAAGAAACAAATCATCTTTATTTACTAACAAATTGAATTGAGTAATTAAGCCTTCAAAGTCATCGAAAGTATTTTTCATACTCAAAGTGAAGGTTAAACGAGCATTCAAAGCAAATCATTCAAGACAATAGCGAATGGCATATGACGATCAAATTGGAACTTAACAAAATCGCTAATCAATATACAAGTCAAAATGAGGCTCGAAGAGAACAAGAACATTGAAGATAGAGTTATTTATCGAACGTCATTAAATATGTAAAGGTATAACTTATCAATGTTTAGTACGTGCATAAAGCTCAACTTATATCTTTCATATCTCATCACTTGCACGAAATTGATTTTGCAAAAATCAACATTTTGATTTAAAAAGGAAAAATCAATTTCAGCATATTTCAGTAGACCGAAGTGTGAACCGGTCGACCGAACCCTGTTCGACCAAAATGATAAAATGGATCAGCCGAAACTCATACGGTTAAATTTCTTACAACTGCTATATTGCCTTTCGGTCGATCGAACTGATCAGCCGAAAGTTGCAGAATTTCAATTTCTTGATCTATAAATAGCCCTCTCTTTTGCATTCAATTTCAAGAACCTACAAGAGATATTAAGGAGCATATTTATTGAAAATCATTGAGCTTGCTTGGTTTTATATTCCATTTGATTTATTACAAAGACTTGTTTTCATCTATTTCGTCAATAAATTCATTTTGCAAGAAAACTTCAATCTCATCTATTTTCAATTCTTGATAAAGGTTTTCTTTGTCAACACTTATATTGAAGTGTAAATCTCTCTTCATACTTAACCTGCATTATTTGTTAAGAGAGATCATTGGTTGAAAACTTTGATACAAAGATACAAACTATTTCACTATCTATCATTCATCAAAGTTTACAACATAAACACTTGAGCTTTGCTATTTGCTATCTATTGAAGTGTTAACCTAACTTTCCAAATACTTGACTTGATTATCTCATTTGTTGAGAGAGTTATTTCAATAGTAAAATTATCATTTATAATTTGGTGGTTTTGAGAGCCTTGTGAAAATTTGATTGTTGTTAAGGATATGTGCTCCTTGTTGTAAGTTACCTAAGGATAGGTGCTCCTTGTTGTAAGTCACTTAAGGATAGGTGCTCCTTGTTGTAAGTTACCTAAGGATAAGTGCTCCTTGTTGTAAGTCACTTAAGGATTTGTACTCCTTGTTTGTAAGTTACCATTATAGTGCATTTAGTCTTGCTCGTGACGGAGAGCTTGGTAACGGGGATGTAGAACACACTGTGTATCGAACCCCATTAAATTCGCTTGTCACTTTTACATTATCGCACCTTACTTTAAATTGTTATTTATATTGTGCTATATTTTCTTAAGTGACAATACTTGAATTAAGTTATCCAATTTGCATATTCACTTCTATTATTACATCTTGCATTTATATATCTTGTGCATTTAATTGTTTGGAGACTAATTATCAAAAAAGTTTCAAAAACCAATTCACCCCCCTCTTGGTTAATTATTCTTGGGTCAACACATCAATGGTTACCTATATCAACACAATCAAATGACATGTATTAAGTGAATGTGTAACAAGGAAATTACTTGTATTGTGATCTAAACATGTCTATTTCCAATTAATCCTACATTATCTTTAATACCTAATACTTTAATGAGATCAAATCAAAAAATTTAATCAAAGTAAAAAATGAATTGAATACTTTATTACTTAAATAAACTTAAATGTGCACAAATTAAATCATGTGTCTAAAAGAGACAACATTCAAAATTACAAACTCCCACTAAACAAGCATTTCATCAAAATATCAAACACAATGTGAGTACTGTGCTCATGAAAGACATTAGGCGGTAGCCATTTAGTAAATGGATCTACTATCGTGGAGCTTGTCCCAATATATTCTATAGCAACTTGACCACTTTATACTCTTTCTTTAACAACTAGAAATTTGATTTCTATAAATTTAGATTTCGTTGAACTCCTGTACGTATTTTAAAACACAAAGGAAGATTATAAAAGCAATGACCACATTGTATATGATTACACTTTGGAAGAGTGTAATCACGTGTAGCGTAGATGCTCCCTCTCCAAGGGAGCACCTAAGAGGTGAAAATCATAGATTGAAATTGAACTTCAAACCTTGAACTTGTGTGCGAGCACGAATGTCATAATGAATGGACAAAAAATTGGCCTCTTAAGAGTATTCACGTTTTGCTTTCTCCAACTGACCTTTTAACTGTTGAAACTCCTGATTTATGCTTGTGTCAACAAAAAGATTAACAGACGAATTAAAGGTGGTTAATGGCCATAATACTAGTAACTCCTGGCCTGTTAATTTCATTACAGGCTACTTATAGAGTCTATATTCCTCCACTCCAAACACACAAAAGTACTCTTTGCATATCGACCTTTCAGTTTCTGTTTTCTAGTTTTCTATCTTTCAGTATTTCCAGGTTTCATCTAGAGTCTTAGTGATCCGTTCAGACATATTCAATTCGTTAGTGTTTACACTGGTCTTGATTTACAAATTATTTCTCTTATAATTCCATAGTTTTAATTTTCTATTTTGTTCATACTATTTATTTACACTTTGCAATATACGATATATTATATATTCTGAATATATTTTTTATCTAACAAACTTAAAATAGGTTCCTAAAAGTAAAAATGGGTGATTCGTTTGAATCAATTTCAAAAGCTAATATTCGTTTGATTTTTCTGACTTGGCAACCGAATCAACTTATGTGGATGTGACCCAAACTGTGGCTGCTGAAAACCAAATTGTGGCTCAAGGGCTAAGTTCTATCGGGACTCAAACTGTGGCTAAATTGCCAAGTCTTACTATGAGCCAAACTGTAACTCGAATAACTGACAATACTGTTACTATTCAGGTTAATCGTGAGGAAAAATCGGAGAAAATCAATGGTTTGTATTAGCAACAGAAAATATTGTTCTACCTGACACCTTGAATTTTGCGAGGTTCTTAACTGAAATTACTCTGAAACTCAATGAAGGGTGAGAGAGATGTCTAAACTATCAGCTCAATCGATGCGTGAAAATATTCAAATTTTTTGTGCCAAAACTATATCATGAACAGTTTGACTGATTCACTGTATAATGTGTACAGTACAATGAAAATAGCTAAAGAGTTATGAGAGTCTTTGGATGAAAAATATAAAATTGTGGATGTCAGGGTTAACAAGTTCATAGTCGAAAAATTCATAGATTATAAAATAGTAAACTCAAAAACTATAATTAGTCAAGTGCAAAAACTCCACGTGATTTTTCATGATATTCAGGTCAAGGGGATGATTTTGAGTGAAACTTCAAGTAGTTGCAATTATTAAAAAGCTACCTCTGGCGTGGAACGATTTCAAGAATTATTTTAAGTATAAGAGAAAGGAAATGAATGGTGAAAAACTAATTGTTAGACTTCGAATTGAAGAAGACAACAAGAGTTTAGAAAAGAAGTGGCTCAACCCTGGTATGCCTAAAGCCAATATTGTGGAGCATGATCAAAGTTCTAAGACCTACAAGAACAAGTCTAGGCCATCAGGTGAGAAATGGACTAAGCTGGGACCAAAAAGTGAAATTTCTAAAAAGAAATTTCAAGGAAAATACTTCCATTGTGACAAAGTGGGGTCATAAGTTTTCGAAGTGCAAATTGCCAAAGAAGAAAAAGAAATGAGCAAATGTGATTAACTACATGGTACATGATATGTCAGAGATGAATCTCATAACCATCATTTTTGAAGTAATATGGTGGGTTCAAACCCAAAAGAGTGGTGGATTGGCACTGGAGCTATGAGGCACGTGTGCTCTGATAAAGAGTTGTTTACTACATTTGAAGCAATTGAGAATGGACATATGTTGTTTAAGAAAAATTCAACATCTTTTGAAATCAAGGGTCATGACAAGGTGATTTTGAAGATAACTTATGGAAGAAAACTGACTCTTAATAATGTGCTATATGTGACGTAAATCCACAAGAACTTAGTGTTTGGGTCGCTCCTGAATAAACATGGTTTCCACAATGTATTTTAGTCGGACAAAATTATTTTGTCTAAAAGTGAAATGTTTGTCTAGAAAGGATATGTTTTTTACGGTAAATTTAAATTGACTGTAATGGTTGTGAAGCCAAAAATTAATAAAGTTAATTCTTCTACTTATTTGCACGTGTCTTCCAATTTGTGGTATGGTAGACTAGGACATGTTAATTATAATACATTGTGTATATTAATTAACATAAGTTGCATACATGCATTTCATACTGATTCTAAACATAAGTTTAAAACTTATGTTAAGGCAAAATTGACAAGGTCATAATTTAAATCAATTGAAAGGATTATAGAACCACTTGAATTAATTCACAGTGATGTATATGACTTAAAATTTGTACAAACAAGAGGTAACAACAAGTATTTCATTACTTTTGTTGATGATAGTACAAAATAATATTTTTGCCTAAAGGTAATGGCGAAGCTATAGGAAAATTTATTGTGTTAAAAAGAAGCTTGTGTGAGTACATCATCATTTAAAAAAAAAAGGGTAGAACAGTTTAAAGATACCATGTCTACTGGTTAGCTAGTAAAATAAATATACTTTTACAAGGAAAGGTTCAAAAGGTAATACCTACTTATCCTATGCAGGTTTCAATCGTTGAACTGTATCACCAAGTCTTTATGTCTCCTATTTCCATGTCATTGCCATTTTTCATTCATGTGGGAGATTGTTGGATAAAATGATTTGTTGGGGGCTATTTTTGGCATCATTTTGAGTGGGATTCGTTCGTTCATTTTGGAATATTGAAGTTAATTCGTGTTTTCCTCAGTGAAAATATCGAAATCATATATCTACTTGCCAAAATTGATAATCGAGAGAATGAGAAATTGGAGTACCATTTGGAAGGAGTTTACAACGGCAAGTTTCATACAAATGAAACTGGGATGTTTTTCATACGTATGAAACATGATGTTGGAGGGAAAATCTATATGTAGTTTGTGCCACATAGGAAGATTATAAAAGGAAAGACCACTTTATATATATGATTACACTTTGGAAGAGTTTAATCATGTGTGGCATAAATGTTGTCTTCAGTGCGAGCAGTTGGGTGCAAATCATGGACAAAAATTGAACTTTGGATCTTGAACTTTTGTGCGGACGCAACCTGCGCAGACAAATGTTGGACATAATGGACAAAAAATTAGCCTCTTAGGAGTGTCCACTTTTTTCTTTCTCAATTGACCTTTTAACTATTGAAACTGCTGTTTTATGCATGTGTTAATGAAAAGATTAACAGTCGAATTAAATGCGGTTAGTGGTCATAACACCAATAACTCCTGGCCTGTTAATTCCATTACAGCCTATTCGTACAGTCCATATTCCTCCACTCCAAACACACGAAAATACTCTTTGTATGTATAGCTTCAAGTTTCTATTTTCTGGTTTGCTATATCTTTCAATATTTCTAATTTCTATCCAAAGTCTCAGTGATCCGTTCAGATACATATTCTGTTCGTCGACATGGAAATTCAGTGCTAAATTTCTACGGGTTTATCATTCGTATCCTGGAAACATACGCTCATCAAATCCTCAGGCGCTTACGATGAGGGAGCGAATCTATTTTTAAGGAAATCGTGTTTACATGCTTCGGTTTGCAAATTCTTTCCCTTATAATTATGTAGATTTAATTCTCTATTTTGTTCATACTGTTTATTTACAATTTAGAACATACGATATATTATATTTTGTGAATATATTTTATCTAACATAATATTGGGTCTCCCCCTCCAACCCTCATTTGAACTCATTTTTTATCGAAATTTGTTTTTCTTAAATTCATTTTTACTACACATTCTTCCATAAAATAGTTTTACACATAAATCTAAAATATTTTCTTACTTTTTAACGACACATTTTTCAAAAATTACTATTACAAAATTCATTTTTCTCAAAAAGGACTCAGATAGGGGTGTAATATTGATTAATCGAGCAAAATTTTACTCATAATCCTATAATTATTGCTTTTACATGTCAAAATCCCCAATTGAAAGAGAACAATCAAAAAGAAGAGAAAAAGGCTAAAAATGTACAAAAATATGAATTTAGAGACCAAAATGTACGTGTCAAAAGTTAAAGGACTTTTGATGCAATTTGTTGATGGCATAATCGATATAAAAGTCAAAATTCAATGATCAAACCGTACAGGATAAAAGTTGGGAGACCTAGCATGCAACAACCCAAAAAAACTACATGTGGGCCCCATGTCATCCCATGTACGTGGGATGAGCACATGGGCACGCGCGGACTACTTCAGCCAAAGGGCACTAAGCCCTTTGGTGGGATGGTGCATTTTTCATATAAAAGAATTTTAGTCTATAAAGTTCTACTCTAGAATAAAGGTGGCGCACACAATCCAATTTACAAGGTAGAAATTTTACCCCCCTTTTTGTAAGATGAGGATTTTTAAGGCGTGTGCTCCGATTTACGGAGTAGACTTCCTTTCGTTAAAAAAGGATTTTTGGGCCTTTCTGGGTATTTTTGGTACGAATTTAGATCATTTATAAGCCAATTTTTAGCCATTTATTGCCCATTCTTTGTTCATCCAAGATGGAGCCAAAAAGAGAGAAACGATGTAAGAAAATGAGAGGAAAACCAACCCAAAGTGAAAGGATTTTGTGAGAAATCAAGACTAAATCATAGCAATCTTCAAGAATTTGACCAAGGGATAGGTTTTACTCATTGTCTTGTATTTTATCTTTATATTCTCTATTTGTAATGGATTTCTCTACCTTTTATCTTGTGTGCCTATGTATTAAGATAAACTGAATTCTTAATGTTGGGATGATTGATATGGCTTAATCTAGTTTGATTAATTTCAATATTTGTCATTTAATGTTAAAATGTTTATGTTCTTGTGTATTATGTCTAATGTCCATCATTAATGTGGCTGATAGATGATTGTTTTGTGTGATTTGTACAATTGTTGAGAGATTATTGTGCATTTTAGATCAAAGTAATAAATGCCCTAAATTTTTGGAGGAGATAGAGATATACTCATAACCCTAGGTGACTAATTGAGTTATTTTCACGAAAATTTAATGCGATTGTTTGTGTTTTAATCGACATAAAAATGTAGTATGTTAAATTAGTCAATTAAAAAAGGGAAATCAGGTCTAACATTGTAATTAAGTAATTTGTTTTTTGACTTATTGAGAAATTAATTATGCGACGGGTAAGTGAAATCATGAATCCTGACTCTTTTATCATCCAAAATTTTCACCCCTTTTATAATTATTATTTTTCTTATTTTAGTTGAACTTCAAACTATTTTTCTTACACTTTCAACATCAATCTTGAGGCCTATTTCGACTCGGGTCAAAATTTCTTCAAATATGTTATTGAATTCATTTGAGATGTGAGTAAAACTCATATTGGAGAAGAATATAACCCTTGGGAAGGATTTTTTTTTTCATATAACTTACTTCCTTTTTCCTTATATAAATAATCTCAATCAAAATGCAATTATCTCCAAGAACAAAATGTCTTTTATGCTTAATATCTTACTGAAAGAGTTCAAGACTACACTCATTGCTCTCCTTCCAAAGTCCCTTGGAGCATTCTTACTCGCAAGTTGAAAGATTTCAGGCCTCTCTATAAGCTTAGGCTACAACTTCTCTCAAAAATCCTAGGAACAATATTATTGTATGTGTTTTGTTATTATAAATTTAATTAACTATTGTGTAATTAAAAAATATTCCTCATGAGATTGACAATTCAGACTCATTAGTCCACTTTATTGTTTGAACGCGATCTGTGCGCTTATGGTTTACATTTTTAGTGAACACGTTTTTGAAGTTATTTTTGGGAAATTATTTTCTTTTGATTACTACATTAGTTTATATTATTTTTAACAAGTCTTATTCTTATTCTTTTATACTTTTGTTGTGAAGTTAATATTTCTTAATTTTTGTTGTTCTAGGTGAAGAATAGTGCATGTATTGTTTGAGAAATCTTGATCTTGTTGCTTTAGTTTCGGACATCAAAGGAACCCTCCGATGAAGGCTAAGGGAACAAAGAGAAACAAAAAGACAACAATAAGTTGAGATGGCACAACAAGATGGTAATGTTGATTCTAATGCTCTACCTGAAAACATTCCAAAAGGTGGCATTCCACCAGGTGTGTACAAAATCTCATAGTAAATAAAGAATACATGCTTTTAGGGATTGCATGAACCTTACCATTGTAGAAAATCAATCAAGTATTGTCTATCCATCTTATGGTTATTTGAAATTTCAACTTCGGATGGATGTGATCAATTCGTTCTCCAACATCATAATTCTATGGAAGAGTTGATGAAAATCCACATTCTCACGTTGCACGCTTCATGGAAATTTATAGTAACTTCAAGTACGAAGGCATAAGTGTTGAAGCAATCTGGATAAGGTTGTTTGTTCGTACTTTGAAGGACAAGGTAAGAGAATGGCTTGATACTTTGCCTTCGAGGAACGCCACTAGTTGGGCAGAGTTCTTGCAAAAAATTACTACAAAATTCTTTCCACCCGCTAGAGTTGCTAAACTTAAACATGATATTACTACCTTCCAACAAATTGACTCGAAGAGTTTTCATGAAGCTTGGGAAATGTTCAAAAACTGCTTTGAAAGTGCCCAAATCACAGGATCACGATGGGAGCACAAGTCAACTACTTCTATATTGGTTTAACTCATTCTTGTCGTTCAAATTCGGACTTATCTTCTAAGGGATCGATCAAACGAAAGAGTATTTAGGATGCACATAACTTGTTTAAAATTATGATTGAGCAAAGTGCAATGTGGCTGGATATGGGTTTACAACGGAGAACTAGAGGGTTGCGTTAAGCTTATTCACTTGCTCTAGCATAGATTGACTCACTATCAATGAAGGTAGAAGGCTTTCTACTTCTACTTCTCATGTTGTTAACATAGTACAAGCTCTTCTAATTTGTTATACATGCGAAGCAAATCATCCGAGTTCAAGTTATCCATCGAAGACCAATGGTTTTGCATCTACCGAGCAAGGGACATCTGCTCAAAATTTTCAACGCCAAGGGTGTAATCCTTTTTCTCAAACTTGCAATCCAGGTTGTCGGAACAATCCTGGTCTCTCTTATGGCAATAATTAAAATATTCTAAACCCGAGGCCATAAGAGAAGAAAGAATGAAGGAAAGAGGCTATCACTAAATTAGCTATTCATAAATTGTAATATCAAGAATGCATCTTTGAAGAACTTGGAGAATCAAGCTGGTCAAATAGCTAAACTTCTCTCCAAAAGGGAAAAAAGAAGCTTTGCTTAGCAACATTGAAACTAATCCAGGAGAAATTTTGAATTCTATTACAACAAGAAACGGAATGCAATTGCCCGAGATCACGATGAAATGCCCAATGGCTCAATTCGGGAAAGTGAGTAGGGACCATCAACATCAAAAGCTCCAATACCGATCAAGACTTATGTACCTCTCGTTCCTTTTCCTTAAAGGCTTCAAAAGCACAAACTTAATGCTCAATTTGGCAAATTTTTTGAGATATTTAAGAAGCTATACATCAACATTCCTTTTGCTTATGTTTTGACTCAAATGCTAAGTTTTGCCAAGTTTCTGAAGGATATTCTTTCAAACAAGAGGAAATTTGAAGAGCATGAGACGATGATGCTAACAGAGGAATGTAGTGCTATCTTGCAAAACTAGCTTCTCCAAAAATAAAAATAAAAATCCATGGAATTTTACTATTCTATGCACTATTAGTGATTTAAATTTTAGTTAAGTTTTATGTGATCGTGGTGTTAGCATTAATTTAATACATTTGTCTATTTTTAGGAAGTTGGGATTAGGAGAGGCCATGGCAACTGCTGTATCTTTGAAATTGGTCGATAGATCCGTCAAATATCTACGGGATGTCTTATAGATGTCCTTGTCAAAGTAGACAAATTTAGCTTCCCAATTGACTTTATTATTCTTAATATGGATGACGATCATGACATCCCAATCATCTTAGGAAGGCCACTTCTAGCTACCAGGAGAGCTTTAATTGAACAAGAGGGAAAATTGATTTTGCGGGTTCAAGATAAGTAAGTTACTTTCAATTTCATGAAGGCTATCAAGTTCATCTTGGTATCCGACTCATGCTTCCAAGTAGATGCAATTTATCATATGGTGGCTGATTCTTTCACGCATAGGTTTTCTTAGGATCCACTTGAGATGTGCAATACACCCTCTTCGAGCATCAAAGATGGAAATCCCAATGTTGGCTAAGTCGTCATGTTCTTGCAGTCTTGCTCCATACTTTGAAGATTTGAAAAAAAAAAAAAAAAAAAAAAAAAAAAAAGGCTCTTTAACAATATTACCTTCTCTCTGACAAGCACCAACTCTCAAACAAAAACCTCTTCTTTCTCATTTGAGGTATGCTTATTTGGGGGAATATTCTACACTTCCAGTTATTATCTTTAATTCCTTGATTGAGTTGGAGAAGGAGAAATTGTTTCGGGAATTGAGAAAGCATAAGACGACTATTGGGTGGACTGTCTCGGACATTTAGGATATTAGTCATTCGTTATACATAAACAAAATCCTCGTAAAGGATGACTTGAAACCATTGGTTGAGCATTAATGTCGTTTGAATCTGAATATGCAAGAAGTTAGAAGAGCTGCGGTGGTTTAATGGCTTAATGCTACATTATTTATCCGATCTTGGATAGTGCATGGGTTAGTCCCGTTCTAGTGGTACCAAAAAAAGGAGGTGTCACAGCGATGGAGAATGAAAATAAGGAACTTATTCCAACAAGACCAGCGACCTAGTGGAGAGTATGCATTAACTACAGAAAGCTCAACAAAACAAGCATTTGTTGGGAGGCAATCCAATTTTCTTACTCATAATCCTTCTAGTTTCTAATTTTTTTATGTGTTTAATACTTTCTTTAATTAGAAATCATTTTTCATAGGTCATTTTTTGAAGTTCTAGTACCCATGGCTCTTAACAAGTTGGGGATGAATTTGTAATGATGAATAAATGACAATAGCCTAAGCCCATCATGAGCATCTTTCAACAACATCCAATCAGGGAAGTTTCGTTAACCTACTCTCTATTTTATATTGTTCTTTTAAACATTAAGTACAATGTGTAATTCAAGTTTGGGTGATGATTTATTTTGCCTTTTTTGTGGTGATTTTTGTTTTGACATGATAGATAGCCTTGCCGACTTAGGATGATTTAATGTTTAAAATTGTTATTGATTCATAAGCTAGGATCAAATATGTTAATTGTGCCTAATTTTCTTTTTGAATAATTGCTTATCCATGTAAGATTCTAAGTTATTTTGAGCATGCTCAATTATCTCTTAATCTAGCTATATTATTAGGCCCTTTAACCATTGTTGTAGCTCACCATATCTATTACATGCTACCATAACCATATCTAGCTCAATAGTCATGATCAATTGTTGTCTAGATGTGAAAATTATTGATTTATGGAGAGAGTTTTGAATTAGTAGAATTAGGTTATCAGTTATGTATAAATTTCTATCAATCCCACTTTCTTTTCTCTTTAACGTAACCATATTATGAGATAAGTTTCGGAGTGGTCGAGCAAGTAAAAGAGATAGTCTAGAAATGTGTTGATTCCATGCATATTTATTATATTTGTGCGGAGTGTTTTTACTAACAAATATAAGCTAGGTAATAATCATATGCTAGAGATCTAAATTCCATAAATTTTTATCTTGCTCAAAAAGGATATTGTACTTATTAAATCATATGCTTCACTCCGTAACACTTTTTGCTTGAGTTAGTAAGTCCGTAAGGGTATCTCATAACTTGATACACTTTGGTCTTTAAAAACTGGAAAAATATCAACCGAAAACTCGCTACACAGGTCAAGAAGAAGCTTAAAGGGGTGAGGTCAATCATGTGTTATAATTGTTAAGCTTGCAAGTAATTGTGCATTTGTAATTGAATTTTTGGACTTAGATAACTAGTGGATTTAAATTACTTAGTGTAATCTTAAATATCAAAGCACTCAACTTTGGGAGAACAATCACATGTTAGATTGTTGACATTATCAATGAGATCTAACTAAATTAGAGCGGTAAAGGAAATAGGTGATTTGAGAGTAACCTATAGACTAACATCTCGATAAAGAAAAAAAGGATTGTACTACATGTATATAATGATTTATATACACATGATGTGGTGAAATATGATTAAGTCAAGATTTCTTATAAAAAAATAAATAAAAAACTTCCCACGCTTTTTTTATCACATCGTTTGTATATAAATCATTACGGAACTTTATTATGTATGATTAGCATTATTCAGAAAAAAAAATATTTATGTAGGGATGTGAATTTTACAAGTAGAAAAATGAAAGAAATGACCACTAAGACCATCTCCAATGCTATGGCAGTGTAAAGTGCTCTCCAATGATGATATCAAAATCGGGATAAATTAATAGTGGTCTTAGTGGTGTAATACTATTCATTTACACCAAATTTAAAGTTTATCAATTATTTCCTTTTTGCCCTCTGTTCCCCTTTACAACGAATATTTGTTCCATCTATATCCATCTTTTATGTTTAAGAATTAATAGATTTTAATTCATTTATAATTTTTTAATGTGATTGTTATTTATATTTAACATTTATTTTTAAATTTTAATCAAGTAATAAGTAATAAATATTTTTTAAATTAAGTGTAATTTTTTTAATTGTGGTATTCCGTTTAATGATTTTTTTAAAATTTATTAATAAATGAAATATTTTAGTTCATTAACTATAATTTTTAATTTAACAATTTTTTTAATAATATAATTTTTAATTAAATAATTTAAAATAAAATTTCGTATAAGACTATCTCCAATGGTATAAACTAAATTTAGTGTCGATCTATGGTCTAAGGGTCAGGATGACTATCTAAGAAAATTATTTATATATTTATTGCTACTGATTTGACCATATTTTAGTTCACTTGGTCTAAGCCCGTATGGCATAGATTTAATTGCCCACGAATTTTGAAAGTGAAACCAGATCTGATTCTTCATCTATGGCTGAAACTCTAATGCGAATAAAAATATTGTCCTTGGAATTATTGAAAAAATTAGTGATTTGTCTGTAGATTGATTATTAATTAACATAATATGATAACAAATACAATTCAACAATAATATAACATAAAATAGAGAAGAGATTTAGAAAGTAAGTCTTGGGAGTCACGTCGAAGACGTAGTTCTAAAATCGTTTTGTCTCCCCTTCGTGCGGGTACTTTTGACACTATACGGTTCTAAGATAAAATTCATGTGGCTTTTCTATAGGCACGACCATAAAGAGATAAAAAACGAGCCTTAATCGAATTGCAAAAATATATAAATAGAATGTATGTGGACGATTTTGTATATTCAAGTTATATATCAAGTTGTATGAAAACAAACAGGGAAAATTTCAACCCCCACGTTCATGAAAATAATTCCAATTTATGTACAAGTTGCACTATCACATTAAGGGGTTTTAATTTTGTTAAAACTGAAAACTAAATGGTTGAAAGATTAAAACTTATTTTTATATTTTACAACGGGAATTATTTATTCTTCCGTGCTAGCCTCCATTGTTGTGGCTACAAATTTGTTCCTTGTAGACGACATGAATATGATACTACTTTTATTTTTGTGTTGAATAAATCAATTATGGTTTGGGAAGGTGCAATGTGTAGATAACGCTGAAAAACTATTTTAAATTGGTATTTTAAGACGTACATTGTGACTTGGAAAAAGAAAATTCAGCATTATTGGTGTATCCTACAAGTCGACTCTAGCTAGGACTAAATGTCTGCGAGATGATTTTCCTTATTATGCGAGATATCTCCCCATCCAAGTTTCTTATTACTTGCTCTGTGAGATGTGACACACCCAAAAGGGGGTCAAAATAATATTCCTTATTTTTCTAAAATTTGTCGTTCAATAGTAATGTGGTAAGTAAGGGTCATTCTCGCAGAGAATTGTTTTCAATTACGCCAATTGCAATAATAAAGTAAAAATGTACAAATAAGTAAATGGGGGGGGTTTGGTTATTTAACTAATGAAGCGATAAACTAAAAAATGGAAAAGACAATAATAAAAAGGAAACAAAAGAAAGAATATGTGATCGAGGGGTACTCCTTCACCGCTAGAATGAATTTCTTATCGATATTCGCAAAGAATTTTCGTTCAAAAGATCAACGAAAATTCGAGAATAATCACAAGCTCGATTACCTCAAACTCTCCTTACATTTTAGTTGAATAAAACAAGCTCTTTACCCAACCCTATTTATTAAACAACCTAGGACAAGCTCCGTAAATTTAATTTAACAAAAGCATTCACACGAGAGAGTTAATTGAATTAAGCACAAACACACAAGTTCAGTTTGTTAACTTAAGCGATAATCCACCTACATTTAATAGAAAATTCCTCATAATCCATCAAAATATAGTTGCTACTAGGGTTTGGTCAAATTAGCAATTACGGACTAAAAATCCCAAAATAGCATAAATTGTAAACAACCCAATCATCTAGCTGGCCCGCTAAATAATCAAGAAGAACAATAAAAACAATGAGCACAATGAATTAAACACATCAATCTCAAGAACTATAAAGCACAAATTGATTTAAAATCATTCTAGGGTTAGAAAATACCCCCAAATCACAATAGTTTTAGTTACACATGGATGATTCAAAAATAACTAACAAAATACTACAACACATAGATGAAAACGAAATTAAAGGAAAAAGAAAGGCTTATTGAAGGAGATGTGGCATTCTTCATCAAAGGAGTCTTCTTATTCATCTTCCCATTTCCACCATTGTTGTAGAAAGTGGAGCTCCCAAGTTTTCTCTATTTTTTGTGGTCAGCTCCTCCCTCCTTTTCTTGCCCTAGAAGTGGTCTTCAAGTAGTATTTATATTGTAGGAAGGAAATGAGATAAGCTGGGTCAAAAATAAGCAAAAAAGGGTCAAAAATCGGGTTTCTCGCTATTGGGCGCTGCGGCGCCTATACCTGAAGCTTGGGCGCCGCTACAGTAGCGCTGCGGCGTTACAGTAAAATAATATTTTTTTTTTATTTTATTTTTTAAGAATCGAAACCCAATTCCTCTTTTTTGTACTTTTGAACTTTTCTTCATTTCTTCTTCCGTTTTCTTTTCCAAATTGGGATTTAGCATTGAAATACCTACAAAATAGAATAAACTATATTAGGTAGCAAAATCTTAATAAAAACTCACAAATATCTAAATTTAACGGCCCAAATAAGTGCGAAAACCCGCACTTATCACACCCCAAACTTAAATCTTTGTTAGTCCTCGAACAAAGCTATAAAAATAAATATGCAAACACACAAATAAAAATCAAAAAACAATACTATATAATAACATAAACTTCAATGTTTGATAGTTTGCCGTTTTGCTTCAATTCTCACATGCTATTAACTTATGAAATGTACACAAAAATGCTTCAACAAACGCTTTTAAACTTATACCATGCTTGACTCGTGTGTGTGTGTGTTGTCATTCCAATTCATCGCATTACACAAGTTGGTGGTGTTCTCGACCCTCAAAATGGTCAAATTTCCATTTCTAGCTCGAGGGTTGCGCACTCCCCCAAACTTGATATTTTCTCTCTAGCCCAAAGGTGTTCAAAAAATAGGTTTGCTCTCAAATCACTCAATCTTTCCCTCTCAGAAATTCGGTTGGATTGAACCGGCAAATTAGATCATCAAGTCATGTATTAATTCACCAAAAATTTCGAGTGTTAAGACTACAAACTTTCATTAGGCAAATAATGCACAAATCACCAATCATTCAACAACATCAACAAGGATATAACATCCATTTTCTTTTGCTTCAATTTTTTCTTTTCTTTTTCCAATGTAGGTAGTTCACGCTCTGATCCCTAAGGGTAGCCTTCTTCAATGGTAGATCGTCTCCTACACATTGGAGATGCATTGGGCCAAATTACTCAACGCTGACTCACACTCCTTAAGGTGGGCAACTTTTTCCTACAGAATTTTTTTTTTCTTTTGATTGTGATAAAAACATCTAACATTCCATTTGAAGTTCATAAGCACTCCATAAAATAAATCATTTGAGCTAGGAATTAATACACTTCTAAACAATTTCCTTCACCGGCTCAATCACCCCCAAACTTATTCTCTCAAAGGTAGTGATTCGAGAAATGTTAACAATATGGTCATCTAAGTTCACAACAACCTAAAGTGCCACCAACAAGTGCGTGTGATGAATTTCATGATGCAAGTGCTCCATAAAGTGTCAAACATGGAATAAGTGGATGAAAATAAACAACATATAGCATTCATGTCCACACTCCATAAATTAAAGCAATGTAATAACCAAAAACAAAGCCGGCAAGGCTACCAACCAAACAAGCATAAATCATCACACACAAACTTAATTTGTACATAGCCCTTAAGAATAAAACAAGAGAGAGTAAGGGCAAGGGGTTCAAGTACTCCTCTAAGTTGGTTGTGGAGTGTTGTGAGGTTTCTTGCAACGATCTCCGGTAGTGGTTTCCCTTCTTGCAACTCTTTATACTTCAAAGGCTCGGGAAAGAGTATGAATTCAAACATAGGAGTCTGTACCACCAAAGGTAAAAATTTCTCATTAGAAATTGGAATAGTAGTACATGAAAGATTATACCTTGGTTGGATTACACGGTAATGGTTCAAGTGATGTCATGGTTTCCACAATGCTCTCACAAGCTAAGTTCTCTTCTTGTATTGGTTCTTCAACATGATCTTCCACCTCCATTGGTACCTCTTCAAAACTTTTCTCATTCTTTAGTGTTTCAGCACTAACATTTTCCTCCTCCGGGTTAAGTGCTTGAGAATGAAGTTCTTCCAATCTTTGAGGCTCCATTTTCTCCGCCATGCTAGCCAACTCACTAATTTGTGTCTCCAAATTCATTATTGAGGTCTTTGTTTCTTGTTGAAATGCCTCTTGTTGAAATTGTATCGTCTCTTGTTGCCATTTCAAAGTGTTTGAGGCCATAGACTCAATCATGTCTTCAAGAGACATATTGGAGCTTTGAGTTGGAGTCCCTTGTTGGAATTGCATCATGTGTTGTTGCAATTGCACCGTGTTTGATGCCAAAGATTTAACCATATTCTCAAGAGACATTTCTGAGCTTTGAGTTGGAGCTTGTTGACTGATCGAAGCCAATGACTTAATCATATCCTCAAGAGACATTTCAGAACCTTGAGGTGGAGCTTGTTGACTAGGTTGGAAATACTCCGATTGATCTTGTTGATAGAAACCATGTGGATACTCAAATTGTGCTTGTGGAGATGTGAAATAATTTCCTTCATAACCGAGACTAGGGTGATCACTAAATCCATAATTATACATGTAGGCATATGGATCATACCCTTGTCTCGGTTGCATTTGATAGCCCCCAATAACATCCGCTCGTTCAAAGGCGCTTTGTTGGCTATTCCCATGAGCCACTTGTTGTACAAGAGATGCAAGGTCGGCCAATTGACGATCAAGTTGAGAAGTTGCCTCCATCTCACAAATTTTTTTTCAACCAACCTCTTCACTTGCTCCTAGGTTATGGTGTAATGTGTTCGTTTTGCCCAATCACAACCTAAGTCACAAAAAAGATAACAAAAACAATGCAAACATAAATAAAAATAAAAATAAAAATAATACAATTGACAAATTGGAAGAACAATCCCCGGCGACACGGCGCCAAAATTGACACACCCAAAAGGGGGTCAAAATAATATTCCTTACTTTTCTAAAATTTGTCGTTCAATAGTAATGTAGTAAGTAAGGGTCATTCCCGCAGAGGATTGTTTTCAATTACGTCAATTGCAATAAGAAAGTAAAAATGTACAAATAAGTAAATGGGGGGGTTTGGTTGTTTAACTAATGAAGCGATAAACTAAAAAATGGAAAAGACAATAATAAAAAGGAAACAAAAGAAAGAATATGTGATCGAGGGATACTCCTTCACCGCTAGAATGAATTTCTTATCGATATTCGCAAAGAATTTTCATTCAAAAGATCAACGACAATTCGAGAATAATCACAAGCTCGATTACCTCAAACTCTTCTTACATTTTAGTTGAATAAAACAAGCTCTTTACCCAACCCTATTTATTAAACAACCTAGGATAAGCTCCTTAGATTTAATTTAACAAAAGCATTCACACGAGAGAGTCGAATTGAATTAAGCACAAACACACAAGCTCGGTTTGTTAACTTAAGCGATAATCCACCTACATTTAATAGAAAATTCCTCATAATGCATCAAAATATAGTTGCTACTAGGGTTTGGTCAAATTAGCAATTACGGACTAAAAATTCCAAAATAGCATAAATTGTAAACAACCCAATCATCTAGTTGGCCCGCTAAATAATCAAGAAGAACAATAAAAACAATGAGCACAATGAATTAAACACATCAATCTCAAGAACTATAAAGCACAAATTGATTTAAAATCATTCTAGGGTTAGAAAATACCCCCAAATCACAATAGTTTTAGTTACACATGGATGATTCAAAAATAACTAACAAAATACTACAACACATAGATGAAAACGAAATTAAAAGAAAAAGAAAGGCTTATTGAAGGAGACGTGACATTCTTCATCAATGGAGTCTTCTTCTTCATCTTCCCATTTCCACCATTGTTGTAGAAAGTGGAGCTTCCAAGTTTTCTCTATTTTTTGTGGTCAGCTCCTCCCTCCTTTTCTTGCCTTAGAAGTGGTCTTCAAGTAGTATTTATATTGTAGGAAGGAAATGAGATAAGTTGGATCAAAAATAAGTCAAAAAGGATCAAAAATCGGGTTTCTCGCTACTGGGCGCCTATACCTGAAGCTTGGGCGCCGCAGCGCCGCTATAGTAGCGTCGTGGCACTACAGTAAAATAATTTTTTTTTTTTTTTTTTTTATAAGAATCGAAACCCAATTCCTCTTTTTTGTACTTTTGAACTTTTCTTCATTTCTTCTTCCGTTTTCTTCTCCAAATTGGGATTTAGCATTGAAATACCTAGAGGTGGCAAAATGGGCGGTCCGAGCCGGCCCGACCCGCTCTCATTGCGGATCGGCCCGGACAGCTAACAATAAAAGCCCGCACGAGGCGGGCTTCCGGGCCGGGTCGGTCCCGGACCGTTATTGCGGACCGTCGACCCGGTCCGCCCGCTAAGCCCGAGAGGGCCGGGTTTACGGGCCAGGTTGGTCCGTTCGGGTCGGCCCTTTTTTCTGTTTTTATTTTTTATTTTTTTTATTTTTTTTTTTTAAAATTGTCACTTAACAATATTATAGTAAAAACTAAAAATCGATAAAAATTTTCAATAAATTTTTCATCAATAACAAAAATATTGATTTAATTTTCAATAAATTTTACATCAATAACAAAAATATTACAATATTTTGCCTAACTTGACAAATTAAACAGTTTGTAACTATTTATTGAATTTATAGTTAAAGTACATCCCAACTAGGTTGGCACCTACTTAACTATAATTTCGTCATTACAACTCAAATGCTACTCATCTTGAGCTACATTAAGATTTTTAAAGTTTTCAGCAATATCGTCAACAACTTTATCTTGCATTCTTCTATCTGCAAAAATCCAGTCTTTCACGCATATGATAGCTTCTAAAACATCTTCTTTAAGTCTTGACCTTCTTTCATCTAGCACCCTGTTACCTGCACTAAAAGCAGACTCCGATGCCACTGTTGAGACTGGAACTGTTAGTAGATCTCGGGCCATTTTTGATAATACTGGATATGACCGTTCATTTAACTTCCACCATTGTAAAATATCTAAATATTCAACTTCATCTTGTGGAATTAAATTGTAGTGATCAAATTGATAATATCTTTCTAATTCATCAGGTGTAGCATTCTCATTTGAAAATGAACTAGTAGTAAATGAAGTATAAGACATATTGCGTTTCTTCTTGGCTATTAGAGAAAAGAAAGAACTTTTACCTTTAGAAGCTGTAGCAGAACTCATATTAGAAGGAACGTTTTCATTATTACCATATTTCATAAAATAACTATTGTACATTTCATTAATAAAAAGTTCTATTTCCCGATTTGAAACACTTATATTGAAAGATAAAGTTTCAGAAAGTTGTTCCATAGCACACTGAACTCCGAAAAGTTTAATACGAGGATCCATTACAGCTGCAACTGGAAAAATCATTGGCATATTTTCGTAATATTTTTGAAACTTGTCCTCCATTGTACAAACAATATCACAGAAAAATGGATCGTCTTTATGACTTGAAAATTGATTAGCAATTTCTACAAATTGTAAAAGCACAAGATTACTTGTTGGATAATAAACTCCGGAACTCATTTTAGTTGCCTTATATAATGGTTTCAAAAAATTCATGACTTTAAATGCAACTTCCCAATCATTATCATTTAGTTGAAATTGATGTTGCTTTGAATTAACGAAAGCATTCATAGCATTTGTGTAACCAACACACGATTTTAACATAAGATATGTTGAATTCCACCTATGTGGAATATCATCAATAAATTTTCTTCTCCTCAATCCAAGATTTTTACAAATTTTTCCAAATTCTTGTCGTCTAGAATCTGAACAAGAAATATAGTTAATACCTTCTCTAATTTTATGTATTTGTGGTGTTATTAATTTTAAACCATCTTGCACTACTAAATTATATATATGACAAACACACCTCATATGAAATAATTTAGAGTCAAATGAGGGAGTAAGGGACATTTTCAAAAGATCAATACATGCAGTATTTGCACGAGCATTATCAAAACTAATGCTAAATAATTTGCTGAATACATTAAATTCATTAAAAATCTGAAATAAATTGTCACACAAATTTATTCCATTATGTGGATATTCAAGTAAGCGAAAAGCAATAATTCTTTTGTGAAGTAACCAATTATTATCAATAAAATGTGCGGTGACACATGCATAACCATTGTGATTACGTCCAGACCAACAATCAGATGTAAAACACATAACTCCATCAAACTTATTAAATTCAGTTTTTAAATTTTCAGCCATTGTATGAAATAATTTCAACATATCAGATCGAGCAGTATTTCTACTTACAGACCGATAAGTTGGTTGAACATATTTTTGCATAAATTTTTCGAAGTATTGATCTTCTGCGAAAGTAAAAGGCATCTCCCTTGCAGCCAAAAATTCAGACATTCCTACTCTCATTCGATTCTGCGAATAAACAAAATTAGAAAAAGTAGCCGATCCACTAGTATTAGTAAAAGCAGTAATTTGAGCTTGTTTAGGATCTAAATGCCCTTTTTCATTCATATGTTTCTCTTTGTGTCTTTTCAATGTGCCTGTGCCTTGACCTTTAACCCATGCATAACTCTTTCTGCAAAGAGTGCATATTACTCTTTTGTTTGGTTCATCTACTGTAAAGATTTTCCAAACATCAGATGTCTGCTTTTTTCTCCTTGGCTATTGAGAAGATCCAATATTTGGATCATTAACATCTTCTAAATATATTGGAGAACTACTATCATGAAAATTGACATTTCTTGAAGAAAAATCGCGAGAATCTATAACACTTTAACTGTTTAACAAATATTTTTGAAATACTAAGATGAAAAGAAAACACAAAATACTAAATATTAAAAATATTTGTTGAAAATATTAAGAGAAATTGAGAATGAGAAAATAGAGTTTCAAACTTGTAGATTGTATGAGAGAATGGAAATTTTTGCACAAAAATCACAAGATACAAATGAAAGCAAAAAATACACAATTTATAGAAAAAAAAAATGACCGTTTGTACTTTTTACAAAAAAAAAAAAAAAAAAATTTAATTTCGGTCAAAATTGACCCAACAGTCACTGACACGTGTCAGTGACCGTTGGGTCACTAACCCAACTGCTGCAGGCGCGCCTGCAGCTTTTTTTTGAAAAAATTTTTTTTTTTTTTTTGTTCTTCGGGCCGGTTAACCGCTGGCCCGGATTTTAAAAACCCGGCCCGGACCGGGTTTTTATTTTTTAGGCTCGCGAACCGGCCCGCTCGGTTCGCGGGCCGATTCCATTCCGGGCGGCCGGGCGGGCCTGGAGCGGCCCGCCCGTCTTGACACCGCTAGAAATACTTACAAAATAGAATAAACTATATTATGTAGCAAAATTTTAATGAAAACTCACAAATATCTAAATTTAATGGCCCAAATAAGTGCAAAAACCCGCACTTATCAAGATGCCTCGTCACCTAAGCTTTTTATTGCTTGCTGTACGACATATCTCATCATGCAAAAACATACCTCACTCTACGATACGTCTCAACATGCGAAATTGTTATACTTAGCCTCTATTTGGTAGCCATTTTTGGGGAGAAAATGCATTTTTGAATAGTTGATTGATGGAGAATGTGGTTAAAAATTAAGAAAAAATTTTGGGTTTGCATGTAATATTATTTTATTGAAAAATGTATGGTTGAAAAGAAGAGAGGGAAAAATGCATTTTGGAAAAAAAATAGCTACTAAACAGGGGGTTTATTCTTCGCTATGTGACATGCCTCACCACATAAGCTGCTTATTCAACGATGCTTCACCAAGCGAGATTTAAAATCCTCACTTCACGATTGCCTTCTTGTGCGAGATTGTTATGCGGATTAAAGTGATAGAAGCAAATGCTTTATTCCCAAAACTATGTTTTCAATCAAACTACAAATATCATTATACAAATTACAAACAGGGTACCATTGTTTACATCCACAATATATATATATTGTATATATATTCACTTTTAAAAAGATAATTATATTATATTTTTTGTCTTATGTAAATTTATCTAAATAGACATATATAAAATTAAATAAAAATATATTGTTCTAAATTCATCCACCAATATTTATTTTCATAAATTCTTTAGAACCTTTTTATATTCTGTTTAACTAAAATCCTAAAAATCCTAAAATATCATCTTCAACTAAAATCATAAAATCCTAATAATCATTAAATATCATCTTCAACTGAAATTAGAACAATAATGGAAGGATTACCATTAGAGAAAGTACTTAGCGACATAACAATATACGAAGAAGAATTAAAAAAAAGTAAGGATTATGTTTTATTGTGAGTTTGATGAATTTAATATGTGAATGATTCTTGATTTGTATTTGGGTTATTTTATATGTTTTAGGGATAATTGCAGCCGCGGTCCCTAACCTTTGTGTTTTTTGCAGACTTTACCTCAACCTTCAATTTGTACCACTCTGAGTCCCAAACCTTTCATATATTATCAGCCGAAGTCCAAAATGACGGAAACCGTCAGTTGACCTTCAAAATGGGGAAAAGTCATATTTTGACCAATTTAAGTGGGGGCATTTTCGTCCAACTCTATTTCCCCCTTTTCACTAAATATCTTTAGGTAAATTATAATCTCTCTCCCTCTCGATTCTCTGTTACGCGAAGAATCTGAACCGTCCTATACAATGTCCACTGAAAATACCCAAGAATCCGGCGAAATTCCAAATGATTTTGCATGTCAGATTCGAGGTCGTCTTCCTGAACCTGTATACGGTAAGTGTATAAAATTTCTCAACTTTTTTGGTTGTAGACGTTGAAGATTTCGAAGTGTGATCAAGTAGTGCATTTGTTCTTCATTTCAAGCATGTCATTGAAAAATAACGACATTTAATTTGGTTTTTCTTTCGCGCTGCTCTCACATTCCTTTCAGTCGACTAGGGTTAGGGGTTGCTGACGTTATTTTGTTTTGATTGTTTGTTTCCATATGACAATTCAAGTTATTTCACCATAAAGATGCATTATGGTGGTGTATTGCTCCAGAAGATGCGAAATTTTGTATACGAACATGGGAAGATAGCATACATAGACTACGTGCACCCCGATTGGTTTAATAGATTTCTCCTCGACAATACTATGGAGATGGTAGGCAATTTGGAGCAAATGAGGTATTTGTACAAGTTTGAAAAGAAGAGATTGAGTGAGGCATCATTTTAGATTGTTAAAGATGCAGACTTTATGAATGTAGTTCGGTTGCTTGGTGAGAGTAGGATTGCTGAGATGTGGTGCTTGCCCGTAGTTGATGTGTTGGAATTGCCATGGAACGAGAAAGTCGGGCATGATATTTCAGTGGTCGATTTTGCCACGGGTGAGGTGTTGGAGGCGGTGGCAGATAGAGGCAGAGCAGAGGTTGAAGAAGAAGAGTATGACCAAAATGTCTGCCATGCAGTGGAAGTTTTGGACAATTTCCCAGAGGGGGTGACTTGTATATTGTGGATAACTCGTATGTTGTGGAAGAGGCTGACAGTAATGGTGCATCTGACCAGGATCATGTGGATACAGGGTCTGAAGAAATTGACTGTGCACCCCATACTGATGCACCTCCATTGGATGAAAATGTGGGTGATGAATGTGCAGTTGATGTTGATGCACCTGCATGGGATGAAAAGGTGGGTGATGAGAACGCAGTTGATGCTGATGCACCTGCATGGTATGAAAATCTTGGTTATGAACCTATAGCTGCTGCAGATGACAATGAAGCGACTTCTGCACCCCATGGCAATGATTTCAAAGGGGATCCTGCACCCCATGCAGAGCACATTGAAGAGTCTCCTGCACCCCATGCAGATAACAATGTAGAGGCTCCTACATCACCTGAACTTGACTCACCCTATGTAGATGCCGGTCCTGATGATACATTCCTTGATCAATAGGGAATGGAGGACTTCAGTGATCCAGATTATGAGCAGGAAGAAGAAGTGACTATGGATGACGATGATCATTTCGAAGATACATTCTTCAGATTGTCAGAGGGTTTTGATATTGGTGATGAGAACCTGAGGACAGAACATGAAGAGGGAGAAGGCCCTGTAGATGGTTCCGGAACAGACTACGGTGAATCGGATGATCTTAGAAGTAGTCTAAGTGATGTTGAAGACGTTGGTGGGTCTTCAACTGGCATGAAGGAACCGTGGTTTAATCCAGCTACAGACATGCGTGATCCCGAATTCAAACTTGGTACGCTATGCAATTTTTTTCCCTTTTCTTTAAAGTATGTAAACAGAATGACTGAGACTTCCATCTCTCCTGCAGGCATGAAGTTTGACAACATAAAGACTTTGAGGGATGCAGTTGTGCAGTATTCGGTGAAGAATGCAAGAAGTGTGAAGTATGTGAAGAATGACACAACTCGATTGCGAGTGAAATGTGAAAAGAACTGTCCATAGGAGTTGTATGCCTACCAGCAGCCGGACAAAAGTTTCAGGCTTAACACGTTTAGAGATGAACATAAATGCACAATGGTATGGCAGAATAAAAGAGTGAATTCTGGCTACTTGGCGAAGAAGTACATAAGGAAGTTCAGATCTGACCCGAAGATGTCCATGAATAGTTTTGTGGAAACAGTGAAGGAGGATTGCATGTATGAAATCTCCAAACATCAGTTTTATAGGGTGAGAGCTAAATGTGCAGACATTGTTAATGGGATTCTGGCTGAACAGTACAAGATCCTGTGGGACTACGGCGAGGAGTTGAAACGAACTAATCCTGGCACCACAGTGATGATTGAAGGGCAGGGTGATACATTCAAGCGAATTTACATATGTTTGGGGGCATGCAAAGAGGGTTTTAAAGTTGGGTGCCGTAATGTGATTGGTTTGGATGGGCAGGGTGCACAGGGTGGGCAGTTGTTGGCTGCAATTGGGATTGATGCGGATAACTGCATGTTTCCTATGGCTTGGGCTGTGGTTGATGCTGAGAACAGAATAAACTGGGAATGGTTTTTAGAACTTCTGACGGTTGACATTGGGATGTATAATGCAAGAGCTTGGACCTTCATTTCTGATAAACAGAAGGGCTTGGTTGACTCCATTAATTTGCTGTGTGAGGGTGCTGAGCATAGGTGTTGTGCTAGACATTTATACAGCAACTTCACCTTAGTGCATAAGGGTTTGACATTGAAGAATATGTTCTGGGCTGCAGCACGGGCAACAACTGTGCCAGAGTAGAAAACAACAATGTCTGAGATGAAGGACCTGAATGAATCAGCATTTAAATGTTTCTTTGAAAAACCAGCAGCACAGTGGAGCAGGTCACATTTTCAAGTATATTCAAAGTGTGTGACATCTTGCTTAATAACCTGTGTGAGGCGTTCAACTCTTCCATAGTAAATGCAAGAGAGAAGCCTATTATCTCGATGCTCGAGAAGATAAGACATCAACAAATGTTGAGGATGAATGCCAAAAGGGAACCTGCAGGAAGATGGGATCATGCTTTTGGTCCCAGGATTATGAGCATTATTGAGAAAGCGAAGGGTGAAACGAGGTTCCTCAAGGCTGATTACGCTGGCAATGAAAAGTTTGAGGTGAGCACCAGGGATGGAATGAGATGGAGTGTGGACTTGCTGAATTGTGAATGTGCCTGCCGAAAATGGCAGCTGACTGGGATACCTTGTGCGCATGTAATGTCTGGTATGTTTTCGAGAAACATTGGCATATATGAATACGTGGATGAATGCTATAGTAAAGAAGCTTACTTGAGATCCTACAGCCCAGTCACCCAACCGATGTCCGGTCCTGAGTTGTGGCCAGAGTTGGAAAAACATCCTCTACAGCCACCTGTGAAGAAAAAACAGACAGGAAGACCAAAGAAGTTGAGAAAACGGTCACAAATAGAGCCTCCTGCCGGTACCAAAATGGCAAGGACTGAAATGAAGATGACATGTAAAAGATGTGGTGGGACGGACCACAACAAGAGAACTTGTTCTGAGGGAGATACACAGCCAAGTCAATCACAGGGCAAAGGAAACAGAAATGCCCCCAGGTCACAGGATACAGCGCCAACTCTGTCACAAGGCAAGGCCAAGAGAAAGACTTCTACGCAATCCGAGCGTCAAGCAACTAAGAAGGGACGTGGACAAAAAAATACATAGTTTTCTGTAGGATGGTTGTTTTGAACACAGTTGCTGTATGACAAGTTTTTTTTGTTATTACCTTTTGATAGAAGCGGCTGAACGGGGTCGTGCTTTTGTATGATGTTGGAACAATGTATGATGAAAAACGTTAGAATTTCAATGCTAAAATTTGTTGTCCGTGTTTGGAATTGTGTTATGAATGTTACATATGCTGAAAATTTGTTGTTCGTGTCTTCAGTTGTGGAGTTTGACTCTGTTAAATATTTGTTCCAAAGCTTAAACTTACTGAAAAGGTATGGAACTTTATTTGATTCCAGAGGAAAAGGTTTGGGACTTTTAGAATTTGAATAGAAAAGGTTTGGGACCTGCGCTGTGACATATTAAAAGGTTTAGGCCTTATTTACGAGGGGTTGAAAACGTTTGGGACCTGAAATGCACCATCTACAACATGTTATCTATTCGAAATTTCATTTTGTTCTGAAAATGCACACGGGGAGGGGAGATCTGCTAGAACAGAACAAATTAGGGCAACACTATTTAATCTTAAGTCTTATTTAAGGGGAAATACGTTACAAGCCCATACACAACACTCGAAACTAACCCCTAAACCCCGTTCTAGAATACAAAACAAATACAGCTTCTAATCTGAAGTCATACACACTTCTACGAACAAACCCATTTCACAAAAAAAGCCACATACAAATCCTAGTATCCCAAGCCTTCCATGAGCCATGACTTCTTGCACGTAGGGTGTTTAGTTCAGCTTCCATCTCTCTTCTAACGCGCAGAAACCCAGGGATTATGTCCCTCGATCTGTCGCACATTGAAGGGTCGTACCAGTGAAAAAGGTTGCATCCACCAAACTCCTGACGACGTAGGCAAGTAAGAAATCTTCTTCCTGGGTTCATGTTCATGCATGAGGTCTTTATCTGCACAAGTTCACCGCATCTACAGACATTGCACTCCATTTTCAGCCGTATATGTTAACAATGGAAGAGAGAGAAGAATATAGGAGAATATATAACACCTGCAAAATGGAGGGAAATGAGGTGTGATTAGTACAGTGGAAAGGGGGAAATAGAGTTGGACGAAAATGCCCCCACTTAAATTGGTCAAAATATGACTTTTCCCCATTTTGAAGGTCAACTGACGGTGGAACTGACGATTTCCGTCATTTTGGACTTCAGCTGATAATATATGAAAGGTTTGGGACTCAGGGTGGTACAAATTGAAGGTTGAGGTAAAGTCTGCAAAAAACGCAAAGGTTAGGGACCGCGACTGCAATTATCCCTATGTTTTATTATGTTTCAGTGCAAACAAAAAGGTTTAAAACATTGAGAAGTAGACGTGAAAGCTTGCTTTCCCTTTCTCTTAAAGCTAGTTTAGTAGGCATTCTTAATCTTGTAGCATAGAGTTACTGTATCCAATTCAAACATATCATGCTATGATGTGACTTTTTAGGTCCCTAGTAGAAAAAGTAGTTATATCAAATATAATTGATTAGGATAAATCATAAGAACAGTTAATGATAACATTATTATTATTATTATTGGATTATGTCTCATTATTGACGTTCCCACTTGCCCTGCCCTGGATTTTGATGAATGAGGGAAATCGTAGGTTATGCCTCCAATGATACAGAGTAGAAGACTGCTTGTACACTTGCACTTACCCAATAGCCAAATTCATATTTCAGAATTCGAACTCTTGACGCGACAACTTCAAGTAAAACTGAATTTCTCCATCTTCTCATTTTACCACTTGGAGATACTATTATTGCTAAATAAGTTGTGACATGCTAAATTTAAAAAAATAATATGAATTTTTCCTAGTTAGGTGGATTCTATTCTAGTTTTACTATCTTTTATTTCTTTTTATTTTGAATATACTATTTTTTAATTTGTTTGTTGTTAGTTCATTTATTTATTTATTTATTTTGTTCTAGTGTCACTGTGAACTTTAGTGTCTCCAATGTAGGCAAAGTCCTCAGATCCATGCACATAAAATATGTGACTTTACTGACTGGATAAAATGATTGCTTTCAACATCCAGATATATTAAATTGAAACATTTTCAAATGTGATTTGTATGTTGGGCTACGATAAGAAAATCACAATTGAAACATGGAAACATCTTGAAAATACAACCAATCGCAGTCGAATTGCGATAAGCAAATCACGGTAACCATGCATCAATTTTAACTACGGTGGATCATGATTTTCCTATCGGTGTTGTGCTATCATATCTTTTATACAAATAAATATATATAATTCAACACATTGTTTTAGTTATAATTCTTTCATGATATGGAAAATGGAACTTATTTTTATGCTTTGTTTTAAGTATTGGTTTGACAGATGAAAATATACGAGAAATTTCAAAATAAGTTTTAATACCTGTCCAAAAATTCTTACATTACAAAAGGTAATAAACTTAAAATCACCAACCAAAACACAAACAACAAAAATTATTAGCTTATAAGCAAAAAAATTAATTAATAAATATTAAAGCACCGACATCGTGACATATAAAATGAAATGTAAGAACTAGATTATATGTTGATAGTGCTTGGATGAATATAGTGATTTTTTATTTATTTATGAAATTGTATTAAGAATGTATTTAGAGTGTGATGAATATATAAAATTTGTATGGATCTATAATGTTTAAATAAATATATTTAATAACAACAATATTGGAATTTAACATGTATCAAAAATATGAAATTTTTAGAATTTTAATAGGGATGAATATAGAGGAATGAATATATAAAAACTGTGGATATAAATAGCGGTACCCTTAAAATAATCTGAAAGTATATGGTATTGATAATTGTTTTTTCATGTTTATTTATGCTTATAAACTTAATTTATATATGTAACATTGAGTGAATTTCTACTTAATTTCTTGTAAATATTATCGTCAACGGTATAAAAAAAAAAAAAACCCCATATTTGGAGGTATCTAGAGCAAAAATGAAGATGTTCGGCCTATATTATAGTTGGTTCGAAGCATCTGAATACTAACCGAATTGCATGAAACTGATACGAAGTATTAAAAGAGAAATTGGAGGAAAATTATAAGTTTTTGGAGTGAAATTCAACTTATAAAAAATTCAGGGGACTAATCGAAGCTTCATGGACATGATAAAAAATTTTTTTTTTTTTAATTTACCAAATTGCATTGCATTGTGATTATTTGTAACAACTAATATCTAGTGTATTAGTTTAGATTAGATTGTATTGCTTTGTGATTATGTGTAACAACTAAAATCTAGATTAGTTTAGATTGGATTTGCATTTATCATTGAGATATTTCTTGTATAAATAGTCTTCAAAGACCAACGAAAAAGAAAACATGTTATAAAAAGAGAGAAAAAGATAAGAGAATATAAGAGTCAAAATTCAAGCGTGTATTATTAAGAATCAATGCCTCTATATTTATAGGGTCCAAAATAAGAGTTACAATCGGATTGAAGTAGATCTTCTAAACTAGATAAGATTTATCTATATATCATGATAACAATAAATAATCATCAATAATTATCTCATTATTTTACAACATACGATACTTTTGTTTAATTCTATTAAACTCTTTTATATTCGTATTTTCAAACGAAATAGATATAAAAGTTCTATTGTATCACGTATTATTCTTATGCCAGTCTTATATAGTATTGGAAAATACTCATGAATAACCTTAAAAAGAAAAAGACAATTGAATGAAAAACTATGATCAAGACACAGCTACATAAATCTCGAAAATCCATTTTTTTCCCGATTTTTTTCTTTGCTTGGAAGCGTCAAATAGTAATTTTGAAAATACATTGTTTATCAACTTTTTACCTGATATTTTCTCGTCAAATACTTAAATTATAAACTTATCGAGATGCATGGCCATTTAAACTATGTCCAACGATTAGAGAAATAGAGCAAATGACGTGAATTAAGAAGCTATCTCATTTGGTTGAGTTACCATTTGCAAATGGTAAGCAACCCGACTTATCCATTCCCTTTTATGTTATATGATACAATAGAAGTTGACCAAAGTCCAAACCCACGAAGCATATTGTCAAGTAATTAGAACTTGAAGCTGTTATATGATGCAACTTCAAGGATATTGGAAATTCTTTTTCTGTTTAATAATGGTTGCACCACTCGCCCTATTTTATACAGGATGATGACGAGGAAAGTTAGTTTGGAAAGTGTTTATAAACAGTTTAAGCTATAATGAATAGAATTAAGACGTGAATAAGTTAGTGGTACTCGTGAATTACACGAAATGTGTTGATAAAAAAGTGATTTGACTGATTATAAACACTATATAAACATTAGCCAAATATATCCTTATATTGGAATAGAAGGTAAGTCACTTCACCTCTTTCTTCCTATCTTCTATTTTATTTTTTTGTCATTTCTAGACATGAGATAAACTATAAGAATTAATGAGGTACCGTTGACCAGGTGATAGTGATCTTTCTAATTGCACCAATACAACCGGAGTAAGCAGAGTAGAGTTACGATATTAGATTCAGATGAATTCAAAACATTGAAAATATATTAAACTCCTCCATTTAAAATATTATATATTAGATAAAACAATTTAACATCAACGTCGTTAAGGCAGTTTAAATGATAATACATTAACATAATTTATTGGATCTAGTGACATAATTTCTTGGAAAAAATCATTTGTACAGAAAAATGGTTTATCACCTTTTTGACAGATACTCACATGCCGTGTGGAACCCGCGTAGAACCCGTGTGAAAAAATGATAAATAAAAAAAATACTCCTCTCTCCCCCCTAATGTGAGTGCTCTGTCAAGAAATGTGTCAAACCCTCCATGTACAAGCAGCACGGTTCTAATTTCTTTGACATTAGTGGCCATTTAAATGATAATGTATTAACAATGAGAACAACTTAACATTAGAATTTTCATTCGTAATCATTAATTATCAAAACTCTATAAATCTGGTTAGGTAATAAAGGATAGAGAATGCTATCATTGATGAGACGATTTTGATGGTGAAAGAAAAAAAATATTGACTGTGATGGAATATATATATATATATATATATATATATGTTAAAGATATGACATTTTTTTTTCCCAAATCATCTTTAACATTGTATTGTTCAACTAAAAAGTCTTGAGTACCGAAAAATGTTGACAGAATTCATACTGATGCTGACATGATTGTGCATTTTTGGCCTTTTTTTCCTCTCTCTCTCTCCCCCCATCTTCCAATTATTCCACACCATGTGTTGTCTTTCAAATTTTCTGTACTTATAAAACGAATCGATTGTTCAACATATTACTAGTCTTATAAAATTAGGTCAACTGGCTGGTTTGATTGAGAGAAAAAGTGAACCAATCTTGATATGTGTAAAAGGAAAAAAAATGTTAGAACACGTTAAAGCAAATCGAGAACAAGTTGAAAACCCAGAATTAATGAGTTCATCAACTGAACCAATCGATCATTTCACCTAAAAATTTTACTATTTATGACATTTTAACCTTTTTAATTGATGATTGGACAAATTTTGAAACAATAATAATGTTATGTGTCATCAATCTGAACCCTACTATCTTCTTCAAATTATTGACCATTTTAAGAGACTCAGATGAAAAAATTATGCTTAACGCTATCCTTAGTATCTGATTTAAGAAATCAGGCTATTAAAAAATATCTTGGAAAATCATGTCTTTTTGGAACTAATTAATGATTATATTATATATTTAAATATGTTTTGTTCGTAATATCTCTTTATTTGGATAATAAAAATGTATGCCATGAATGTTATTAAGAAGGGTGTATTCAATTGAGACTTTTAATGACCTTTTGAGATTTAAAAAATTTAAGTATATTCAATATAAACTTTTAGAGACTCTCTAAAAGTTATGGTGTATTCAATTGAGACTTTTAAAAAGTCTCTAAAAATCTCGGTGTATTCAATTAAAATTGCTTAGAAATCTCTATAAGTTTTGGGGTATTCAAATTTTAATGACTTCGAGAGACTTTTATAAAAGTCTCTGGAGTACTAACTTTTAAGCAGAAAGTACTTATATAAAATCTCAAAAATTGTCTCTCATTAATCACGAGATTTTAAGAGACTTTTACAAAAAAATATATATATTCAATATTTCTTTCCTTTTTCTTTCTACGAACATTAGATATATGATTAAAATTAATTTTTTCTATTGATTCTCTCTCCCTCTCTCTTATCGTTTTATCTCCATTTTCTATGAAAAAATTAAATTGGATTCTTGTAACTTTTTTTATTCATTTTTTTTTTGTGAAAAATATCTATTTTTTTATTAAATTATAAATTTTTATATGACAAATTTATAATTAAATGTAAATATATTGATTTTTATTTATTTTTAAAAGTATATTATATTAATAATATTGAATATTAAATTTATTAATTACCATATATATGTATACTTTTGATTATTATTTATTTAATTAAGATCTTAAATTTTTATTATTTTTAAAATATTTTTTAATTATATGAGGAGAGGAGGGGAAGTAGAAGGAAAATTGTAGAAACTACAGGATCCACATGAATTCTAATTCAAATGAAAGTCTTTAAAGTCTTTTGAATTCTACAAAAATCTACAAAAGTTTTAAAATAAAAGTCTACAGAAGTCTACGAAAGACTTCCATTAATTTTATGCAAATCTATGAAAAATTCACGAAATCCACGAAAGTCATCACTTAAAAAAAATCCACAGAAGTTTTCAAAAGTCTCAATTGAATACATCCCCCTAAGTTAAAATGTTACAATATCTTATCAACACGTAATATATAGAGATTTCTATCAGACCGCAACGTAAAGACAAAATATCCGCGCATTATCTCCATTGCCATAAGAGAGCTAGCATATATGTCACATTTGAGTATGTCAAATGTCACATAGTATCATAGTCACAATTCAAATGCAACCATCAATGTTGTAATGATATCATAACCACAATTGCACAAATATTTACCTAATTTTAAATTATTTCATATTAAAAAAATAACTTAACTTATATATTTTCATGCAAAATGTGCTATTAGACTAAACCCTATTTGGCCCTCATTATTCCAATTAAATTATAATTTAATTCTATTTCTTCTTATCAATCGCACGTCCTTCAATAAAATAATATTATATACAAACTCAATTTTTTTCATTTTTTCTAACCATATATCCTTTAAAAATTATTAATCCTCCCATTATAACGTGGGGCAAACAAATATCAAAAAATTTCACCGGAAGGAAAAAAAAATTAAAAATTTTGAGAATTTTAAATAAACCTCCTAAAAGACACCATCGTCCGCCACCGTCAGTTTTCATTCTTCCTCCACCTGCACCTCCACCTCCACCTCCACCGCCACCGCCACCGCCACCTCCCGCCGTCACCGTCACCGTAACACATAGTCCCGCCCGCCAATATAAACTCCTCAGGACAAATACAACTACTACAAATGCTTTCTCACTCTTCATCTTACTTTTTCTCTCTAAACAACCGCCGCCACCCTAACTCCGCTATCTTTTCTTGCTCGTCATCTCTTCCTTTTCGAATTTCTCATCCTGCTATGAAATTTGGAACAATTGATTTCAAAATGAGTTCTCCAAATTCTACTCTTTCCTGTAATTGCAACAGTAACAGTAAGATTGACATTCCAACAGTGGACCTAGGGCTTGACCATTTGAACCTCGACCGCTTTGTTGACGTGGGAAACAAGCTCGCCGACGCTTCCGGTGACATCATCCGCAAGTACTTCAGGAAATCCTTCGACGTTCTTGACAAAGAAGATTTGAGTCAGTATTTTTTATTATAAATTTTGAAGTTCATGGACTTATTTGCTTGTTTTTCTTTAAGAATGTATAGGATGTGAGAATAGAATTTTCAGTTATTTAGACGATTTAATTCGGTGTTAATAATCAAATTGAAATTAGGTCCTGTTACAATTGCTGATCAAGCGGCCGAGGAGTCAATGGTGAAGATTATAGAGGAGAATTTTCCTTCTCATGCAATGTGAGTTCTTTTGTTGCTGAGTGGGAATGCAGTGGAGATTTATTTCTTTTAATACTCCTTACGCTGTTAGATTCTTATAAAATTTCTGGAAATTAAGAATGTAGGAAGAAACATTTTACTGCAATTGGTCTAGTTCTAGGATTTATCTACTATTATTTTGTACTGCTCATTTGGACGCTATGACAATGCTATAATGAGTCAAATAAGAAGACCTCTTTTTTTTTCCCTGTTTTCTTTCACGGTTTCATGTTTTCTTTATGAATCAACTTTTGTTTGCGAACATTTTCATTGCACAAACTAGGAAATATCATCTCGAATTAAGCCAAACCACAGTGTTTAGCTGCTCAGCTGAAAAGTAACTGTCTTTTGAACTTCGCTGTGATGATTAGTAAGTACCATTCGCAGTATATATATTTCTTAAGTAAAGTAGCCAAATGATGCATGACTCATATCATTTTTATAGAACTTTTGCTCTCTTTTGATTTTTCTAAATGCAAATTTCAGTTTTGGAGAAGAGAATGGATGGAGATGCAAGGAAAATGTTGCAGATTACGTTTGGGTTTTGGATCCAATAGATGGGACAAAAAGTTTTATTACTGGTATCTGCCTATAAATTACCATAACATCAGTGTTCAACTTTGAAGCTTAGCATAGTCAACTGATATTTCTCAAATTATTTTACAGGCAAACCCGTGTTTGGAACACTAATTGCTTTACTACACAAGGGTAAACCAGTAAGAAGTCCCAGCCACTTTCTATATATCTGGGATCTTGACAAAATTCATCTCTGCGCGGAATATGCTTTTCTTGTTGCGTTTAATTTCCTACTTGAGCAATAATGAATATATTTTTCTGTAAGGACACCCTATTAAAATAGTAAAAGTAGCCTATGAACTAATTTTGTGCTATTTACATTTAGTCAGGCCACTCAAACATGATGCTTTTCCTATATCTATATTTTCATTAAGTAATTACAGTAACACCTGTATGAGACATTTCAATATAATATTTTAGTTATGGTAATTTAAAACTACTAACCAGTATAGAATATTTAAGATTATGCATATAATACTCAGCCTCTTTAGCTTAACTTGTTAGTCCTTTTCTCCTTCTTGGCTTGATGGTCTCTCGTTCTTAAATTGCAATAGAGTTTGTTATGGTTTTTGAGGACTGATAAATCTGTTGATCTGTTTATGGTTATTCATAGTTGATTTTGATATTTTTGAATAGTAACACCTCCCTTCTTTGTTCTATTGAATAAAATACATTTGAATAAGTTATTCAAATTGCTTTCAGTCTTTTGTTGTTTCTTCTTTTTTTTTTTTTTTTTTTTTTTTTTTTTTATCTTGAAGAATGTCTGAAAAATGCCAATGAACTGCTACAGATTTAACTAATACATATAAATCAGGCTAAGTTTTACCAGAGACTTATAGTAAACATTATGACTGTATCTGGCGGCATGCAGTTATGCATTTCTTGTGTTGATTTTGCTATATAACATTATAATTTCATATAAATTCAAGTTGTTCTTTTATTTTTTCTATATGGATTCTTGGCATTATTAACCAACCTGTTCTGAGAGAGAGATGGATTGGAACAAGTGGGAGGAGAACTACTTTGAATGGACAAGAAATCTCCACACGCAGTTGTCCGCAACTTTCCAAAGCCTATCTGTATGTTATTCCTTTTCTATTGCAAGATATGTTGTGCTGTAAAGCAAAATGTTTATAACAGTATAGTGTTAGATGTGGGACATGTTCTCTTGGTTTTTGCATTTATAATCCCTGTGACTCTATTTCTCTGTACATACATGTGTAGATCTTAGTCTGCTCTCTGTTTTAGGTGCACTAACAGTCTGTCTTTACTTGATGACATGCTATCCTTTTTCATATTTTTCATTTTCTGGTGTTTAAGGTACACTACTAGTCCACATCTATTTTCTGGAGATGCTGAGGTGGCCTTCGCTCGAGTAAGAAATAAGGTCTGTCCTTTTATGTCTAACGGTGATCGGGTGTATTCAGCTGTCCGACTTATCTTGGTTTTTGTATTAGTTATCTCTAAAAGTTATTCATGATTTATAAGATACACACGCAAACACTCTCTCATATATATACAAAGTATGATAACAAAAACACTAAAGAATTACTCATTAGTACCGTTGCCCTGAATACAGCACGGCATTAGGTTTCAAATCATCTCTTTGCCTTTGATTTCTATGACAAAAAACATTGATTGATGTCCTCTTTTGTCAAGTTTATTTCCTTTTATGCAGATCAAAAGCTTAGTTGTGTTTGTGTTATGTTGTAACAATGAAGTACTCTAAGAGGTTCACTTCTGTTTGACAGGTCAAAGTGCCTCTATATGGCTGTGATTGTTATGCATATGCTCTATTGGCATCAGGCTATGTGGATCTTGTGATTGAGTCCGGTCTCAAGGTGAGCTGTACTCTTTTTATTCTTGTGTTCTATGATATTCAATTTTTTCCTTCACCGTGTTTTCTTGTTGGAATTTAGCCTGGTATGTGCATAGGAGTGTATGTATATCTATTGTAGAGACTCGCAAAAGCTATAATTCAATCGACATTGGAATAAGCAGCTGATTTTCTGCTTTGTGGTTATGACTTATATAGCTAATGAGAACAATGAGTAACCTGTTGCCTTTTCATCTTGTCATGTGAAAAAATTGAAAAAGCTAATGGCACTCACAAGTTGTCATCTTGTATTAATGAATTTGCAACTACTTAATTTTCAGCCATATGATTTCCTTTCCCTGATACCAGTAATTGAAGGCGCGGGCGGAGTCATAACTGATTGGAAAGGACATCAACTTCATTGGGAAGCTTCATTAAATTCCAATGTGACAAGTACGAGTTTCTGACTTGAGCTGCTCTTCATTATCCATGTCAACTTGAAACTTCATCGAGGTTATAATTTAGCCAAATTGTCATTTAACGCGACCATAACAATAAAATGTTGTGTTTCCAGGTTTTAATGTAGTGGCAGCAGGGGACAGAAGGGTTTATCAAGAAGCTCTAGATACGTTACAGTGGTAGTGATTTCGTTGAAAAGGTGCGGGTTTAGGTTTCATCTTATCGACTGATTGCTGGATTACTTGCAAGATAATGACCGCAATAAGGACTAAGCCCTTCCCGAACAATGGGAGCTTGAAGTCCAAGATAAAAACAGCAATTTATTATGCATCGAACATTCATTCAAATGAATGTATATTTATAACTCAATCACATTTACTGTTACGGTCCTTATTGGATTTGGATTCGAGCGGAAGTGACCTTACTTTTTTTGTATAGTTATTACCCAAGTTAAAATCCTTGAATGGTACCTACTGATACGGTGATACCCGTGTTGCATGGCAGTGCAGGCTTGTCAACTTGGTCACAGTTTATTAATTAAACTAGAAAGTGCTTTCCAATGGTCACTCATCTTTAAGACGTTGCATTACAATAGGGGGTTCATGGCCAAGGGGAAAGATGCGCGAGTAACAGTGTATTTGGAATGTAGCAATTATGTCCCAAATGGTGTTTAGAAGGTATCAAGGGGACATTTCCAGATATATTACTCAAAAGAGTAGGCACAATACATCTAATCAGTTAGAGTTGAAAAAAATTTGTCCCTATTGTTACAAACATATGATTCATGGGGGGTCATTGAAAAGCAGTTTGATGAGTAAATCATGACCATAGCACAAGTTAGGTGAATAATGGAACATATGGTGTGGCTAAGTTATCAATTTTTAATGGTCATAACATGCAACATGAGTTATTTGTTTAGCACGTCACCAACGAGAGAAATGGAACTTGCCGAAAATGAATGAAGTGCAACGTCTCAAAGATGAGTGACTATCGGGAAGCACTTTGAAGTTTGATAAATAAACATACCCCAAGTATAAGTTGGGTGAGTAATTGAAGTGGCAGCCTTCCCCTGGTTGGCCACTTGGGTAAATCAAATGCGGTCATGGCTTATAAACATTCGGGAAACGATTCTCCTTCATATAGGCTCTCCTTTACGATGTGTGGACAGAATCTCAGAGGGGATGACGGAGCGCACCATAATTATCTTCACAAGCAACTCCATTTGCTTTGTCAATGTTGTTATCTGTGCGTTGGTAGATGTTGTGCTGTCCACTTCATACACCCCAGCTGTTTTCTGTAGTGTCACTCGTTCAGATGAAAACATGGAGTGTGTGTTGGCAATTAATTCAAATAAATCCATTGCATCTTGCACTGATTTTCCATTGCATATTGACCCACCTGCAGATGCATCCACTTGAGATTTTGACATAGATGAGAGTCCGGAAAAAAAATATTGCACTTGATGTCCTGAAGAAATTCCATGGTTTGGACATTTTCTCATGAGTTCTTTAAATCGGTTCCAGGCTTCATGATAACGTTCCCCATCTTTCTGCTGAAAAGTTTGAATGTCCAATCTAATTTTTCCTACCCTAGCAGGTGGAAAATTTTTTGTACAAAATCTCATAGTCAGTTCTTCTCATGTAGTAGCTTCCATGGGGTTCTGCATCCAACCATTCCAGTGCAGCATCTCTCAAGGTGTAATGGAATAGACGCAATTTGATAGCATCTTGATTAACCCCCAGTGCATGAAAGTTCTGACAGGTTCTGAGAAATCTGGAGACGTGTGTATTCAGATTTTCATGAGGTAGCCCGTAAAATTGCAGAGTGTTGCTCATCAAATTGTTCCATTCTGTCCTCATTTGAAAATTATTCACCCCGAAATCTGGATAGACAATGTTGGATCGTACAGGAGCTGCTATAGGTGTCAAAAATATAGAGACTAGTAAATCTCCTTTATTTATTTCTTCTCGTTGTTGCTGTGCCGGTGGCACTTCTCCTGCTCCCATTGCACCAACTGGCCGAATTGGAATGAGAATATGTTTTTCTTCAGCCATTTAATGGTGCTGTTTTTGTTTGTGTCATTTGCGTCTCTTCCTGAAAGTACGTTAAATCTCCGAGTCAAGCGGTTCAAGATCATCGCTTTGAGTGCGGAGATACAACGAACACCTTTTTTTGTAGATAAAATTAAATAAACAAATCAAATAAATGTTGAAACTAGAAAAAATTAAGAATGAAAGTAAATAGATCACCGACAACGACGCCAAAAACTTGTGATTTTTCTATCGCAAGTGTACGATATCGAACAAGTAATAAAGTGGACCTAAGAGTCCAGATATTGTTCCCACGATGACTATACTTAAATGCCTAATCTAGTTAATTTCAACTACTATTTGATGAATGTAACCTCAAATTTGTGTGAAGATGATTGTAATTTAAAGAAAACTTAAAATTAAAGTGTGATGTGCACAAAAACTTCGTTGAAGTTTAATGATGAGAAGAATGTTAAGGCAGAACATTTCACCTATTGGATCGCGTTTACGATTTACATCAAGATTTATAAACTAAAGTAGTGTTCGATCGAATTCTCCTAATATATTCAACTTACCCTTCTCTAGTTCTCGTTGAACCTATTTAATTAAGTCAATTTCATATCTTTATGCAAACTAATCTTAATTAAATGAAACAAGGCTCTAAGAATTCACACACGACCGCAATAATCAATATAGATACCTCTACACATTATATCAATTTACCGAGTTTTATTATATGGTCTAGACAAACAATCCGCATCTCTACGCAATTATTTTCTACTAAATCATTGAATAATTGGCCAGAAAATTCAAGGCATTAAGACATAAATAAAACCAACACATAAACAAATTAAAAACAAGAATCTTGTATTAAAGACATAAAGGTTTTCCCAAATAGGTTATAAGTCGATCTTGCACCAAAATCTCCTCCTTTTCTTGTTAATCCTTCAAAGATGAGTCCCTTTGTGCTTCCTTCCTTGAGTTCTTTGGTTGAATCTTCTCAATCTTCTCTTTGAAACCCTCCAATTGATTGTAAATCTCTCAATGTGTTCTTGTGCCTCTCCAAATTGTGTAGCCCCAGAAAAGTTCTCAAAGAAGTCTATTTATACTCTCCCCACGTCCATACTATAATAGGATTTTTTAATGGGCATTTTGAATCGAAAATTTCCGTAATTGCTGGTAACAAGCGGTGCCACGGCGCCGCGTCGTTTAACTGCATGGCGCCGCAGCGCCATGTGCTCAGGTGGTGGCACTGTGGCGCGACCCTTGCTGGTGCATTGGCGCCATGGCGCGAATACTTGTCGTGTTTTGACCGTTTTGCCCCTTTTGTCTATCATTTCTCCTGATTAAGTCATTACTCCATTTTATCGTCCCTTCGTTGGTTTATTGCTATCTCAAAACTTCTACAAAATAACACGAATAAACACATCAAAAATGTTCACTTCTCATAAAATCTAGCTTATAATTAAATCAAAGTAGGATAAAAACTCGTGAGTAAAACACACTCGTCAGACCGAAAAACATTCGTTTTGTTCTTCCCCTCCCATAAGTTAATTCAGACTTAAATGGTTCATTAAATTGTTTATAGTTTATTTGATGGTGCCTTCAATTGAGTCGATCTTAATCTAGTGCTGAAAGTCGTCAAAGTCAAATCGTTAGTTCGGCGCGATCTGGCCGTAAGAATACCCTAATTTATGAATTAACTTTTGCCAAAAGGCTTAAAAGTCAAGAAGATCATGGATACAAAAGAAAACGAACTTCATAAAAAAGCCCAAGTCCATCAGGGGACATCCTCACTTCTTCAAAAATTCTCTCATAGATTCGCATCCCCTTGCATCTCTGACCATGTGCAATTCTATTTTACCCTAGTCCTTCCATAATCAGCGCTTAAATATTAAATGAATATAAGTAAAGTTAGATTGAGTGAGTAAGAAGAACAATGAGAAATTTTTTTTGCCTATTGTGTCGAGCTATGACTTTTCCTAGCCCGCTTCACCCCAGACTGCTCAGACGTTCGTGCTAGCCTCTACGCTCTACCTGGGATCCACTCCAGAAAGATGCCGAGCTCAAAGGAGTCCTGAAGAGCTTTGCAATAGTTGACCTTACATACCTCAGTTGCAAACAAATAAAAGAGACGACCAGCCAAATCACCCCAAGCTTCCTGTACAATGGGATTGTACTCTTTTTTATGGATACACAGAGACATAGAATTCTTTCTACCCCTCATGACTATAGAATTCTTTCTACCCCTCATGACGACCAAGCTAAGGACGGTGTGGCCCTAAACAAGATAGTGCTAGCCGCAAGACTGTATTTTCCTTTCCCTCGAATCATTAAAATTGTGTACTGTGGGAAGGCGCCCCGATACCTATTTAAGGCCCTTGTTTCCCCCCATTCCCATGTCCAAGATTTGAGAGAAAAAAAAAGAAAAAAAAAAAAGAGTTTTTTGAGAGATTTCCTAAGGTTAAGAGGTTGTTCTTCCTTGGTTGATATAAAAGCTATTTTTTCTTTCTTGTGGATTAACTTATGGCTTGTACAAGTAATACATTATACTTGTTCTTCATATATACATTGGAAATCATTTCTTCCGCAAAATTGCTTCCTTGTTCAATTTTCTTGAATTGTCATAAACTTGTTTTGCTTCAACGTTGTCTCAAGGGATTGATTGGACATCCTTTTTTAACATGTACATCGGCACATTGCACAGATTAAAAATTTTAATGCATTGTATGTATTTGGTATACAAATTTTTGTGAACAATCTCTCTCGCTTTTTGGCTTTTTTGAAGTCTGTTAAAAAATTTAGTTGTAATGAGAAATGTTTTTATCCAAATATAAGTTGTACACATCGTTAACTTAATAATATATTTTGCCACTTAATTTACAAACTTTATCACGATTCATCAATTTTTCATACTACTACTTCATCTGAAAAGGTTCATTGCACAAATGCATATAATCCAACTATACCATTTACAAATCAGCCTTCTCCATTGCTTCAATTTACAACCCAAAGCAAAATATTGTAGCACACCAAAAACATATGCACAGTATACGTACTTCCTAAAATGTACGACATTACAAAAAATGAGAGCAGGGAAGGACCTTATCAATATTTGAATATTCAAATTCTTGTCCAGCCGGAACACGTTGCTTGATAAAACCGTATTATTAAATCATTAAAAAAAAATTGGAAAAAAATTAAATTAAATCATGTGCATTTGTTTGGAAACCCAAGTGCGAGTCCAACGCCTTGTGTAGCTAGAACCCATTGATTGACCTACCTGAATATTAATTAAATCATCGAAAAAAGAATAATATTATTCAGCACAACTGGTGTCAAGCACCAGTCTAAAAGGCAACTGCATGACATAAATTGATAGGTTCAATTAAATGCAATGTCACGTAATTCATTCTCGAGTATTCTACTTGGGAAACACTTTCACTTTTATTCTTGGATAGATGTTGACTCGTATCTATCGGTGTTCTAGCCATGCCAGTATCATCATTACTGAACGTTTCTAGAATTTTGTCCACATAATGTGATTGGCTTAGAACGAGACCATCTGATGTTCTTGAAATTTTGATTCCAAGTATAACATCAGCCAAGCCCATATCATTCATGTCAAATCTTGAATTTAACATATTTTTGGTGGATTTGATCATCTTATCGTTGCTACCAACAATAAGCATGTCGTCAACGTAAAGACATAAAATGACAGCCATTTTTCATGTCTTTGATGTAAACACATTTATCCACTCATTGATTTTAAATCCACACTCCATTAGGACATTATCAAATTTCTCATGCATTGTTTTGGTGCTTGGTTTGGATATATAATGACTTCACCAATTTGCAGACTTTCTTTTCCTGCACTGGAGATGAAAACCCATCGAGTTGTTCCATATAGATTTTTTTCATCTAAATTTCCATTCAAGAAGGCAGTCTTAATATCCATTTGATGTACTTCAAGATTTCGCAAAGTAGCAATCGCAATTATCATCCTAATAGATGTTATTCTTGTTACTGGAGAATATGTATCAAAGTAATCAAAGTTTTCCTATCGTCGGTAACCTTTTATTACTAACCTGGCCTTGTACTTTTCAATAATTCCATCTGTTTTCATTTTTCGTTTGAAAATCCATTTATAGCCTAGTGGTTTACTTCCTTGAGGAAGATCCACTAGCTCCCATGTATGATTTTGCAAGATGGAAGCTATTTCACTTTTAATGACCTGTTTCCATTGAGGTCCTTCTGAGGAGTTTACAACTTCTTGATAGTTTCGAGGTTTACTTTCTAGCATATTGATAAGTGTGCGTTTACACACTTATTGGACACTTTTTGACTTATAATTATGAATGAAATTGAGCATATTCTATACATAATTGTGCATTACTTGATTTTATAGGCAAAAACCCCGACCAGACGAAGAAACGAGTTAAAGAGGAGAAAAAGGACTAAAAGTGTACAATTTTATGAAGTTGAGGACTGAATTGCACTTGACCAAAAGATGGAGGACTTTGACTGCAATTTAGAAAGGGCTTAAATGATATGAAGTTCAAAATCTGGGGACTGAAATGGACTAATTCAAAGATGAGGGATCAAAGTGCAAGACGGCCAGAATGATCAAGGACCTGAGCAGCAATTTTTGCTTGAACCATGCGACCGCATGCATTTAGCCTGTGCGGTCGCGAAGTGGCCACAGAAACTTAGCACCGTTTTAAGGTTCTTCTATGCGACCGCATAGAAATAGCCTATGCGGTCGCATAGAAGAAATTTTCAGAGGCGGTTGAGTTTTGTTTTTCTCGAAATTTTGGTCAAAACTTTTGACCGTTTTTTATTTGTTTAATGCCAATACTTATCTATAACTAATATTATATATTATATTTATAAGTTAGTGGAAATGTTAGTGGAGAATTATGGGAATATGGGGATAAATGATAGAATTCATTCATTTGGAGGGATATCACTTATCTTCATAGCCATCCTCTTCAACTTTCTGCCTCTCTCTCCCGTAACTCTCTGGTTTTGTTAAAAGTTTTTGATTTTAATTTGTTTTTATTTTGTTTTGTAGGTAAATTGAAGGGGTTGAAGGGGTGAACAAAGAGAGCTTACCAAAGGAGGATTTGGAAAAGAAATGGAAGAGTTCAAAGTGGTTCTACAAGGGTTTCATCTTTCCTTTTGAATTCCTTTCTTTATTTTCCTTATTTGCATTGTAATGGAGCAAAAATCTCTTTGTTACACTACTTTTATAATGAGCTAAATAATTTTATGTTGGAATTTATGTAGTAACTTAACCAAAAGTTCATTAGTATGTTGTTTTGTTTGGCAAGATGCATGTGTTTCTAAGTTTTAGATGTTTTAATTATTGTGTTTTATTGACTATCATGTACTTGATCAATATGTGATATGGCTAAATGGTTGGTGCAATTATTGAGAAATTGTTGTACTAGCTAGATCATGGTAATTGAAACCCTAGGTTTGTATAGTCTCGACTATACTCGTTTAGGTGTTATAGGAATATACATCTACCCTAGGTGACCCTTAGAGTATTCTCACAACAATTTAATGCAATTGGTTAAATTGTATCCACATAGAGATATAGTGGATAGGTTAATCAATTAGGGTTAATTTCGCTCGGAAGAGGTTGTTAACTAAAATTGGAGAATCGGGTCTAATCTGACACTTTGGTAACACTAGCATCTTTATTTTATTGATTTTAATACTAATGAAACAATGGTTAAGTGAAAGCATAAATTCCAACATTTTCCAAATCAAAAAAACCCTTTCCGTAATTTTCTTTTTCTTTTTAAAATTTAAATCAAGTCTTTTATTTTATTTTCTAGTTTTTAAAATCAAGTTTTAAAATGTGTGTGTTCATCGTTAATTTGAAATACTTTAACTTGTAATTATAAAAACACTCCTCGTGGGATCGACTTGGGCTTTAAAAGCTCTATTATACTACTTGATCCGTACGCTTGCGGCAATCGTGATTGGCCCGATCACATATAGGTTAGAAAATCTGGACCATAGGATTTTTGTGTCCTTTCTCTTTTGCTACGTCTTGGTTCAACCTCAACCTCCTCTTCTAGTTCTTGGTCCTGACTATCTTCAATCACAGTCTCATACGTCCGTTTAGAAGAGCTTGTCTCTTCTTTGGACTTATACGGAAATACATGTTCAAAGAACGAAACATTTCTCGATTCCATTATCGTGTTTTTGTGTATATCTGAGATTTTCGATTCATACACAAGAAACCGATAAGCACTACTGTTATGAGCATATCCAATGAAGATGCAATCTACAGTTTTCGGGCCTATCTTCACCTTCTTTGGTATTGGGACAGTCACTTTAGCGAGATACCCCCACACTCGTAAGTATTTATAGAAAGACTTTCTTCCTTTCCAGAACTCATAGGGGTCTTTTCCATTTTCTTTTGGGGCACCTTATTTAAAAGGTAATTTGCTGACAACACAGCCTCTCCCCACATGTTCTGAGGTAACCCAGAACTTACTAGCATTGCATTCATCATTTCTTTTAAGGTGCGATTTTTCTTTTCAGCAATGCATTTTGTTGCGATGAATAAGATGCGGTGGTTTCATGTATGATTCCGTGTTGTGCACAGAATTCAGCAAACGGTGCTTCATACTCACCACCTCGATCGCTTCTCAACACCTTAATTTTCTCGCTAAGTTGATTTTCAACTTCCGTCTTATAGAGAATGAATTTCTCTATCGCTTCATCCTTACTTTTTAGCAAGTACACATAGCAGTATTTTGTGCTATCGTCGATAAAAGTAATGAAATACTTGTTGCCACCTCTCGTTTGTACAAATTTTAAATCACATAAGTCACTGTGAATTAAATCAAGTGGTTCAGTATTCCGTTCAATTGATTTGAATGACGACTTTGTCAATTTTGCTTCAACACAAGTTTCACACTTATGTTTCGAATCAACATGGAACGCGGGTATGCAATTCAAGTTAACTAGTCTACGTAAAGAATCATAGTTAACATGTCCTAGTCTACAATGTCACACATTGAAAGACTCAAGCAAATAAGTAGAAGAGTTCACTTTATTCATTTTTTGCTTAACAACCATTACATTTAGTTTGAACATGCCATCAGAAATATATCCTTTTTCGACGAACATTCCACTTTTGGACAAAATAACTTTGTCTGACTCAAATACAATACGAAACCCATGCTTATTCAAAAGCGTCCCGGATACTAGGTTGTTGCGGATTTCCGGCACATATAGCACGTTGTTAAGAGTCAACTCTTTTCCTGAAGTCATCTTTAGAACCACCTTCCTTTGTCCTTGGATTTCAGAAGTTGCTGAATTTCCCATGAACAACTTCTCTCCATTGTCAATTGCTTCTAAAGCATTAAACATCTCTTTGTCAAAGCACACATGCCTTGTAGCACCAGTATCAATCCACCACTCTTTCGGGTTAGAACCCACCATGTTTACTTCATAAATGACGGCTGCAAGATTCATCTCCGACACGTCATTTGCCATGTAATCAACCACATTTGCTTCATTCTTCTTCTTTGGCATTTTGCACTCCGAAGACTTGTGACCTACTTTGTCACAGTTGAAGCATTTTCCTTGAAATTTCTTTTTAGAAATTCCACCTTTTGGTTCTTGCTTGGTCCCTTTGCAACCGAATGACCCAACCTTACTTTTGTAGGCCTTACTGCTTTGACCATACTCTACCACATTGGCTTTAGCAACACCAGGACTGAACCACTTCTTCTCCAAACCCTTGTTGTCTTCTTCAATTCGAAGTCTAACAATCAGTTCTTCAATGTTCATTTTCTTTCGTTTGTGCTTCAGATAGTTCTTGAAGTCTTTCCACGCGGGGGGCAATTTCTCAATAATTGCTGCCATTTGGAAAGTTTCACTTACAACCATCCCTTCGGCATGAATTTCGTGAAGAATCACTTGGAGTTCTTGCACTTGACTGATTACTGGTTTGGAGTTCACCATCTTATAATCCAAGAATCTGCCGACAATAAACTTTTTTGCCCCGGCATCCTCAGTCTTATATTTTCGGTCCAACGACTCACACAGCTCCTTAACAGTTTTCATACTACTATACACGATGTATAGCGATTCTGCTAAGCTAATCAATATATAATTTCGGCACAGAAAGTCCGAATGTTTCCAAGCATCAACCGCACTAATCACTTGAATATCTCATTCACTCTCATTGAGTATTGGAGCAGTTTCAGTCAAGAATCTTGCAAGATTCAAGGTGGTTAGGTAAAACAACATTTTCTGCTGCCACCTCTTGAAATTCAAGCCATTGAATTTTTTTGATTTTTCCCGATGGTTAACCGGAACATTAGCCGTATGTTGGCTCACAACACGACTTGGCACCTGAGCCACAGTCTGAGTCACAACAGAGCTAGGCCCTGCAGCCATAGCTGCACCCATACCCACAGTTTGGGCAACTTGGGACACATCGGAACCCATAGCCCTAGTTTGGGTAACTCTAGCTTGGGACACATCCATGTTGGTTGGTTCGGTTGTCATTTCTGAAATGAAACACACAAAAATTAGTTTCTAATAAACTAAATATCAACTTGTCTTTACAAAAAAAATATCCGTTTGAAGCTTGTTATACAAGTTTCACGAGATAGAATACTGGATTTACTAATTAAGTACCTGATATGCAGAATAGATACTGCAGTAGTGAACTTTACTTAAGGCGTAGGCACGCCTTATTGAGTTGAAATTCCTCCAGAAGTGGACTTTACTTAAGGCGTGAGCACGCCTTACCAGATTGCAGTTTTGCTACAAGTGGAAGACTAATACCGTATATGCAATGGATTTAAATATCGTACACGCACATACTAATTTTTAACACAGAATTTTTCATACTGTTTTGCTTACCACTTAAATCAATTATATATATAACATGTTTAAAAATATAAATATGCAAAGTATAAATATTAACAAGTAATAAACTGCAACATCGAACAAGTAATATAAATCTGCAGAATATACTATGCAAAACGAGTAATAGAACACGAATATTTTTAACCCGATGCCTGTGTTGCACACAGTTTCCTTAAAACAGATTCGTCCCCTCACCATTCGTGCTTGAGGTTTACAACGAGCGTCCGTTTCCCATGATACAACGGTAGAACCAGTAGCTTCCGAGCACCACGGGAACCACTCCGGCGAACTGAACTAGGGCATCAACTACACCACCACTAAGACAGAATGCAGAAAAGACAGAACTCTATGCAAATGAATTTCTCATGTATTCTAAACTTGAAAGTTTTTGCTTTTGTTGTGTTAGAATGAGGAAAATGAGCCACTATTTATAGGCTGGGCTATCATTAATGGCAATGACCTTTGGAGTTTCTCATTTTTTTCTTATATGGGACAAATTCATTTTTCCCACATAAACTCCCTTTTGAGTGACATACTTTGAGTCTCAATTTCTCATTCACCCGAACATCAACTTTGGCAAGTAAGTATATGATTTTGATGTACTCACGGAGGAGAACACAAATCAACTTTCATCTTCCAAATTGAACAACCGGGTCTCACTCAAAACTCGTGCCAAAGTCAGCCCATAAACTCAGTTTTTCCAACAGTTATTTGATCAAGAATTCTAACAACTATTTTTCGCAAAGTAGGAGTACTATATCCACACAATTTTCATCATTCATCTACATATTTTATTAAAGTTAAATTTAAGCACTAAGCATTATATTAAGTAAATATAAACAATAAATAACTGAATTTAAATATTCACCAGGTTGTAATGATTTTATAGTATTACATTTAGATTGCCTTCCAAATCTTCATTCAGGTTCTTAATACAACCTTATCTTTCCCATTGTTTTTGTCTCATCACCACAAATACTTTTGATTTCAAGCAAATTGAAGAGTCCTTACATGACTTCTACTTTTTTACAAAATCCTTTTTCATATATGAAAGCAAGATTAAGAAAATAAGTTGTTACATATATGTTAAAGCGAAGATGTTTATCCAATTACTTCTAAATTATATCAATGTAATGCTTGTACAATCTTTGCTTATTTAAGTTGTTCCTTTTCGTGTCCTATGAACGCCATCATATACATAACACAATCAAGATTTTTAATCTGAATCTATAATGCGTAAATAACTTTACAATAGGAGCCACAATTTTTACAAACGTCAAGCAGTCCTCCCAAAAATTGTTATCCAAGATGATAAAATTTACAATTCTTCCATTTCTCTTTTTGTAAGCCTATGACTTCTAAAATGCCTACTTGTTGTTAAACTTTGCAATGCTTGTTTGTGATCATAAATGTAATAAAGTGGTAGCGAAATGAGTCACACCTGAATGTTCAATTTTCTTCAATTCAAGTATTTTTCACAACCACAACAAAAAATCGTGTGATTATACAAAAATATTGTAATCTTCGAAATACGCAAGGGAAGGAAAATGCAAGTGAGGCGTACTACTAATGTCTTTCAAATAAGATTCAAGCAATTTGTTGTACAAGGAGACCAAAAAATGTGATCCGATTTTTCATGCAATAATTTCCTTATTGTCATAAAGTTAGCTGTATTATCAGATACCATATGAACCATATTATGAGATCCAACCCATTCATCTATCTCGGAAAATAGATTACACAATGTTTGATCATCTTTCACTATATCTTACGCATCATGAGATTTTACAAATACAATCCCTAAATTAAATATAGTAAAAATTTAATCGAAGTTGTATGTCTTTGATCGCTCCAATCATTGGCCATAATTGCACATCCATTATTTTTCATACTAAATTTGATAAGTATCAACAAAAAATTGGCATTCATTCTTGCAATCTCTCAATAAATTAACATGAATGTCGTTATAAGATGAACCTTTAAATCTTGGACCGATTGCAACAGTAGCATCTAAAGAAAGTTGAAAGTAAAGTGATTGCTAAGCATTAAATGGAATTCAAGCATCATAAAACCAGTTAGCCCAAGCGACATGGATTCTCTCTATTGCTTTTCTACTAGCTAAAATGCTCTTTAAACTAGGTTGAGATCCATGAGTACTCTTCAGAGCAAAATGTGTTTCAATCCCTTCACTTGCTTTTCTTTTCCCTTTATCTTGCCTTTGTTCTTCTAATGACTAGTGTATTTCTTGAATTTCCTCCTCTATTTCCTCTCTTCTCATTTCTAAATCCGTAGAATTGTCCCCAAAAGTACAATCATGAGCCTCTTTAGAATCTTATTTCTTTTGAGATATATCCCTAAGAATTTCTTGGAATTTAAATTGAACATCAAAATGAACTTTCTTACATTGAGATATTTGACATTTAATTCCATAAAGGTGGTACTTCATTCTGTTGATTTTCGTACCTTTAAAACTATTGTTGCAATAAAGAAGTGTGATACGAACTTTACCGTCAACATCTTGACGTGAAGAAAAGTGTTCCCATGCAAGATCAGTCTTTGCATGGCCAGAAGGTATGGAACCTATAGATAGCATTTCCAAAGATTAGGTACTGCTATTCATCCTAGATAAAAGCAATTAAAAGCATTATAGTTAGATGAGTATTATTATCTCGAAAATCAACAACTGTTGCAAGAGAATTCGATTTCTAACATTTTACAATATGCACTTTGGATTAAATAAACTGAACAAAAAAAAAAAAAAAAAAAAAAAAGATTTTCCTCTCCTTTTCTTTTATTCCATTTTGGTTTTCATAATTAAATTTTGGATACAACATAGTTTACCCTTGTCTGCAAAAGGCTATTAAAGTATCATGCCTGTTGACCTCACTTTTTGTAAGGATAATGTGTCCCACAAATTCCAGCTCCTCTAACGTCCACAGGCTAAAACTGGTTCGAATATATAATTATTACTACATACGTTATTAAATAAATAATTATTTTTAGTTAAAGAAAAAAAACTATATTCATTAATAAATTTTAAAAATGTAGCACACTTAATACAAATACCACAATTAAGAAAAGATTACATTCAACATCATAACATTTAAAAGAATAATAATAATAATACAATTGAATTAAGAATTAAAATTTATTGTATAACAAAAAAAGGGACACAAAGGAAATAAAAAATTGTTCTATACCAAAATGAAGAATAAAATGGTACAAATTTCATTTGCACCATTAAAATGGTGCAAAGAATGCATGATTGGAGGAGGTTTGTACCATTCTTTTGGTGCAAAATGATGCATTTCGATGTTTTGAGTCTCCTTTGAAGATGCTCATACTTCCCTTAAAAATCTAGGAGTTTGTATCCTTCCAACTACTCTAAGCCCTTCTCACAAACAACTCCATGTCCTCTCAGTTTAGCTCCTTTCATTCTACTCAAAAATAGCTCCCCCACTCTCTCATAATCTAAAATTAAACGCTAGAGCATGGAAGACACTCCATCTCAATGTTTCTTCAACTACTTCGCAACGAAATAATGCGTGAAGAGGACACTCTCTCTCAGCCTCACATTTTGCTGCAAGTTAGATTATGTCTATGTTTTGTGATGATTAAAATCAGATTTTTAGTAAATTTTGATAGATTTTGATGGAATGTGTAGTTGAAAAGTTGTGAAATCCACAAGATATGTGATTTTTAACTTTAATTTAAATTTAACTTTAAATTTTAAATCCTACCAAATAGGGGCTATACATATAATACTATTATACCACAATTACAATTTTTATTTTAAATTCAGGCATTCATTTCATAAGTTATGATATTTAAACTTATCCACTTTTAGTATTTATGATTTTTGAGGTAATCAAGTTCTTGTTTGGTTTAGAACAAAAAAAAAAATGTTTATTTTTAGTAGATTTTGATAAAAAAAATAATGAAATGTTTGGTTAAAATTAATTGTTGATTTTAAGGCTAGAGTTTCAAGACTAGAGGCATCATCAAGGATAAAACATGCTCGTTGAGCATGCTTTAAGTAATTATAAGTTGCGAGTTTTAAAATTAATAGAAAAAAAGTATGTTTGGACATTTTAAATTATTATTTAAAATCTGCCAAACATGCACTAAACCATGATATTTTGATTGTTAAAAAAAAAAAAAAATGAACTGGACAAGTTGCCACAAGGTTCAAACGCCCGAGAAGTTTATCCTATTATACACTACCTGACCAATTATGCAATTTTAATTAAAAATGGAATTTTGAGTAAACTATTTAAATTTAAGTTCTAGATTAAACCTGAAAACCAGAATAATCTCTCTACTTAAATTTAAGTAGATTGGTAGGGACTAAAATCAAATTTTTAGTAAATTTTGATAAAAATAATGGAATATGTGTTTGAAATATTGTGGATCCCATAAAATTAATTGTTGACTTTAATTTAAATTAAAATTAAAATTTTAATAAATTTTAATCGCCACCAAACATGACTTTAAAGGACTAATTTAAGTTATTCTATGTGCGCCATTGGATAGTCATGTGAAGTCGACTGTTCAAGGGCGTGTTTGTGATGAATAGACACATATGTCCAGATGCAAGGTCACTAACAAGTTTTATTTTGAATTGCAAAAGGTAATTATATTCACACCACAAATTTTATTTTTGCACAACATTATAATTGTACTTAAAGTTCTTGATCTTTGCTCATTATTGCACTTATATCTCTAATGATATTCATATCATTTTTATCCTAAAACGTTCTATTAGTTAACACATTTTGTATTTGATAACAATTTTATGTCCAAAAATATGTTAAAATGATACAAAATAACTTATTTTTCATCATATTTTAAATAAATAAATAAAAATATTTTTCCTCATTTCAACACATAAAAACAAAATATTTTGATATAAACCATTATAAACGACAAGACATACTAATTAACAGAATGTTGATATAATAATTCGATGAAAACAATTAAGAGAATAATTGTTACAATGAACAAAGATTGATGAACTTAACTACGATTAAAATGTAATCTATCAAATAAAAACAAATAATTCTGCTCAAACAGGGGCCTGTCAGGGGCGTGCATGGCTCCCCTATTGGAGGGGCCGGGCGTGCCTGTTTGTGTAGCAAAATCGAATAAAAATAGTGATGACTACGAAATCACCCATCTTAAAATAATTTTAGGGTCTGTTTGATATCCTTATATTTTCTATGGAAACTGGAATTCTAATCTCAACTTCTACTTATGGCTGTTTGATAGCCATTTTTTTTTCAGGGAATTCCAATTCCAATTTTTCACATTTTCCTTGAATTTCAATTCCCACCTATATGGTGGGAATTGAAATTCCACTTATTTATTTATTATTATTATTTTTTGCAATAGAAACAAATTCTAATGTGAAGCGTAAAATTTTTTATCCCTTTAATTGACAAATGTCATGTCAAATAAAGTCAAACGAATACAAAATATTTGTCATTTTTTTTGTTGCAAACTAAACAAAATTTGTCCCCAATGGTAAGAAAATTTATCCATTTAATTGACAATTTCATAAAAAAAAAAATTAAGCGGACATCAAAAGTATTATATTTTTTAGATGGAAAATTATATCAATCAAACACATTTAATTATAATTCTCAATAAAATAAATTTTGAGCAATTTAATTCCATCAAATTTATTTTATTTGCATCCAAATTCTATCCTTCTATCAAATACCCTCAGATTTCACACAAAATCTCACACATGCCCTCAACAGAGCAATCAAGGGATAATGTCACTCAACTAACGCAATCAAGGGATAATGTCACTCAACTAACAACGTTGACTACACATAATTTAGTCCATATTTCACACCGTTCTTTAATTAATTTATTTTTTTTCCTTGTACTCATTTTTAATAAAATATTTTTTACAATTAAAAAAAATCATACTTTTATAAAAATTCATTCTTTCCAAAAAAAGGTTGTCTAGCCCTTGTTGTTTGATATGAATTAAAGTCTGAATTTTTATTACAATCACATTCAATAATTAATTTTAATCACATATTTTATGGAACTCACAATATTTCAATAACACATTTCAACAACTTTTATCAAAATTTGTTAAAAGCTAATTTTAGCCCTTGTTTGAGCCTCGTTTTTCTCAAAACTTATGTTTAACAATATATTCTCCGACAAAAAAAATTTACACATAAATTCAAAAAAAAATTCTTATTTTTTAACAACATATTCTTAAAAAAATTACTATTATAAAATATATTTCCTCAAAAAAATGAGGTTCAAACAAGAACTCTCATCTCAACCAAATGGGCTTCAGAATGCAAAATTTTTCCTCAAGAATAAAATAAGTAAGAGTTTTGCTACATGGTCAGGAAATTTGGTGATCGATTGGTGATCAATCCCTCACATGTGGTGGGACCCACATATTATTATATGCATGTGGACCCCACCTCCATATGAGGGATCGGTCACCAAATCCCTAGCCATTTAGAATAATTCAATAAGTAAACCGTGCACTATTGGTACCCAATTTATAGTATAAGTAGACACTTGGTTACCAACCTTTAAATATAAGTATGTCAATCCTTAATCTTTGAATACAAACAAGTTGATCACAATCTTTAGAAATGATAAGTTGGCCGTCTACCTTTTATTATAGTTGTGTAATCCATTTTCAACCACAAAAATCGTTTAACCGTTATAATTATCATGTAACCTTGACATATCTAACTTTAAATTGATTTTCCAGCTTAAAGCAGTGCTCGAAATATGAAATAACCTATTTTCAATTTTTCAAGACGATCGTATTACAATTTAACAAGAGTTATACAATTATAATTAAAGATTGAGGAACAATCTAGAAATCTTCGAAAATCATTCATAAAGAAAGAAGATATGTGGATGCTCGAATTACAGATTCGCTTCATATTTACAGGTTCGTGATTCCACCATAAGGATTGCCCTCTCAATTCGAAGTTTTTACATTGGACTTTCATGACTAGAATCATTACCATGATCGTCGTGGGAACGGCCTTTCATTCTTCCGTTGTAAACATAGCGACTCCTATGTTGCCCTCGATCTCCAATTTTAGAGATTATAAACTAACTTGCTTTTTTGGTAATAGAATGAGCTCTTATTGCTTAAAATTTTCACATAAAATAATATAATTCAAACATCACTTCTCTCTGTATCCCTACAATTATCTTGTTTCAGTACACTCTCTCTCCTAAGCTCCTTTTACTTTGTGACTGTGTCCATGGCTAAAGCCAGGGCCGCCCGCCGTACCCTAGATTCCTACACCGTTAAGCACATCAACAAGACTGTCCGACGTAAGTTTAATTCATTATTTTCAATTATTTTTCCTAGTTTAATTTGAAATTCTGTAGATAAATTCTAACCACATGATACGGGCTAATCACTGTAAATCTTTTGATTTTTGTATGGCTTGGTTGATTTTTATGCAGCCGGAGATTGCGTATTGATGCGGCCGACCGATCCGTCGAAGCCGTCGTACGTGGCTCGATTGGAGAAGATCGAGTCGGACAGTCGCGGAACGAACGTGAGGGTGCACGTACGGTGGTACTACCGGCCGGAGGAATCGATCGGCGGCCGCCGCCAGTTTCACGGCTCCAAGGAGGTGTTTTTGTCCGATCATTTTGATATTCAGAGTGGCGACACAATTGAGGGCAAGTGTACGGTCCACAGCTTTAAGACCTACACTAAGCTGGATGCAGTTGGAAACGATGACTTCTTTTGTCGCTTTGAGTACAATTCATCTACTGGTGCCTTCAATCCCGATAGAGTCCCCGTGTATGAGTTGCATCTGTGGTGATTAAATTTGATCAGTTTGGTGACTGAATTATTGAATTTAGTGGAGTTTCAGATGCATCGGAGTTGAAACAGTTAATTGGTTTCTAATTTGTTTCATCAACTTACGTAAGGGAAAAAAGTTGACGATAGCAATTTTACTCCATGATATTTTCTCTGTTTTTACTGGCTAAATTTTGGAATTTCTTGGTTGATATATTTTGAGAAATTATTAGAATATGCTTTCTAGGTTCTTATTTTTGTTGTTGTCCTGTCAATTATTTTTCATTGTTTATTGTGTCGTGTGATAATTCACCCGGAAAAATAAAATATGCTATGTGACAACTGAGTTGCTAATGATGCTGCTATGTTACATTGAAGTGAAAACAGCTAGTTAAAGTTATTACTTTGTCAAGTAAATAGAAAAATGCATTGCCTATTAATTTGTGTTTTTGATATCTGGGCAAGCTTTCTCTTGTTAACAATTTGCCTATTTAGCACCTTAAGTTGATACCATTAGCTCAATCATTTTCTTATTGTAAATATATAGTCTGGTTTTATTCTGATTTAACTAACGTGATGATATTTTTTTTCTTTTGTGCGTCAGCATATATTCAATCAGGCAGATTTCATTGGCTATTAGCGAACTACACTAATTTCAGAGATTCACCTCTATTAAGCTAGGATTTGATTGCAGTAATATTTAACATTCCGAGCTTAGGTTATACAAAACAGAGTAGGAACAGTTATGTTTTTGCTTGGATGATGACTTTGATGACTTCACGTTCAACTGTTGATTTAAAATTTTCTAGCTGTACATTTATGCTCTGGAGAACGTGATGGGTTTGTTTGTTTACTAGAATGTGGGCTGCAAATTTTGTAAGTATTGTTGGTTCTCCGAGTTTTTAAAATATCTCTCTCCATCTTGATATGGCAGGTATTGTAAATGTGAGATGCCTTACAATCCTGATGATCTAATGGTTCAGTGTGAAGGATGCAGTGATTGGTCAGTCTAATGACCCATAGTCGTTGTTTCTGCTCATTATTTTACATGGTTTATCTCGTGATGTAATTTATTCTGCAATTTTTGTCACTATGTTGAGAAGCTGCGCTCACTGGAGCTCAATGAATTGGACACTTTGTTTGCTTTGAGCTTGTAGGGTTCATATTCCATGTTTAGCTTATACATGATTACACTGTGTTTTGGGCTGGTAAGGGAATTATGTGTTTTTGTTTATGAAGTAACTCTACTAAGTTTGAATACAGCAGAATTTCTTTGTGAAACACTTTTTGCCTTTGTTGTGCCACTAATTCTCCTAGCTTCTACAATTTATATGACAGTATGCTGAGGTCTTCTGCATATCTATATCTGGTCGTATTTGGAATACTCACAGTTTTATGGAGGCTAATGATTATGTCAATTGGGATGAATAAATTTGTATATGTATATTGAGAAATGATCTACTAAGCATCGGTGGTTAATTTATGCTTAAGTATAGGTGACATGATATATCAATTCATTGGTGGATCATTTAACTTTTGGGACTTATCATGAACTTATTCACCAATTAATTGACGTGCCATGTCACTGGTACTTAGCATAAGTTAAGCACTGGTGCTTAGCATATCATGTCTTGTATATATTGCTTTATCATTTGCTAAATGTTAGATTGAACTTCTATTACTTCCACTCAAAATGAATATCAGAATAATATTGCTGCAACTCAAGGTAGGAGCAAGTTTCGAGCGAAGTATATGTAGTGTATCTGTGATTTAGAGCATACTCAGCTCATCCCAAATAGTTGCTAGTCTTTCATTTTTTCTCTTCTTTTTCCAGGGAGAGAGCGGATTTGGGTCCTAATTTGGTGGACATGACCATCATTCTATTTTATATTGATATATTTAAAGATAGTTCTGGTTATGTATCAAAATTACTGTTTAGCTTCTTATATGTGCAACAACTATTCAATTATTTATTTGAATCTTCGAATGGGTGAGTTGGTTGGATCTGATCCTCACAATTACTAGACCAAAGACGCTATTTATAATTTTTATATAATCTTAATGAAAAGAGAAAAGTTAGTGGTGTTTACCACAATAATGTTGTTTCTCTAGCTCTCTTGATTGAGACTTATGCTGTCGCGCATGCACTTGTATCTTTACTATCTTCACATGAAATTAAATTTGGTCTCTATGCTCTTTTTGCATTTTTACTAGTCACTGCATTGCTTTTGCTTACTAGATCTATACTATTGTTGATTTCATTAATAGATATACATCACTGTTTTTCTCTAGCACTGTTAAAGATTTCTGCTGACTATTGTTGGCTACTTCTGTTGATTCTATATTCTCATCTCCTAGTCAGTTGTGACTTATGCAATCGTGCATGTATACAGTCCTTCAGGCACTCTCACTCTTATGTCACAAAATTTGTTCAGATAGTCTCATTCTTTGCAAGAAACAAGCTAACTAAGATTTGTTATTTACGTGGAAACTATCCTAGAAAATTTTATTGTGAGGTTATTGATAGAATGATAACCTTTCCCTATCACTTCTCAGAAAGCGAGGATGAAACTTTCTACAGACGGATGTTACATGTTTAGCTAGCTTGGCCACTCACCCTTCGAGGAAAATGTACTCTCTAATAGTTTGGCCCACCATAATCGGGTTCCACAGAAAAGAACTCTTATGTTACATTTAAATTTGAAGTGTTTCATAGAGATTTTTGAACTGTTTGGTATTTTGTGAACTGATTGGTCGTGTTCCACAGAAAAGAACTCTTATGTTACAATTAAATTTGAAGTGTTTTATAGAGATTTTTTGAACTTTTTGGTATTTTGTAAACTGTTTGGTGCGAGTGACATTGGTTTAATCTCCTACGACATAGTATTCAAAAGAAATTTAGCTGTTAACCTCTATTTCAAGGTCCTCAATGAAGGTGTTCGGTAAGTTAGGGGAAAAAAGATGCCACTAAACTTGCCTCAGTATAGATGACTTTATAATAAATGGAAGCTATAAAGATTTATATATGAGGATTACTAAAGTTCTAATGGATTGCTAGATGCTGTAGGTTTAAACTTCTCATTTGGTATATAATTTTTACTCTTATTTTTTATAGGAAGCTTAAGAAAGTTTTTATATCGTTTGGATTATCATCTAATTAGAAAATGCTTTGAATAGATATGTAAGAGAATGGTGGAAATCACTCTCTATCTGGTGGTATTTATTACTCCTCGATATGTAATTATTGACATTGGCATTATTTTATCATGATTTTGATATTATTTATTAAATCAGTCAAGGATTAACTTTCAAACACACAATTGAAATATTCAAATTTTCACTGGTGTCAGGTTTCATCCAAATTGTATAGACATGTCTGCAGAGGAAGCCAAGCGACTCGAGCACTTCTTTTGTCATAATTGTTCCTCCCAAGATCAGAAATTACAGAACTCTCACGTTGCTTCCAGACATGCAGACACAAAAGTAATCACGCTGCTGCACACTATTTAATTATTTCTGCTCTCCTGATGATACTGTCTTTAACGTAAAGTTGACTAAAAACGTTACTTGAATTGGATATTTTTAGCATGCCTTGAGAAATGTCAAATTTGTTTACTGTCAATGATAATTTTGACATGCTTAAGCCCAAACATCCACGGTTATCCCAAAAAAAAAATAAAAAATAAAAAAAATAAATTCTAAATGAAGCCATTTATATAATCAAGTTAATTCAATGAGTCATCATCTTTATGGGTGAAATAAAGACATGATCTTTACCCGGGGGCTATGGGACTTCTGTATTTTAATTTAATTTTCCATTGGCCTCTTTACCATATTGAACACTAAGGGTGTATTTGATTGCAAAGATGGAACTTGCATGGGAAAAAAATAAGTTTGCCTAAAACTTATTTGCATGAAAATTGTCACTTAAATGTGTTTGATTGACTTAATTTTCAACCTAAAATATGTTGTATTTTTTTTTTTCGTAAAGTTGAGCTTTTGGGAAATGTGAATTTCCTAGAAAATAAAAACCTACCCCTCATAAAAAAAATATTTTTCTTGTTTTTGAGGAAAATATGGTCACGTGATCAACTTTTGGAAAATATTTCCAAAGAAAAAATGTCAATCAAATAGTCCAAAAGTAGAAATTTAGGTGGAAAAATGACTTTTTTCATGAAAAATAAAGTCAATCAAACACACCATAATTGTTGCACTTGCTTGGCACATGAGATTGTCACTATATGACTGTCATTTCTGAAATTGATTTTTTAGTTTTACTTATTTTCGTCTTTGTACGTTAGGCATCCAATTATTTCTACTGAAGGATAATTTAAAGCATAAAACATACTCAAATACAAGAATTTTTTACCCTCTCTTCCCCTTTTCAGCAGATCTAGATTATACTTGTCAGATATAGAGCACGTTTTGCCTACTTCAGAAAAGTTATTAGATTTACTTGTTAGTAATGAGTTTGGTAAAAGTAGAGAATAAGTTACTTATTTTGACAGTAAGATAGGAGTTACTTCTAACTTTTTTGCTTAAAAGTAAGAAAGAAGGTGTAGAGCAAAATAGCACAACCACCAAGGCTTTACGGGCTCAGTTTCCTCCAATCGACACCAAGAACGTCACAAACCCAAAACTCCAATCAATAGCACCCTCAAGTATGGTTGCTTCGAATCACCCACTTAGAGTCAACTCAAGGAACCAAGAAATACAAAGAAATCAACCACAAAGATTGCAAGAGAAGAAGTGGCAGCTCGGTCGTGAGAGAAAGAGAAGGGAGATGGCGGTTTCTAGCATGGGGAGAGAGAGAGACGGGTCCAAGTAAATATAAGAATTAGGTACAAGTCTCATGGTAAGTTAGGGTATAACCAAAGTGGCCCAATGAGGTAGTAATGGCCCAAACCTTCTCGCATATGGGTTGCTTAAGTGGGTAACTCATTATAGCTGTCCAAATACACAGGTCGAGGCATGAGCAGCTTTAATAAATTAGGCTGCTTCAAATGATCAGAGCAAGACTGGAGTTGGGTCGTTCTTCTCTTAGTGTCGATGTACCGATCAGTCATTTGGCTAAGCCGACTGAATATATAACCGAGTTTACATCATCGCCCGGGGATTTATTGGGTATCAAAACCCAACAAAAGGTAATATATCCAAACATGTTTGGAAAGGAATATTGTTAAGCGTGTTACTTATTTTGTGAATGGGCTAACTACTGAGATTATCTGCACATATCTTATAATACCTTATCATGCAGTTCTGCTCACTACAACAAATGATTGGTTTGAGAACTCTGAATGAAATGAGGCAATGGCCTCCTGGATTTTATAAGAAGGATTGCCATAACCCACTCAGAAATAACTACCCACTCTCTCTGGACTCTATAGTCTATAGAATGTATTTTTGGATTTTTACATGTTTAATCACACATTGTGTCAGGTGGAGACCAAACGGCGTAGGAGGTGATATGCATGTGACACGTTGGAGAAACTGTAAATCTGTCGGTATATAAACACGGAGGCAATGACGATTCATCAGAGGCAATAAAATTTGTGAGCTGATGTAATCGAGGGGAACAAAATTGGAACCTCGTTAGTATTTATATAGTTTGAAAGACAGTTATTCACCATGTTTCCTTGTGTGGTAGAGGATGTGTTTGGTTGTCTGTAATTATGTAATGTGGGAGTCTGCCTTTATGTTTCTTGGCTTTTCTGGGTTCTCTTTGTAGTATTCAACTTATTGTTAACCTACATAAAAGCCGTAGATGAAGAAGTCTTTGATGTGTATTAATTTTGGCATAATCTTTATCGATTTTAGGATTTGGTATAATGGATGTTTCATCTACTCACTTGGGCAGGAAAGAATAAAAATAAAATTGGGGAAGGAGATTGTGCAGTCACTGCTTACACGGTTGCGCCTCTAATTGTAAAAATAGTTGAAAATGCATGTAGTAAAAATAAAAAATAAAAAATGTTCCTGGGTTCAATGCATTTTTCATTTTAGTCTTGAATTTAACTGGCTTAAACAAAAACTTGAACCGAAAGTTGAGTGTCGAATTGATACGATCTGTTCATGGAAAGAAAAATGAAATTTAAGCTCCAAGTTGTGTGAAAAGTTACGTTGCCGGGACTCGAACCCGGGTCTCTCGGGTGAGAGCTGAGCATCCTAACCAGCTAGACTACAACGGATTTGTTCAGATGTTAAAACTAATATTATTATAATCTCTCTCTCTCTCATAGATTTTAAGGAAATTGCGCTACGGTGATCAAATTTTGTTGATATGCGGGATGATCACACTCACATTGACAGGGCCCACTTTTTTTGGGGACATTTTTATTCATGCGAGACTCGCGCAATGTGAAAGGATGTCAACCATTATGTTAACAAAATTCGGGGAAAGTAGCATAATTCTTTTGAAATTTGATAGAATTAAAAGGGGGTCCTACTGGGCGTCTTTGAGATACAAGCCAAGTCTGATATTTTGGGACCTTCGGTGAGACGAGAATCTGCTCCATTTTCGTAGAATTAATTTGGTAAGATACATAGGTCTCAAATTATATACAATCATGAAAGAAAAAATAAGAGAATTAAAAAGCGGCATATCTTCATATTTTAGTTTAATTAAGTCTCGGAAGAGTATCTGAATTTTACGCATAAGATTCATGTGAACAAAATCCAACTGTGTATGAGAAAATACCCTTAAAACTCAGGATAATATTTTAAAAATCTTTCATGCTCTTTAACACTAGCAACATTGTCTTTCTCATAAATGACCACAAGTTTGTACTGGATTATGAAGCAAAAGAAGAATTCATAAACTTGGAAGAATGGCACAAACTTAGATTTTCTATAATATGGTAACCCTGCCTATAAAAGTCCTCTTGGTAACATAGACTGAATAGTGGTCTCACAATAAACTCATCAGATTGATGAAATAAAAGTCACAAAGCCGACCCCGAATTTAGAAATAAGGTTTAATTTGTTATCGATATTGTTTCAACATTTGAGGGAAGAGAAGGGGAGATTGAGGATTCGGATCATTGATTCAAATTCCTTTTTAGTAAGTGCTTCATATTCTCCACCGCTATAAGTGTTTTCAAGAATATTCCATACTTGTCTTGCAGTATTAGCATTCGACCCTTTTTGAAAAATCATATTAGCGAGTTTTTGATGAATTATACTAAGAGGGTGTTTGAGCCACATTATTTTGATAAGAATGCATTCTTGAATAGTGTACTGATGGAAAATGTGTGGTTAAAAAATAAGAATTTTTTTTGAATTTACGTGTAATATTATTTTATTGAAGAATGTGTGGTTGAAATAATGTTAAATTACTATTTAGAAATGTATTTTTTTAAAATAATATGGCTCAAACAAGCCCCAAGAGCCTTTTGATCATTTCTTCTAGTTGCTTGATACAAGTCTCTTTGAGCTGGAGACATGTCTTCTTTATTTGACCTTTGTACAGAGTCTCACAAATCTTGGCTTACAAGATAATACACTGTGTATTATAGTTGTCTTTTTATAGTCGAAAAATAGAAAAAGAATTCTTTACTCTCCTCTTCGTATACGTCTTTAAGAACGTCTCCAAGAAATTTTTTATTTATAAAAAAAAAATAAAAAAATAAAAAAAATCATATACATAATAGATAACATCTTTAAATTTAGAAACTAAAATTTTTTATGCACTCCCACAATGTTATCTATTTTGATTCTTTATTTTATTTTTTTCAAGGAACATTTACTGATTTTTCCTCATCTCTTATTTAACATAATTTTTTATATATGTCAATGGCCAATCAATTCAAATAAAATTTGAATAATTTAAATGGTAGAATATTGAAATTTATTGTAAATTTAGAATAGAGAGTGGGTTTAACTCTCTAAATACTTATTTTAAAAAGTGAAAATATAGTGTCTCTTGTAATTTATTTTTAAGCATTTACTCTCTAAAGGGTCTTTTATTTTAAAAAATTGAACTCTTTGTGTTTAGAGAGTCCCTTTGATATGCATTAACCTCGTTCTAATACCACTTTTATTTGAAGTTTATCACTTTTTGTTGAAAATTTGGAGATGAACAAACACGTTATAATAGAGGAGAGAAAATTCAAGAGGAGGTTCAAATTCTATAGAATTATCACAAATGACTAAAATCACTAGCTTTTTACGGGCTTTACGAAACATGAATCTAAACTAAGAGATGTACCAAACATTAACAGTATGCTAATCTCTTCACGTAACTCCCAAGTACAAGAATTAACTAGTGCTTGAATGTGTTCATTAACTCAGTACATGAATAACACCAAAAGACACGTACATCACTTTTATACGTAAATGAAAATTCGTACTTCAAACAAAATCGGATAGTTTTGTCTGAAGTCCAAAAATTACATGATTGGTTATGTGGAATCTCATAATTTATTGACGTTTTTGGCCGCGTTTCCTAAAGGGAAAATTGGCACAAGTTACAAATAGAATTCATAAATCGTGACTTTAGAGAATTATTCCTAGTGCTTAAGTTTTGTCATTTGGCTGTAAGTCTTTCAATTTTTATTCCTACGTTGTTGTCCTGGATCTTTCCTTTAATGTACTTAGTGATGTGGGCTGTGCACAAATGGTGGGTGCAACTGCAATTGTTCTTATTCTTGAATTTCTTAGCTAGTAATAAAGTCAGTCAGATGCAGAAGCCTATAGAACGAGGGTGGTGAAGAGATGTCAATCTAGTTAAGACTGTTGGGGCTGTTAGAGTTGTAGTTGAAGTTGTCAAAAGTTCATTCAGTTAATAAATCCTATTATTCAGGACATGTAGGTAGAGTCTGACTATTTCCTTAGCCATTTACCACGTTATTAGGTCAAGTAAAACGTGGGTTGTTTGTTTCCAATTTTATCTCTTTGTAAGGCATGAGCCAACAGCTTATCTTGAATTCAATAACATTTTTATTCTGATAATTTTTTTTTTTTTTTTTTTTTTTTTTTTTTTTTTGTGAATTGCTTTGTGCTTAGAGTTTACAACAATTTGGTATTAGAGCTCCATCACGGGGCCTGATTGTGAGAGAAAAGAAAACCGCAGTTTCTTAAGAAGAGAAAGAGTGAGAAGAGAGAGAATCGAAGTATGGTAGTTGAAAATAACTTCGTTCAACCTGCAATTCCTAAGTTTGATGGCCATTACGATCATTGGTCCATGCTTATGGAAAATTTTCTTCGTTCAAAGGAGTATTGGAATTTAGTGGAGAATGGAATCCCTGCTGCAGCAGGAGTGGAGTTTACTGAAGGTCAAGAATTATCTGTTCCAAGCCATTGATCGAACCATTATGGAGACGATCCTCAACAGAGACACTACAAAGCACATTTAGGACTCTATGAAGCAGAAGTACTAGGGTTCCACAAGAGTCAAAAGAGCATAGCTCCAAGCTCTTCGGAAGGAGTTTGAGGTTCTACAGATGAAAGAGGGTGAGAGTGTTGATGAGTACTTTGCTCGAACACTCATCATAGCAAACAAGATGAAGATTCATGGTGAAAACATGCAGCAAGTGGTGATCATTGAAAAGATCTTGAGATCAATTACCTTAAGGTTCGACTATGTTAGGTCTTCGGTTGAAGAGTTTAATAACTTAGGCACTTTAACCATTGATGAGTTGCAGAGCAGCTTGCTGGTACATGAGCAGAGGATGAACAGGCATAGAGGAGATGAGCAGGCATTAAAGGTGACCTACGATGATAGAATTGGTGGAAGAGGAGGTGGTCCAGCTCGTGGAGTTTTTCGAGGAAGAGGCCGACAAGCATTCAACAAAGCTATAGTTGAGTGTTATAAGTGTCATCAATTAGGGCACTTTCAATATGAGTGTCCTAAATGGGAGAATGAAGCGAATTATGTTGAGCTTGAGGAGAAAGAAGAAATGTTGTTGATGTCATATGTGGAGCTTAATCATTCAAGGAGAGAAGATGTTCGGTTCCTTGACTCAGGGTGTAGCAATCATATGTGTGCAAATAAGCAGTGGTTCTCGGATCTTGATGAGGAATTTCGACAATCTGTGAAGCTCGAGAATAATTCCAAGATGGTTGTGTTGGGAAATGGTAACATTAGGTTGCAAATTGCTGGAGTTACTTAGGTAATCTAAGGTCTTTTTCTATATACCTGAGTTGAAAAATAACTTATTTAAGTGTTGGACAATTGCAAGAAAGAGGTGTAGCTATTTTGATACAACATGGAGTATGTAGAGTCTATCATCCCAAGAAAGGGCTTATTATGTAAACAAAAATGTCTGCAAACAAGATGTTCATATAGCTTGTAAGAATTCTGTCGAAAACTCCCATTTGCTTCCAAACAATTCTTGATGACAACACTCACCTTTGGCAATGCAGATATGGACATCTAAGTTTCAAGGGTCTGAGAACATTGCAAATAAGAAAATGGTGAGAGGGTTACCATAGTTGAAGGTACCATCCAAAATATACACTGATTGCATGGTGGGAAAGCAACACAGGGATACAATTCCAAAGAGGAGTATATGGAGAGCATCACAAAGACTGCAGTTGGTACATGTTGACATCTGCGGACCTATCAAACATGTCTCCAACAGTAAGAAGAGGTATCTCATAAAATTTATTGATGATTATAGTCGTAAGGTGTGGATATTATTTCTTGCTGAAAAATCTGAAGCTTTTACTATCTTCAAGAACTATAAAAACCTTGTTGAGAGAGAGATGTGAGCTCTTATTCGTTGTCTGCGCACAAATAAGGTTCACATCTCTTGAGTTCAATGCCTTTTGCAAAGTTAATGGTATTAGCAGACAACTCATTGTAGCCTATACTTCCCAACAAAATGGAGTAGCTGAGAGCAAGAACATGACAATCATGAACATGGTTAGAAGTATGTTATCGGAGAAGCAAGTTCCAAAGAATTTCTGGCCGGAAGCAGTAAATTGGACAATGCATGTGCTCAATAGAAGTCCTACAATGGCAGTGAAAGATGTTATGAAATGGATTGAAGATTAAGACAATAATGAAATAAACAATCAAACAATGAACATCAAGATTTAAGTGGAAAACCCAAGACGGGAAAAACAACTGGCAGAGGAGGATAATTCACTATAATCAATAGTAATTGTGTTTACGAGATCTCAATGCACTTAACCTAAGGCTCTCCAATATGTTGTATATATGTTTTTCTCTCTAATAATATGATTATAGAGACAATATAGGCCAAATTGTATCTATATGAAATCCTAAAAATAAGTTGTAGATGAATAGGAGACCAAGCACGTGTAAAACACGCAAACCCAAATAACATTGTCGCTCGAGCGAGCGTCGAGCGACAGGTCAGGAAGGTCGAGGGATGAAGGTTCTGTAAGTGTTGCTCGAGTGGCTAGCTAGCGAAGGTTTGACGAAAATGCGGAAAGTTTTGTCTTGGTCTATAGAACTGATTTCTCATTTTCCAACCCAAATACAACTTCAAACTTCAACAGAATTTGGGTCACAATTCAACAAATTTCCATCTTAAACCAAATTCCACTACAAGGAACTCCAAGTAAACACCACTCCAACTATTCTGAACAAGTCTCAATGGACTGAATCAATGACAAACATCAACCAAGTTCAAACAATGCTCAAACTTAGCAACATGCAATGATTTTGTCGTCATGTTAACAGGATTATCTTTAGTGTCAACCTTTGATGCGATCCCGGTTGGGGGATCTCATGGAACTCGCGGAATTGATTTGAAAATGCCAAGAAAGCCCAAATTCAGGTTGTAGACAATAGAATCTCGACCCAAAAATTATTGAACCAAACAAGAACGAAACTTGAAAGACTTCTTGATTACAAAACCAACGAACCTTGATTTACGAATGCCACAAAGAGTGTCTAATCCTTTGATAAGTTTTAGGTTTGAACGCCACAAATATATCAAAATATTTGATAAGTTCGAAAGTTCATTGAAGAACCATGGAGAGAAAAGTTTCAATTTTTATTCATATCAAAAGTCTTTTTTACAATGAAAAATATAAATCTTATTTATACTGAAACAATAAACCCTAAGAAATATGGAAAATACGATATCAAAGAGTTCTAAAATAACAAACTTGCCAAAAATAAGAATTCTAGCCAAAATAAAATATTTTATGAAAAAAGAAAAGTTTCTACTAATTATGGCATGTGCCAGATCATATAATCCCCTCTCTATTCCAAAGGATTCATTCTCGAATCCATGCATTGTGATCGCTTAGGAGATAACTAACCTGCCACTAGTTTTATCACTATACCGTCTGGATCAAATGGAAAACTTTTCCTTTTATGCCAGAGGATCAACACATGACACCCATCAACTTTGTAGATATGTATATATTGCAACAGAAACTCAATTAGATCATCTTTGTTGCTCAAACCCTCGCATATGAACTCATTCCACTGTCCTTGAAACTTTTTCGTCTTCTTGAGAATCACAAAGTCAACTTCAGGAATCACAAAATCAATCTTCGGTACTAAAGAATTCTCCAAACTGAGGTAAGGTTGATTAATTTCATGGATCAAATCTTTAGAAACCTGCAATATAGAAATAGACAAATTAGGGAGGGAATTGTTAGTTCTCACTAAAGCCCTCTCAACTTCACTTTTATTATCTTGCAAGCTCTTTTCTAATTTTTCTTTTCTTTCTGAAGACTCACTTTCTTTTACCATCTCTCTACTCTCATTTTCACTCTCCATTTCTTTTCTCTCTTGTGACTTTTCTCTTTTTTCCTCACACTTAAGCCACCTCACTATTTTTTCTCGAGCTCACCAACTCATCGTTTTCGCTCTTACTTTCATTTTCTCTCAATTTCCTTTCTCTCTCACTCCTCAATTTGAGTCGATCCTCATACACTTGTTGTGGTGTCAACGACGCATGAATAATAGGCTTCCCATCCTTAGCAAAATTGTACCTATTTTTGAATTCGTCATGTTTTGCCTTCCTATCATGTTGTCATTGCCTACCCAACAGTATATGCCCTGCATACGTAGAAACTACATCGCATAACACATCATCGTGGTACTTCCCAATTGATAAACTTATCAACACTTGCTCACATACCCTAACCTCTTCACATTCACCTAACCACTGCAATTTATAAGGTCTGGAATGATTTACTGTAGCCAACCCAAGTTTCTCGACAAGTATAGCACTAACGATATTAATACAACTACTTCCATCAATAATCAAGCTACATACCTTGTTGTTGACATGACATCTAGTTTGAAAGATTGTCTCCCGTAGCTGCTCAACATCATCCACGTTGATAATATGGAGATCACGCATCACTACACAAGTTTCATCTACTACCGATTTCTCAATTCCATTACGTTCTCTACGATGCTCTCTAATCTCCCCTTACACATATTCCTTTTATCAACACCAACTCCAACAAGATGTCTTTTCTTTCGTTCAACCCTATCAATTCTATCGCATATATCCTCTAACAATCGGTCAAACCGTCGTATCACATCATTCAACATCCTTTAAATTTTTTTTTACTCAAAAACAGGAAATTGAAAACTACTAGAAATTCCCGAAATTCTTATAAATTTTTTTTCGGACTTTTTTTTTTTTTTTTTTTTTTTTTTTTTTTTTACACTTGGGAATTTGAATAGAAACGCCAGCAAAAAAAAATGAAAATTAATTTGGACTTTTCAATAGTCCAAAACAACTTTTGAATTTTTTTTTAAAATTTTTGGATCAAAGATTCAAAAATATTACTGGACACAAGAAAATAACAAAAGACTCAAAACAAAATAAAAAGGATAAAACCTGAATTTGGAGCCCAAACTCTGATACCACTTGATGCGATCCTGATTGGGGGACTCATGGAGCTTGCGGAATTGATTTGAAAACGTCGGGAAAGTCCAAATTCAGGTTGTAAACGATAAGATTTCGACCCGAAAATTATTGAACCAAGCAACCAAATAAGAACGAAGCTTGAAAGATCTCTTGATTACAAAATCAACGAACTTCAATTTGCAAACGCCACAAAGAGTGCCTAATCCTTTGATAAGTTCTAGGTTTGAACGCCACAAATATATCAAAATATTTGATAAGTTCGAAAGTTCATTGAAGAACTATGGAGAGAAAAGTCTCAATTTTTATTCATATCAAAAGTCTTTTTTACAATGAAGAATATAAATCCTATTTATACTAGAACAATAAATCCTAAGAAATATGGAAAATACGATATCAAAGAGTTATAAAATAACAAACTTGCTAAAAATAAGAATTCTAACCAAAATAAAATACTTTATGAAAAAAGGAAAGTTTCTTCTAATTATGGCATGTGCCAGATCATATCAACCTTGCTCACTACAATATCACCACGAGCAATCACTTCATGCACAAAATGGTATCTCACATCAATGTGCTTAGTCCTCTCGTGAAACATTTGATTCTTAGTCAGAAAGATAGCACTTTGACTATCACAAAACACTGTAGAAATTTACAAGTCTTCACTGATTTCACCAATTAATCACCTTAACCACATAGCTTCCTTACATGCTTCTGTTATTGCCATGTACTCTGCCTTTTGTTGTAGACAAAGCTACTGTATTTTGTAAAGTAGTTTTCCAGCCGATAGCATAGCGTCCAAGAGTAAACACATACCCTGTGAGTGATCTTCTTTTATCAAGATCACTTGCATAGTCTGAATCCACATACCCAATGACTCCATCTGATTTTTTTCCAAAATTCAAACAAGCATTAGTTGAGCCTTTCAAGTATCTGAATATCCACTGCACTGCTTTCCATTGTTCCTTGCCAGGATTTTCCATGTATCTACTAACTGCACTGACTGCTTGTGCGAAGTCTGATCTTGTACAAACCATAGTATATATCATTGAACCAACTACACTGGAATAAGGAACCCGAGACATGTAGTCAATGTCTTCATCTGATTTAGGACACAACTCAACTGATAATTTAAAATGGGTAGCCAAAGGAGTGCTGACAGCTTTGACATTCATCATATTGAACCTCTGAAACATCTTCTCTATGTACCCCTTCTGACTCAAATATAATCTGCCAGCTTTTCTATCCCTGAAGCTTTTCATACCAAGAATTTTTTTTGCTGCTCCCAAATCCTTCATCTCAAATTCATTACTATGTTGAGATTTCACCTTTCTGATCTCTGCTTTATCCTTGGTTGCAATGAGGATGTCATCAACATATAGTAGCAAATATGTTATTGATCCATCATCTCCTTTTCTGAAGTACACACAACTGTCATAATTACTTTTGCTGAAACCATGAGTAGTCATGAATGAATCAAACCGTTTGTACCACTGCCTTGGTGACTGTTTTAATCCATACAAGGATTTCTTCAACAAGCACACATAGTCTTCCTTTTCAGAAACTATGAACCCCTCTGGTTGTTGCATGTAAATGCTCTCCTCAAGTTCTCCTTTTCAAAAATGATGTCTTGATATCCATCTGCAAACACCCATTTGCAGCGAACAACCCTTTTACCTTTAGGTAGTTTCACCAAGTCCCAAGTACAATTTTTGTTTAGTGACTATCTCCTCTAGCATAGCAATCAACCATTTGTTAGAATCACCGCAACTGATTGCCTTTGTGTATGTAATAGGTTCTTCAGTAGAATCAATTTCTTCAGCCACATTCAAAGCATATACAACCAAGTCTGATTCCCCATACTTCTGCGGCGGTCTAATCTATCTGCGAGGTCTATCCTTTGCAATTGAATACTGTGGTGCTGCTAGTAGTGTAGGCAAAATATTATTGTCTGATAAAACTGAGCTAGTCTATTCTGAACTTTTTGTTTGTTCCCCTGGATTAATTTCCAACTCCACCTGAGTTGAAGTGTTCTGCTCCTTAATTTTATCAGAGTCTTTACAAGACACACCATGAATCATAACAAGTTCATCAAATATTACATCCCTACTAATCACCACTTTCTTTTCTTTTGGACACAATAATTTATATCCATTTACACCTGATTTAAACCCAAGAAAGATACACTTTCTAGACCTAGGCTCCAACTTCCTATTATTCACATGAGCATAAGTAGGACATCCAAAAATCTTTAAATTAGTATAACAAGAAGGTTTACTAGACCATACCTCTTCTGGTGTCTTTTTCTCAATGGTTATTGAGGGTAAGCGATTGATCAGAAAACAAGTTGTGCTAGCAATTTCTGCCCAAAATCTTTTAGACAAACAGGCATTTGAAAGCATACATCGAACCTTTTCCATCAAAGTTCTATTCATCTGTTTTGCCACACCATTTTTTTAAGGAGTTCCAGACACTATCAAGTATTTCAAGATGCCTTCAGCCTTATAAAAGCTATTGAATTCATCTGAACAAAATTCCAACCCATTATCTGTGTGTAGACGTTTAATCTGCTTTCCAGTATGCTTTTCAATTGTTTTCTACTCTTTGAAGGTCTTAAACAGATCACTCTTCTATTTCAAGAAGAATATCCAAAGTTTCCTAGAGAAGTCATCCATTACCGTCAACAAGTAATAAACACCTCTTCTTGAAGGTACCCTGGATGGTCCCCAAAGATCTGAATGAATATACTTAGGTTTTCACTTCGTGTTGTGTCTACCAGTAGTGAATCTGACTCTTTTCTGTTTTCCAAAGACACAATGCTCACAAAACTTCATTTTACTGGTCTTCTGTCCATCAAGAAGCCCCATTTTACTCAATTCTGTCATCCCCATTTTCACTCATATGCCCAAGGCTCATATGCCAAAATTTTGTAACTTCCTCATCAGTCAAAGAAATAGTGACAGCTGCTATATCCCCTATAACTGTGGAACCTTGCAAAATATATAACTGTGTAGAGTTTTTTTGTCCCTTCATGATAACAAGAGTTCCCTTGGTCACCTTCAAAACTCCACATTCACCAGTGTATTTATGCCCATTTGAGTCAAGTGTATTCAAAGATATGAGATTTCACTTTAATTCTGGAACATGTGAGACATCAGTAAGTGTTTTGATAACACCATCAAACATCTTTATTTTAACTTTACCAACTCCAGCAATTTTGCAAGGTGCATTGTTTCCAATAATCACAACACCTCTTGAAACTCCTTCATATGTTGTAAATCAGTCCCTGTTGGGACACAGATGGAAAGTACATGCTGAGTCAAGAACCCATTCCTCACAAAGTTTGGAACCCAAGTCAGAAATCACAAGAAGCTCTCCTTCACTTTGCTCATCTTCTACATTAGTGCTTCTGCTGTTTTAATAGGTTGCTTTCCTCTTTCATTAGCTTCCGTGGCCTTATTTCTATTTTTCAATGAATAACGTTCAACTTTGATATGTACTTTCTTCTTACAATAATGACACACTTTTTCTGCATGTTTAGACTTTGATTTGCCCTTCATATTTTTACCACAACTCCTATCGTGATTTCTCCCATGAACAACCAAGCCTTTCGCCTGATTTCTAGATCCTCCAGCAAGATACCCTATCTTCTCCTTGGACAACAAAACATCATAGACCTCTTCCATAGTGAGAGAATCCCGACTATAGAGAATAGTATCTCTAAAAGTCATATATGATGGCGGCAAAGAACCCAACAACATTAAAGCCAAATCCTCCTTATCATACTTAATCTCTAAAGTTTCCAAATCAACCACGATATCTTTAAACAGGGTTAAGTGATCATCCAATGACGTACCTTCAGACATCTTGTGAGAATATAGGCCCTGCTTCAAGTGTAACTTGCTGGTCTTGCTCTTTATCATACAAAGCTGCTCCAACTTCAACCACAATGTAATGAAACTTTTCTCTTTATAAACGTCCTGAAGTATTTGATTTGAAAGATGAAGTTTGGGCTTTCCGATCTCTATGCTACTTTTCTTCCCGCGTCTAGGTAGCAGACATTTTATCAAAGCTAAGAAAGGCTTCCTCCAAATCCATCCGCACAAGTACTGCTCACATCTTCACCTACCATAGACCAAATCTCGTGTTGCGATCCAACAATGGAAGATCGTATTTCAGTGTTGCCATGCAGAATAATCAAACTTTCGCTCTGATACCACTTGTTATGAAACAGATCGAAGATTAAGACAATAATGAAATAAACAATCAAACAATGAACACCAAGATTTAAGTGAAAAATCCAAAACGGGAAAAACCACTAGCAGGGGATGATAATTCACTATAATCAATAGTAATTATGTTTACAAGACCTCAATGCACTCAAAAAAGATCTAAGGCTCTCAAATATATTGTACATATGTTGTTCTCTCTAATAATATGATTATGGAGACAATACATGCCAAATTGTATTTATATGAAATCCTAAAAATAAGTTGTAGATGAATAGGAGACCAAGCGCGTATAAAACACACAAACCTAGATAACATTGTCGCTCGACCTCGCTCAAGCGAGCGTCGAGCGAAGGACCTATTGCTCGAGCGACAGGTCAGGGGAGGTCAACCGATGAAGGTTCTGTAAGTGTCGCTCGAGTGGCCAGCTAGCGAAGGTCTAGCGAAAATGCGGCAAGTTTTGTCCCGATCCATAAAATTGATTTATTCTTTTCCAACCCAAATACAACTTCAAATTTCAACAGAATTTGGGTTACAATTAAACAAAGATATGACTCTTGAAGAGGCTTGGAGTGGTGTCAAACCCAATGTTGATTATTTTCGAGGTTTTAGATGCATTGACCATGTTCATGTATGAGACAGTAAGATAAATAAGCTGGATGATAAGAGTTTTCAGTGTGTGTTGCTAGGGATGAGTGAAGAGTCTAAAGAATATAGACTTTATGATCACTGTGTCCAAGAAGATAGTTGTAAGCATAGATGTGATTTTTGAAGAAAATGAGTGCTGGAATTGGGGGAGAGGTTATGGCGAAGCAAGACATGATATCCTCAAGTGGGAGATAGTAACGAAGAAGGAAGTGAACATGATCAAAATGAAGAAGAATCTGAAGACGAGGTGGCAGCAGAAGAAGGATGAGAGGTTAGCTAATCTTCAAGTGAGTTACCTAGAGAGAATTCTCCAACATCAGAAGAAAGCTCACCAGAAGGGAAGAACAGAAGAGTACCGTTCTGGATGGAAGATTATGTGAGTGAGAGAGAATTTTCAGAGAAAGAAATTGAGCACAACAATTTGGTTCTGTTTACCTCAACTACAGATCCGACTACTGATAAGTGTGGGTTTCACACTTATTTTATCTTTTAACTTTCGATATTTGTTTGGTTTTCAATTATATTTCGTCGCTTAATTCAGTCATTTTTATTTTATAGGCGAAAACCAGAGTCGAGTATTGATATGAAGGATTTGAACGAGAAAAGAGGCAAAAGAATTACGATGCAAGAATGCCTAAGTTTGGCGATCAAAACCATTAGTGTTCCTATGAAGAAATGTGGCTTGAGAGGTGAAATCGAGTGAAAAACTAGTAAGGAAATGAAGCTGGCACAAAATTGAACTATGCGTACGCATAAGCCTGCAGGGTGTGCGTACGCACGCTTGGAAAAATCAGCAACTGAAGGTAATTTGATTGCACTATGCGTACGCACATACAAAGCCATGCGTATGCATGGTAGAAATCTGGAGCAGAACCCGGGAAAAACATGTGAAGTCTAAGTTTAAATTTTCTCGACCCATTTCAACCCGACTCTTCTCTATATCTCTCTACACTATAAAATACACCTTGGAGATCATTTCTAGGGCAAGTCTTGAGGAAAAAATCGACCAAAAAGGGAGAAGAAAAATCTGGTGTGAAAGATTGCGATTTTGGAGCTTTGGAGAAGAAGAAGATGAATGCCCTTTGACATTGAAGACTCCATCTTTTGTTCTTCTCATCAATAAGCTTTCTATCCTCTTTAATCTATATGTCTTGCATGTATTGTAACATTTTAATGGTTATTTGTAAGTACATTATGAATAACTAAATCTAGATGTGATTGGGGGTAATTTTTGACCCGAGAAATGAGATTCCAATAGTTTTGCACTATATAGTTCTTTTGATTAATGTGATGAATCCATTGAGTTTATTGTTTATATTGTTCTTCTCGATTGTTTAGAAGCACTACTAGATGATTGGATTGTTTCGTTATTTGCTAATTTGGGATTTTTAGTACGTAATTGCTAATTCGACCAAGCCCTAGTAGCAACTACATTTTGATGGATTATGAGGAATTTTCTATTAAGTGTAGGTGGATTATCACTTAAGTTAACAAACCGAGTTTGTGTGTTTGTACTTAATTCAATTCGACTCTCTCGTATGAATGTTTTTGTTAAATTAATGCTAGCGATCTTATCTTAGGTTATTTGATGATTAGGGTTAGGTAAAGAGTTTATTTTATTCAACTAAAATCTAAGGAGAGTTTTAGGTAATTGAGCTTGTGATTATTCTCGAATTGTTGTTAATCAATTGAACGAAAATATTGTGAAAATTGAATTGAAAAATCATTCTCGCGGTAAAGAATTATCCCCCGATCGCACTCTCTTTTGTTGACTTATCGCCTTCATTATTTAATTTTATTGTATTTCAAGAATTGCGCCATTTTCATTTTTAATTTGTTGTGTTCTTTAGATAAGTGAATGAATCAAACCCCCTCCCCCCAATTTATATGCCTTCGCCATTTTTTTTTGCGCAATTAATGTAATTGAACAAATCCTCTGCGGGCATTACACTTGCTTGCATTATACTATTCGAACGACATTTATTTTTAGTCGAGTAAGGAATTATTTTTGATGCCCCTTTGGTGGCGATCAACTACCTTTGAAGAAGCTGTTCAGAGTTCCAAGTGGAGAGCTGCAATGGACATGGAGATAGAAGCGATCGAAAGAAATGGGACTTGGGAGCTGACAGATTTTCCTTAAGGAATGAAGAGGATTGGAGTAAAGTGGGTTTTTAAAACTAAACTCAACGAAAATGGCGAGGTTGACAAGTATAAAGCTCAGTTGGTGGCGCAAGGGTATGCACTGTAGCATGGCATAGATTTTACTGAGGTGTTTGCGCCTGTGGCTAGGTAGGATAGGATTCGAAAGGTAATTGCTTTAACGGCTCGAAATGGTTGGGTTATGTATCATCTTGACGTCAAAAGCGCTTTCTTGCATGGAGAGCTAAATGATGTAGTGTTTGTTGAGGAACCACAGGGTTATGAGAAGAAAGGTGAAAAGTATAAGGTTTACAAATTGAAGAAGGCGTTGTACAACCTTTAACAATGCCCTCATGCATGGTACAGTCGGATTGAAGTATACTTTGTCAAAGAAGGATTTAAGAGGTGCAGCTGTAAACACACCTTATTTATAAAAACAAGAGACGGAGGTAAAATTTTGATTGTTAGCTTATATGTTGATGATCTAATTTTTACTGGTTAAGAGAGTGTGTTGTTAAGTTCAAGAATTCTATGAAACTTGAATTTGATATGACTGATTTGGGAAAGATGAAATATTTTCTCGGTGTGGAGGTTTTACAAAATCCTGAAGGCATTTATATTAGTCAAAGAAAGTATACAAAAGAAGTTTTGGAGAGGTTTAGGATGGAGAAGAGTAATAGAGTGAAGAATCCCATTGTTCCTGGTGTTAGACTAATAAAGGATGAAGAAGAAACCAAGGTGAATGCTACCATGAACAAACAATTGCTTGGAAGTCTTATGTATCTAACTGCAACAAGGCCGAACTTGATGTATGTGGTGTGTCTTATTAGCAGATTCATGGCAAGTCCAACTGAGTTGCATTTGCAAGCTGCGAACATGGTGTTAAGATACTTGAAATGTACTGTGGATTTGGGATTCTTTTATCGAAAGGAGGATAATAGAGAGTTGATAGCATATACAAACAGTTATTATGTAGGAGATGTAGATGATAGGAAAAACACTTCTGGTTAAGTGTTTCTACTCACTGGCCCGTAGTTGCTTTGTCCACTACTGAAGCAGTGTTTGTGGCAGCTGCCTCTTGTGCTTGTGCTTGTTAAGAGGTGTGGATGAGGAGAGTATTGGAGAAGCTCGGTCATTCTCAAGGCAAGTGTACCACTATGTTATGTGACAACAGTTCTACCATTAAGCTAACTAAGAACCCAGTCATGTATGGTCGCAGCAAACACATTAATGTAAGGTTTCATTTTTTGCGTGATTTGACCAGAGATGGAGTTGTTGAGATGAAGCATTGTGTTACACAAGAACAAGTTGCAAACATTATGACAAAACCACTTAAGCTGGATGTGTTCTTGAAGCTGCGCGAGTTAATGGGTGTGTGTGTGTGTGTGTGGTACCACGAGTAAACTAGAAGCATTACTGCAATCAGTTTAGGGGAGGAATTGTTGTGGTTGTTAGAGTTATAATTGAAGTTGTCAAAAGTTGATTTAGTTAATAAATCCTATTATTTAGGACATATAGGTAGAGTCTCACTATTTCCTTAGACATTTACCACATTATCAGGTCAAGTAAAACGTGAGTTGTTTGTTTCCAATTTTCTCTTTTTGTAAGGCTTAGATAAGCCAACAGCTTATCTTGATTTCAATAACATTTTTATTTAGATATTTTTTGTGAATTGCTTTGTGCTTAGAGTTTACAACAAAGATGTCCAGGTACTCATAACTTATTTTTATTTCTAGCAATCTTCTATCATTCGAGTTTTCCATTTTGTGAAAGCTGCTAACTGTTAAACCTTTGGGCTTACAATGACGAAGTTATACTTTTTAGACATTCTTAATTTTGATTTCGAGTTGAATACAGATGTGGTATCTGAATACAGATTCACCATTATTGCTGTGACTCGATTTCTATGGGTGGCTACATAGGGACGGGTCCTGTAGAACTTGGAGAATTCCAATTTTCCGGGTAAATGGACTTGTTTTCTTGGCTCAAAGTAATTGACACATACATATTTTGGATAATTAGAAAACTTCATCATGTTCATTTGTACAGCCTTGTCAAGTGGCAAATGGGTGAGTGCTTCTATTTCAATCTACTTGTCTGTTTTTATTTTTTCCCTTATTAGTCATATAGCCTAGAAACAACAAAAATACAATAAATAAAAAGTTAGAGAAAATTGTTATAAATTATAGAGAAAATAGAGAAGTTAATAGATTTGTATGTATTTTAAGAATCAAATATACGAAGTAATTAGGCCTGCAAAGGATACACTATTTATAATTACTATGGCTATAAGGATATAATTGTTAGAATTCACACTTCCAGCATGCCATCCAGCTTCACGTGTTCCAGCCACTTTAGATTTTGTCCAGCTCAACTCAATTCTAGATACTTCTATTAGTTGGTAGATTAGTTAGCTAGATTAGCCTTTTTTTTCTCTATAAATAGACCATGTATGCATTGTAATTTCTCAAGTTGAATGAATGAATATTTCATTTCTTCTTCCCTGCCATTTCCAGCAGGTCTATCATTTTCTTCTTTTTCATTTTCTCAACATGGTATCAGAGCTAAATGCTCATTCCGGCTGCAACTATGTTACTTTCTTCCTTTGAATTCTATCAGTAATTGATGGCCTCAGCAGTCCGTTCAAGTTGACAGAAGCTGAGATTGATTTTGTGATCCAGAAATGAAACTGAAGATCAACAAAGCCTACAATCTCAATCTGCAATTCCAATCCATTTCTTTCCAACTTTCTACTGGAATTTGAAAGCTGCAGTAGATCTGCAAAACCAGATCGATTCATCCTCTCCAATGAGTTATTCCACCAGTATAGATGGATCTCGTTCAATTCTTTCTCTTCAATGAGCAATTCCGCCATTGTTGAGTGTTTTCATGGAAGTTATTCAGATTTCCATTGTCTTTGTCCTCCTTTTATGGAGTTGTTCATGGAATTTATTCCAATTCCATTTTCTATATCTTTGTTCTCCTTCTATGGATGTCAATTTGCTCTTGGATTCAGTCCGAAAATGGAGCTAACCAAAGTCTTAAGATAACTATGGTTTTTTGTCTGCTTAACTCCTTCCAGCTTTGCCTTGTTTTGGAATTGGTGGTTAGCTCACCTCTCAACAGATGTCTTCAAATTTCCAGCAACAATTGTGTATTTTCAATACAGAAACAGTAAGTAAAAATGGCCGATGTTGAGGATATTCAGCCCCTCGATTACAATAATGGAACTGGAATGGTGAAGGCAGGATTTGCTCTTTCTTTCTTCAGTTTCCCTTTCAACCTCATGGAATACTTCAAAGGATTCAGCAGCTCTTTTCCTAGTCTCTGTTGCAGCCATTCTTAGCAGCAAATGAAGAAGGCTTTGCATCCATGTTCACACTTTAATCTTCAAGATGGTTCATAGTCCATCTTGAGAAGGGTGTGTTAGAATTCACACTTCAAGCATGCCATCCAGCTTCACGTGTTCCAGCCACTTTAGATTTTGTCCGGCTCAGTTCAATTCTAGATACTTCTATTAGTTGGTAGATTAGTTAGCTAGATTAGCCTTTTTTCTCTATAAATAGACCATGTATGCATTGTAATTTCTCAAGTTAAATGAATGAATATTTCATTTCTTCTTCCCTGCCATTTCCAGCAGGTCTATCATTTTCTTCTTTTTCATTTTCTCAACAATAATGGTCATCTACTAAGTAATGTATAAAATATAACACTCTCCGTTAAATGACTCATTACAAAATATCCGTCTCATTAATATCTTGTTTAATAAAAATCAGTAAAGAAAAAAAAATATAGTTACTTTAAAGAGTATTAAAAATAAATCTTTGAGTTAACTCATTCTTATCTCGTGTACCAATTTCTTAAAATGTAGACGTCGGTAATATTTTTGTGAATAAATCGATTACATTATCACTTGAACAAATTTGTTGACTAGCGATATCAGTAATCTTTTGAAACTCGGCTGTATAGAAAAAATTTGAAAAAATATTATTTGTCCTATCTCCTTTGATACAGTGTCATTTGAGTTGTACAATACAAGTTGCATTATCCTGATAATTATTGTTGACTATCTTTTGTTGAAGCTATACGAATATTGAGTTGACAACGTAGGGTGGCCATATATTGTTCATAATTATTGAGTTGAAGTTTATACAACTATCTTCATAGAAGAATCCAATTATTGTTCATATTTATTGAGTTGTCAAAGTCTTGACAATCCCCTAGGATGGCCATAAAAATATTAACATCTAACCTTGATACAAAAGATTTGATATCGATTTAGATTTATTCTAACATTTAACATTGATGCAAAAGATTTGAGATGGATTTGAATCTTTCAAACGATATAGTAATAAATCATTGAGTGTCAAAAATAATACCGTGTAATAAACTTATAATTGTATAATATTTATAAATTAATAATCGTAGGCTCCATCTATCGGCTCAACTCAACCCGCATTTTTATCAAGTCACCAAATTTTGCTAGGTTTTTAACTGTTTTGTTACTTATAATATAAACGAAAATATTATAACATGCATAAGACTAAGAATTGAAATATATATATATATATATATATATATATATCGTATTTTTAATGTATTTCATCAATCTAAGTGGAATAAACAATTTGGATTCCTTGTTGGTTAGTCAAATTCTTGCATCAGGATCCCGATTCATGGATTTCTCGATTCAAGAAATTAAGATAGGATGATCGAAGTGTCTCTTTTTCAAATTCGATTCTACACACTCGTATTCATATCATCTAAACTAAATTACATATGACCAGAGGAATTATAAACCTATTAAATCTATAAAAAGAAAATACTCCTATTAACACTCCAATGATGTAATATAAAACCATAACAAATTGATGTAACGTATAAGCGTTCCAACTTGTTAGAGAATGGCCTAATAAAGAAAGGATTATTCTAAACAACCTTTATCATTTTTCTACAAATCAAATTCCACCACGTTTCAAATTTCCATTGGGTCAAGCTTACCTCCGGTTCCAAGCAACCTGATCGGTATGCATGATACACTCATCTGTATCTCTATATATACTCCCATTCATTCACGCTCCTGAAAATACTCAAACACGAAGCCATGTCTGTCCGCTTCTCCTTTCTATTCCTCTCTTCTCTACTCCTTACGTCGTCGTTTTGGTTGTTAACCTTAGCCGACGATGACGTCACCATCGACACCGTCGACGGCGATGATCTTTTGATTCGTCAAGTAGTTGGTCACGATAATTTGTTAAATGCCGAACATCATTTTACGATATTTAAGAGGAGGTTCCGAAAGGCGTACGCCACTAAGGAAGAACACGATTATAGGTTTTCAGTGTTCAAGGCTAACCTGCGCATGGCCAAGCGACACCAGAAGCTTGATCCATCTGCCGTTCATGGTGTTACTCAGTTTTCCGATCTCACACCGCAGGAGTTCCGTCGTAACTTCCTTGGAGTCAACCGGCACCTCCGCCTTCCCGCTGACACTAAGCAGGCTCCGATTCTGCCAACCAATGACCTTCCGAAGGAATTTGATTGGAGAGAGCATGGTGCCGTCGCGCCAGTCAAGAATCAGGTCCGTGCACTCTTAGATTTGGATGAAATTTCTACGAATTATTTCAAGTATCTAAACCTTGATGAATGTAGTTTTGTTTGAGATTAAATCTGAATGATTTTGTTATGCTTATTAGCGTCACCCAGAAAATTGAAATATTATTGTTTGATAACTTGTAAATTAAGGCGAGATAAATGTTCACTTCATTGCAAACTTGGCAGTTTGGCGACTAGTCTTTTTTCTTTTGGAAAATAAAATGTCAAAAGGACTTGAGTTTGTTATTTTGGAGATTTTGATTTGGAATTTTTTGTTGTCAATTTGGTACCTATATGCATACGAATCTGATTCGCAAGTTATTGAATGAATGGTAACTAGGGTTCGTGTGGATCATGCTGGTCGTTCAGCACAACTGGGGCATTGGAAGGTGCCATTTTTCTGGCAACAGGGAAGCTTGTGAGCCTCAGTGAGCAACAGCTTGTGGATTGTGACCATGAGGTTCATTGCTCTTACTTTACGTACATTCCCTTTACTCTCTTAATACTATTTGCTTAGGATGAAGAACAACATCAGTTTTGTCGCTTGGAGTAGTTTTTTGTGGTTTTTTGGGGGCAAGTTTCCAAAAACTAAAAGATAAGAGTAACTTCAGAACAAGTGTCTAGGGGTGGGTATAAGAAAACTAGGAAGAAAGGTACTTGAGAGGAAATTACAACCGAAAATCTTTAATTGTACTCTAAGCACCTGTTTGATTCTCATTTTTTCTAAAATTTATTTTTCTCTCTTCTTTTCAACCACACATTCTTCAATAAAATAATATTACACGTAAATCCAAAACTTTTCTTTAATTTTGAACCACACATTATTCAATCAATTATTTAAAATGTATTTTTTTTCCTTCAAAATGGGAATCAAACGGGATAGGATTTGAGAGGAAATTCCTTCTAGAATGCTACGGACTTCTAGCCACATTGTCCTCCATGTAGTGGTTCTAGACCAACCTATTATTTTTAGGAAAATGCTATTTGTACACTTTCTAGTATATCAAATGCATTACACCCCTCACATGGAGGAGGGCCCACAAATATTTTATTGTGTGTGGACCCCTCTCCATGTGAGAGATGTGTAATGCATTGTGTGATGTATTATGTACGTGTAGCACTTTCGTTATTTTTAATAGACTCAGCTGAAGCTTCTTTAAATTGTACTTTGCTTGTCCCAAAATTTTTGAGTATTTAGTAAGTGAAATCGTCGGGTTCAAATTTAATTATGGAATCGTTCAAGTTCGTTTCCTTCGATTCAGTTCGATTCGGTTCGGTTCGATTCCATTCGATTCTCATACTCAATACTATAATTAATATTTTTAATATTTACAAAATTACATTAATTCTGCTAATGACATGTTCAATCTTAACTCTTATAAAATAACGTGATCCAATCTTATGTGTCTTTTACGTTTCTCTTTACTAAGTTCTTCATAATTTTGATTGTTAAAATTATAGAAAGAGGAAGATAGTGAGCTCACAATAATAACAAAGCTACATTAATTCTACTAATGACATATTCAATCTTTTACTAATTTCTCCAAAACGGTAGAAACGACACTACGATAGAATAATAGATTTGAGTAAAACTTAGATCAATCTAATTAAGTTAGGCATGAATTGAAAATTAGAAATAGAAAAATCATATTTTTGGGATTGAGCTAAATTAACTAGTTAACAAATTTATTTAAAAAAAATAAAATAATTTGACTTATTTAAATTAAAAAAATTAAGAAGATTTGATTCTTGATCTAGAACCGAGAACCGAACCCTACCCCATCAGTTCTCGATTTAGATATTTGTTCGGGTATTTAACTTAAGAAGAACCGCTCGATTTGATTCAATTCGATTCGGGAGTTTTGTCCAACCCTACCTACTTCAATAGTGGTGACTGTGGCATAGGCCAACAGTAACATGGTGTTTTAGAGTTGCTATTGATTCCTTAATAGATCTAAGAATAAACTCTGCCAAAAAAAATAATAATAAATAAATAAAATGATCAACTTTCCTTTGCGAGTGGATTAGTTGAGTGACTAGACTGTTACTCTCTAAGATATCAATCACTAAACTAAACAAAGTAGCAAAAATCATAAGAAAGGCTAAGTTCACAAAAAGCAGGGAAAAACTACGCCTGGCTCACCAGAAAAAAGAGTAACGCAGTTATTTGTGAAAAGGGTTGGTTTCATAATCCCCTTGGATTCACTTTGTTAAAACGAGGGACTAGAAGAACAAGCGATGATGCATTTTTCTACCTTTGGGTGTGCCATTAGGATATGTGACACTTGTCACACTTCAAATATTCACTTTCTAACCTTAATCTGATCTATGTGCAGTGCGATCGAGACGAACCAGGTTCATGTGACTCAGGATGTAACGGTGGACTGATGAATAGTGCGTTCGAGTACACACTTAAAGCTGGTGGACTCATGCGAGAAGAAGACTATCCCTACACTGGCACGGATCGTGGAACCTGCAAATTTGACAAGAAAAAGGTTGCTGCAAAGGTTGCTAATTTCAGTGCTGTCTCCCTTGATGAAGATCAAATTGCTGCAAACCTTGTCAAGAACGGCCCTCTTGCAGGTATAGCATGGCTTCTTCACCTGACTATTACTTATTTCTATTCTTTCTCTATAAGATCATCCTGATGCTGTAAAATTACCTTAGTACAACTGCTCCTAAAACATACTGTATCAAATGTTTGAAACCTTTTGAGGTGGCACAGCTAGGAGCCAGCCAAACCCAGTTGGTTCAATCGGAAAAACTAAAAATTGACCTGCACTAGGGTATAGTTTTAAACCTGTATTGAAAGTGTCAGCCAGTATAAATCGTCACAACTCACAAGTTGACTGAGTCGATATCAAGTTGAACCACACTTGTTATATGTCAATCTCCAAGTCAGATTTTAAAAACATCGGTTGTAACTCACTGTGTTTCGTTCACTTTGATGCAGTGGCGATCAATGCTCTCTATATGCAGACGTACGTTGGGGGAGTTTCATGCCCATTCATATGTTCTAAGCAGTTGGATCATGGGGTGTTGTTAGTCGGATATGGATCGGCAGGGTATGCTCGCATTCGAATGAAAGAGAAGCCATACTGGATCATTAAGAACTCTTGGGGAGAGAATTGGGGTGAGAAAGGATATTACAAAATCTGTCGGGGCCGTAATATTTGTGGAGTGGATTCCATGGTTTCCACTGTTGCAGCTGTTAGCACTTCACAGTAGGGACATCAATTGCGATTGATAACGGAATTCTTTCCACTTCTGTACATTAGAACAATTGCAACTTTATTAGTTTACTCTGTTTCCACAAAAATTCCAGCAATTGTACTGTTCAAGACAAATCCCAGATCTATTTATAACCAATTGCTTCATCTGCTTTAAAAGATGGAAAATTTTCTAGTACTCCCGGAATACTAAATACTCTCTGCTACTATTTAATTGACATGCACATTATTTATTCGGGTTTTGCTATGTGTACATATCATTTCCCTTATTTATTCATCCCAATTAAATATTGACAAAAGTATTGAGTAGTTCATACTCCGAGAGTTATGTGGGTGTGAAATGAGATGTTTATAGCAGAGCATAGCACATGCATATTTACAGTGAAATGAGAAATACTCGGATCAATAATTTTGAGTAATGTACTCTTGAAGAATGTAAGTACAGGGATACCCATGAAAGTGACAATCCAGATCTCAAAACTAAGCTGCACTTTGATGTACAAATAATGCTACTTATACATAATGAAATTACATAACGATTTACATTTAGACGATGCATCAAAAAGAGAGTGGTTATTTATTTATTTGTGTTGTTAAAGAAATTATGATTCAATTATGTCTCATCGCATCATTTGTATGTAAACTATTATGTACGTGTAGCACAATTATTAATGTACAACTCGAGAGATGTACTTCCAGGGAAGTGGGAAGAACTTCACTATTGAAATAATAATATAAATTAACAATGATTAGTCAGAGCACATCGAACACTACATACCTCACAATAAGACTGCTTATTCTTCTTGTTGGAATTGAATGAAAAGTCTCTCCATGTTGTAACTCAAGTCTCTTCATGTTCATGTTGTAACTCCTTTATTAATGAAGTGGCTCTTCCTCCATTGGTATAAATGGGAGTCTCTCTTGGTTGGAAAAAAAAAAAGATAGGGCATACAAACTTCTTCCTTTCAGTTTTTTTTTTTTTTATTAGTTTTTCCTTTTTCTGATTTCATTGAGAGGATAGAGTGCATCATAGCAGGTTCGCAAGCTGTTAACGTAGTGCAGCGTGAACCGACAACTGATTGTATCCTAGGAATCGAACACCGATCAAAATCTCTTGCACTCCGGTGAGGCGGCGAATTTGATTTAAGGAAACTGTGAATACACAGGACTTCGGTTTGATTTAATTCTCTAGTTTTTCCCACAAGCGTAAATCGAACTGGGTTTGGTGCATCGAAATTTTATTTTCATCAATTTTTGCCATTTTTTCGTTTTTCATCAGTTTCTGCAGTTTTTTAACAGATATCTTGATCTCAGATTTATATACAAACTTACAAATTTTTAATTATTCTAAATTATTTGTTGCTTGTTCTAAGATTTCAATGGCGTCACATGGAAATGACGATGTGAACAATGGAAGCAACACTGTTGGTACCGGTGTACCAAATCCTGCAATGACCGTTGTTAACCTTATAGAGACCATGACTGACATTCCTCTCACTGACGGGATAATTGGAGGCGGGATTCCTCATGTTGGAGTGAACCTAACTTTGCCTTTGGCTGCAGCCCCAACAATCCAATTTGTCACAATACTTTTGCCAGTGCCTAGGGCTGCGGGCTCGGCACCTTTGCCATCGTTTTCGGCTCCATTTTCGGTGAATCATGTAATTCGATCGGATAAGTTTGCTGGTACTGATTTTAAGACATGGCAAAACAATATGATTTTCTATCTCACTACATTGAACCTTGCACGTTTCCTCACTGAGGATGCCCCTATAATGGCTGAAAGCGACACTGATGTGCATAGCTGTACAGCTTGGGACACTTGAAAAAATGCTATTTTTTGTGAAGCAACTATGTCTTGGATGGCCTACAGAATTCTCTGTATCACGTATATGTGGTAAAGAAATCTGCTTAGGAGCTCTGGGAGTTCTTAGAAAAGAAATACAAGATCGAGGATGTTGGGTCTAAGAAATTCTTGGCCAGTCGGTGTATGGAATTCGAAATGGTTGATTCACGTTCAGTGGTGAGTCAAGTGCTTTTGCAAGAAATGCGTATTGAGGGTCTGACTATGTCAGAATCTCTACAGGTGGCTACTGCTATTCACAAGCTACCACCTCAGTGGAAGGCTTTCAAAAGCTACTTGCAGTATAAGAGAAAAGAGATGTCTTTTGAGGATTTGATTATCAAATTGCATATTGAGGATGATAACAAACTGGTTGAACGTAAGTCAGAGAATTCTTACTCTGAGAAGGCTAATATATTGGAGCACGGCCAAAATTCTGGTACTAAGAAAGGTCACTCATTTCTAGCCAAATAGGGTAATGAAAATTTAAAAGATAAAAGGCAGGTTACAAAAGGATCTCAGTTGAAGCCTACAGGTGGGGTAGGAAAAAAACCTAAGTTCCAATTCAATGAAAAGTGCTTCAATTGTGTCAAAATTGGGCATCGATCAGCAGACCGTCGTTAGCCTCAAAGGGATAACAAACAGCTTCATCAGGCCAACATGGTTGGAAATTAGAGAGATCATCTCTCAGATGACATGTCTGGCCTAAACCTCACGGCGATGATTAGTGAGGTTAACCTGGTGGGGTCTAACCCTAAGGAGTGGTGGCTGGACACTGGGGCCACTTGCTATGTCTGCTCCAACAGGAGTATGTTCACTACTTTTGCATCAGTTACAAATGGAGAAAAGTTGTTCATGGGAATCTCTCCAACTTCTGAAGTGCTTGGTAAACGCAAGGTGATCCTGAAAATGACATCTGACAGAGAGCTTACTCTAACTAATGTGATGTACATGCCAGAGATTCGCAAGAATCTGGTCTCTGGGTCTCTTTTGAGCAAAAATGTGTTCTGCATGGTCATTGAGGCGGATAAGCTGGTGATTACCAAAATAGGAGTTTATGTTGGGAAATGTTATATAACTGATGGCCTGCTTAAATTGAAAGTAATTTTTGTAACTCCAACTATTATGAGTAATGAGAAAACTTCTTCTGTTTACTTGCTTTAGTCTCCTAATATGTGGCATGGTAGATTAGGTCACGTAAATTACAATGCTTTACGTAGACTAAACAAACTAAATTACTTGCCTAGGTTTCAAATTGATTCAAAACATAAATGTGAAACATGCGTTGAGGCTAAGCTTACTAGGTCTTCGTTTCATAGTATTGAAAGATGTATCGAGCCATTGGGACTAGTCCACATTGATGTGTGTGACTTAAAATTTGTCCAAACACGAGGCGGCAATAAGTACTTTATTACTTTTGTCGACAATAGCACGAAATATTGTTATGTGTACTTGCTTAAAAGTAAAGACAAAGTTATCGATAAATTCATTCTTTATAAGAATGAAGTTGAAAATCAACTTAACAAGAAAAAAAGGTGCTACGGAGTGATCGTGGTGGTGAATATGAATCACCGTTTGGTGAATTTTGTGCTAAACATGGAATAATTCACCAAACTACTGTACCTTATTCACCTCAGCAGAACGGAATTACTGAGCGTAATAATAGAACTCTAAAAGAAATGATGAATGCTATGTTGATTAGTTCTGGATTACCACAGAACATGTAGGGAGAAGCTATTCTTTTCGCAAATTACATCTTGAATAAAGTGTTAAGAAAGAATATGGATAAGACTCTGTATGATCTTTGGACAGGTCGTACACTTTCGTATAAATACTTACGAATGTAGGGGTGTCTTGCGAACGTCGCGGTGCCCCCTCTAAAGAAGGTCAAGATTGGACCTAAGACAGTTGACTGTATGTTCATTGGTTATGCATAAAATAGTAGTGCATGTAGAGTTCTTGTGCATTATTCAAATGTACCTGATATATACCCAAACACAATTATAGAGTCCGGGAATGCACAATTTTTTGAGAATATATTTTCTTGTAAATCTTCGAGACAGTTAACTTCTGCTAAACGTGCTCTGAAATCTACTGTTTCTGGCAGCAATATAGATCCAATTGAAGAAGGTAAGGATGAGCCTAGACGGAGCAAAAAGACCAAAACTTCTAAGACGTTTGACCCTGATTTTCTCACATATTTGATGGTCATCTGTGGAAAGAAGCCATCAAGAATGAAATGGATTCTATCCTACAGAATCATACTTGGGAATTAGTAGATCTTCCACCAAGTTGTAAGCCTTTGGGCTACAAGTGGATCTTCAAGAAGATGAAAACAGATGGCTCCGTTGATAAATATAAAGCTCGGCTAGTAATCAAAGGTTATAAGCAAAAAGAAGGCATAGATTACAAGCAAAGTACAAAAAGTCTGCCTAGCCAAAAATTTTCAGCAGCTGCCCTTTCCTCACCCTCCCCAACTGCTATCTATGGATCCATTTTCCACCACCTTCCGCCCACCTAGACTGTCGGATATTAGTGCCATTAGAAAGCCCTTAACCTCCTCTACAATTTTCACCCAACATATACTCATAACACAACCAGAATCGACCAGAATATCACCTCAAACACAGCAACTCGAAAACATGGAAACTGCTGGAATCTCCCTCTCCAGCGTCAATCACGATCGCGGTCTACCACTAGAGGGTTTCCCACACCTAGTCGACTCTAACCAGTGTACTAATCGACCCCAAACAGCATCTCAACATCTGGAATTAAAAATAGAACTTCTGCCGGTCGTGCTGTGCACGAAACAGGGCCCGAAAAATGTCAATTCTGGCGCCGTCCAGTGGAACCAAGACCTCGGACCACATGGGTTAGACTCCCCTACACCTGGCGCATTTTCTCCAGCCATGGGTCAACCCCAATTACGACCAAAACTCAACGATTTCAGGGGAGAAATTTGAGCGGTGAGCGAAAAATTCGGAACTAAGGAATTTGATGATTGTGTGATACTCCAAATGTCTAATTCAACCAGCAAAACTTCTTTTGATGATGGAAAAGTTATGGGTCATCATCCAATTGTTCCAATTTACACTCCAAATGTCGGATTAAATTCAAGCATGACAAAAAAATGCGATGAGCTATTTTCGGATGCAAGTGATGCTCATTCTATTGTTACTGCACCAAATTCGACCAACATAAATGTAATTAAGGGTCACATGAATATGAATAATCCTCCAATTGTTAGAAATGAAGATCAATTGAACCCCAATTTCATCCCTCAAATCGCGACAATTGAGCCCCCTTCAAATCCAAATTCCGAGGACTTGGTTGCTACCCATGACAAGGCATCACCACCATTGAATTCTACTACTTCCAATACACCTTTGGTGCCCTTGCCTCCAGTCAATAGCTTGGTAAATCTCACTACCAACTTTGAACCATCATCACAGTTTGAACTCAAAACGGATTTTGCAGCCTCATCTCATACAAATGCATCCCAAAATCGACCAGCAAATCCAAAATATTGGCACCAGGCCTGGCCCACCACCGGCTGCCAGCTCAGGCACCATCTCCCGAACTGCCCACCCATCGGCTCGTGGCTCTCATAAGCGATTCAACTAGGGCACAGCTCCGATCTCATCTAGATTGCCTATTGCTTCCTCTGGTCCTCATAGTACTACTCATGCTCCCCGTTCTTATGTTGCGGCTGTCAATAACAGACCGACAATTACTTAGGTCGAATGGAGTTAAAGGAAATCATTTGGTACTGTACTTCAGGCTCCCTAGGACTCTAGAGATCACAACTTCATTGCTAAAGAACCATACATCCATCATGGTGAACCCACTATATTTTTTTATGAGTCAAACAAATTATTCTTAGCGGAGGCCTACAGGTTTACGCTTGTAGGTAAATTTGTGCATCGCAATCCTTCTATGATCAAGGTACGCGAGAATTTTATGCGCTTTGGTTTTACTGGTGATTATGAGATCGGTCTAATTGATGATGTACACATTATTATTCACATGACGCACGAGGATGACTATTCACGGTTATTCCTCAAACCCACTTGGTATATCGATGGCTGCCCTATGCGGGTCTTTAAATGGACTCCCAACTTTAACCCACAACATGAGGTTCCTATTGCTCCTGTCTGGGTATCATTTCCTTTACTTCCTATTCATTTTCGGGCTAAGAGCGCACTTTTTGCTATAGCTAAGGCAATTGGGCTTCCTTTTCGTATTAACGAAGCAACTTCTGACCTTAGAAGACCCAGTGAGGCACAAGTATGCATTGAGGTAGATTTGGAATGTAGACTCCCTGATAGAGTATGGATAGAGAGAGAAGAGATGAGGATATTGGCAGCCTGTTGTATATGAGAAGGTGCCAGACTTTTGCTTCCGGTGAAGGCACTTTGGACATTTGGATGAGAGTTGTTCTAATTGTTCACATCCCGCTCCACCTGTTGTGGCCACATTTGTTGCTGAGCCCTAACTTGAGATGATGAAAGACTGCATGATATGGAAATCTAATCAAATGAGCTAGGTGATTCATACAATTTAATTTTTTACAACTACAAATGACCAACAACTGTAAGAACAATACAACAAATCTAAGGTTAAATCTTTCATCAATGAACGAAAGGTCTAGGAAAATCAATATCCCTCTTTGCTTGGATTGTTGGATTATCGATTTTGACAAGACTAACATAAAGAACTGTTTCTTTGTGGACGTATATGTACCAATTCAAATATTTTGTCTTCGTGTATTTCGCTTATAGTATATTCATGTTCGGGGTTTTGAATTTTAATACAATTTCAGTGCATGGATCATAAATTCAAAGTTTCTCATCAATTGTACGTCAAGACCTATTAAAGTGATATTACTTGGAATTACGATAGAAGTGGTTTTGTTCCATCGCCACTTCCATTCATCATCTACATAAACAAACTATCCCCATGTGACATGATGAATCTTAAATTATCATTCATACCTCAAATTTAGCAAACGAGACCGTAAGCATTCAACCCAAATTTAATGTATCATACTGTTAATGCATGATATGCCAAATAGTTGCAAATTGGTTAGACAAAAAGTTACAATGTCCATCTTGATAATTAAGAAATGTCGAAATTGACATTTGAACTGTCTCTCTTGATAGTTCGCATATGAGGAAATTGCATTTAAAGTGTATGATGGAAAAATATTCTTCATGAAGCATTAAGTACCTTCATCAATGCTCAACTACTAAATGACCAACTCTTGACAAAGAATTAACACAATGCTATATTTGATGGGGAATATTCCAAAATTTTATAGGGGATATTGTTATATTTTGTCAAAATAGTTTACAAAACTAATCGAAATGAATGAATGAAGAATAATTTGCAAAGTAATGTGAGCGTGTTGTATTTAAAATTCCAAAATAATAAGTATAAGATAAATTATTCAACAAATTGTAAATGTTAACCTCAAAATGGAAGATGAATCCACTGTGATTTCCTTCTTGATATGTTAACTGTGATATGTGAAGATATAATAAACTTATGTTTTTTCAGAGAAAATATCACTTGAAAGATTCAACAAAATATTACGAAATAATTTTAGTTTATTTTTTATGAACAATTGTATAATTAGTAGATTCACGGGTACATTCTTCCACAAGCAAAACATCAAATCCTACATACGAAAAGGTAATTACTTGGATAACCAAAACTTTGTGCAAGTGAAAAAAAAAAAACAAAAACAAGACATTTTTGGGCACCTCTTTCAAAAAGTGACTACTTTTTTTGTCCAAGCATATATATATATATATAATGGGTAATGCTACGTGTACATAATGGTATACACACGAATTTACACCCCCTCATATGAAGAGGGATGCTAGATACAATAAAATATTCACGAGTCCTCCTACATGTGAGGCTTTGAAGTGTACACGTAACCTTATTTATACAAAATCACCTTTCAATAATAGGCAAATTCTACTGACAACTTCATTCCTATAATTGGATAATTTAATTGATAGATTCTGTACTTGGAAAATTACTATAAATGACGAGCAAATTACCATGAATTACAACCAAATTCATCAACATATTCTGTACTCAGAAAATTACTATGATTATCAATAGTTGACAAATCTAATGGACATCTTACTTGCCTAGTTTCATAAATTGTACAATCTGATTTCCTTTCTAAGCTTTTCTTTGTATAGGTGTAAATAATAGTTGTGTACAGCTAATTTTCCATGTATAAAGTTTCCATGTATAACTACATGATTTTTTCTATTTAATGGAGTTTTCATAATGATGAGGCATTCTGTCAATTTGACAGTAGATAGCTTACAACTTGAACTAGCAAAACATGCAACTCTACAATCAGCTTTGTCATAGTGATGCATGCATATATAATTAAATTGAAATTCATCACCTTCCACTTTACACGAGCATTTTCACCTCTTACAACTACACAATCATATAAAATTTCTTCTCAACCCCATCATTCAATTCCATTAAACTCACCAATAGAATACGTCCACTAATTAACTGTAGGTGTACCGCCACTATTTCACTAATTCTCATTAGGCGTCAGAATCTGTTTTAGGGTCAGCAACTTTTTCACATTTGTTAGTACCATGAACCAACTTCATATATTTCAGCAAGAATTTGCCTCTTTTTCTCTCATATTCTCTTTATACTATCCCCATGAATAGCAACAAATCCTTCACTTGCAAGAGTATAAAGGGCATTTCGCAGCTAATACAACCCAAAAAAAACTTCAATTAGCAAATTCTCTCACACATATAAGTACACAGGTGTGCGAACAGAGCGATGAGGAACTTACATCACCAAGACTTCAGCGCCAGCACTTTGCTTCTTCAACTCTTCCAGTAACTGCAAAGTATATTTCAGCACAAATAAACTTCTTGTTTACTTTAAAGACTGAAAGGCTAATGCATAACAATTTAAATTTTACATACCTCCAACATGCGAGTTGAGGGCCCCCCAAGTTGCATCTTCTCCATAATTATGTTGCGTGTAGTTGATACCAAATTCTCCCTTCTCATCCTTTCACTTGCAGAGACCCCAGTTGTAATGAGATCCATATCAATTGTTCCTGCACAACATATGATAATGATTTGCCATGTGCACAAAAAGAGAGAAAAAACCATGCAGCAATACGAACACAAGTTACCATGAGAAAGTGGGCTTTGTTCAGATGAACCTTGCTTTTGAACCGTACGAAGGATAATTTAGTAGCAAATAAACGAAGTCAATTCTACAAGCCGAGGAATAAATTATATAGTTGGCCATATTTTTTTGGGTCAACAATCATGGCAGTTAAATTCCAGCTAAGTTACAAACATCTATACTGTAACTTAAAGAGATCAATTGGAGTTATTGCTGAGGGAGTTGAAGGTTTACCAGTTGAGTGGTCTGTAGCAGACTGCTGCAGTGCAACTTCGAGGAGCCTAAAAGCCTCCATAACATCTGGCTTTTCAACCTGCGAGGACAAGTAAACAAACAGTGTAAATCATTCCATTTTAACTGCATTCTGTGACCATAGGTGAAACTGAACGGACCCATTCTGAGAAACGAATCCTGGACAACGCCTCACTGATGCGAATCAAACTTTCAATTTGCCTTGGTGTTGCTGTTATCACCTGTAGACAATAAAAACTTATGAGAAAACATAGAGAAAAAGCATCATCATTATCTTTATTGTCAACATTGTCATTGTTTCTACCGAAATCATCAGCATTAGTAGAACTAGCATTATTACTATTATCAAATTGTAATTCATGTCAAAATAGAATCCCAAAAAATCAAATGACTGATAGGAATGAAGAATATGACTACAACGGATCAAAAGCAACTTCATGAGAAAACATTTATTAATATAAAAAATATCATTATGACTATACATACCGATACACATCAGAAATCACGTGTTTAGTAAGTTTTTATAATATAAAATAAACTAAATTTACATAATTTATGACCTTTTTGCTGCTTCCAGGGAAATTTCCTCTTCTTCTCATCTCCACATACCCTCTTGTCAACTCTTCAGCAGCTTCATCTGATAACTTTGGATGTATATGTTTCCGAGCATAGCTCACGTAAGCAGTTAACATTGAAAGGTTCATAACATCGTGATCTGAATTCTGAAAGGAGGCAAAATGGGAAGATAAACAAGTGAAATAACTTCTTTATTTAAGAAGAGTATTAGAAATGAAAAAATAAATTCAAACCTCAGGATTTTCAAAATGTAATGCCACAACGTGCTTTGCAAGGCGCCTGTCTGTCTGCTCATCAGCCTTGTCAAGAATCAGATAAATCAAATCAAACCTACAAAATACAGGTTTTTATATCAGCAACACTGTTAATTCCAATATTTAAAAAAAAAAAAAATCTAATATTACTCCATATATCATCTCATATTCAGAATATACAAAATTGACACCATTAGTGATGTTCTGTATCCCGTCCTAGCCTACACAGTTGCACCAATGTTCCCAGGAAAACCAATTCACAGGCATAGCATGCTCTGGTTTCAAAAAAAGACTTTATAACCTCACAGTACAATGCTTTGGCACCCACTAGTTAAACTTTTACCTGGACAACAGGGTAGGAGGAAGGTTTATATTGTCAATCACAGACAACCAAGGATTGTATCGTGATTCAATTGGATTTGCACAAGCCAAAACTGAAGTTCGAGCATTAAGGGAAGCAATGATCCCTGCCTTTGCAATTGAAACAGTTTGTTGCTCCATTACCTGAAGAAAAGACCAAATTAAAATAAGATTAGAATAATAAAAAATTTGTGGCAACTCGATGGCACACAGCGGTGCTTCATATCAAGTTGTAGCACGCCATAACTGTTCCCTCCTCAATATTTTAAAGGATTATTCATGTACAAAACTCACGCTCACATGGCATGTGGGCCCCCATAGTAATAAAATAATTCAACAATATGGTCTCCACCCCCTATTGTGAGTAGTAAGGAAGTTTGTAAAAAAGTGTAAGTGTAGCATTGTCCTATTTTAAAATACAACAAGGTAAGTTGATTAATGAGAAAAGGAGAAGGATAGCTGTTGAGATTTTCACCTCATGTAGCATGCTCCTTGCATTTTCGGACATTTTGTCCAATTCATCAATACAGCAGATCCCTCTGTCACTCAGAACCAAGGCTCCACTCTCGAGAACCTACGAAGTCAATTTCAGCAAGATCGATATTTCCCGAGTTTGCAATGCTATTGAATAACAAATGAAGCTAGTACTTTTAAAATCAGACAAAATTGAGTCTAATATTTTTAAACTCTTACAGTTTCTCCCGTCTCAGGATCTTTGGCAACATACGCAGTCAATCCAACAGCAGAGCTTCCTCGCCCACTGGTATAGATACCACGAGGAGACAGCTTGTGTATGTACTGGAGCAGCTGAGATTTGCTCGTTCCAGGATCACCAACAAGAAGAATGTTGATGTCTCCTCGGAAGCTAGCCCCAGAAGGCAACTTCAACGCATTTCCGCCAAAAAGCTACATAGGATTCACCCCCAACAAGATTTACGAACATATAAATCAAAGAAGCTTGACATATCAAGCTTAAATGTACATGAATCAAACAGAATTTCAACAACGAGAACAATTTGGCACCTGACATAATAGGCCTTTTTTTACATCATCCAACTCCCATATGTTTGGTGCCAAAGACCTAGTCAATCTTGTATATAAATCAGGCTGTTTAGATAGCTCCTTTAATAGCTCTACCTGCAATATTAAACAGTAATCTCATAAAAAGTCAAATTAAATACAAATTTATTTTGAATTGAAGAAGAAATACAATACAGTACCTTGCCTTCAAAGTCAACAGAAGAGTCGTTATCATTTCTACTTGCTCCATCTTCAGTTTCCATAGGGTCTTCCACGTGCATTCTTGACTTGTCAGTCTTCTTTAAATGAAGACAGTCAATGTAAGTCTGAAAACAAAAGAAGTTGTTATTTATTTCGAAACACATTTCTAATTACCACACATTATTTTCATATAGGAGTTACAAGTCACAAGATCACAGCTCCGAGACCTCACTAGAGAACCTAAAAGAAATCCAAGGAGTTATAAGTGCTCGCCTTGAATATTGACTTCACAGTCCTCTGTGTTTGCCCAATTCTGACACTCATAGCCCGGTAAATTCCAGTAGCCTAAGAGTAAAACTAGCACCTTCGATCAAAATACAACAAAAGAAATTGATATACTTTAAGACAAATACAATGTAACTATGTATGTTCTCACCTCAACTCTATCACCTGGCTTGCCAGCATCCGCTAGCTTATCGTGCATCAACAAACTTACTGTATGAGGTGTCCCTCCTTCAGGGATCTCATTTGGTGTTTCTTGAAGTCTAACAATTTGTTTATCAGCAAACCTAATATTTGAACAGAATCAGCTAATGGAATATTTTAAGTTGTCAAAAAATAAGTAGTTTCTGAGGAAGAGGCAGCACTCAAAGGATAATGCCACCACTTGCACAGAAATTTCAACAGATTTTAATGTTAAAAAATTGAACACAATGGAATCGTTTGAAGCTTCAATTGCATTAATTTTTCTAAAGACTTCATATCTGCATATGAAGTTCTCTGCCTTTTTGTATCATCAGCATTCTTTGCAGCATCTGCGTGGTTTTTTTTAAACTACTAGTTAACTGCATGTTTGGATTTCCATAGATACACACTCCTGAACTGACTTGGCAAAATTAAATCATTACAGATTGATATTATCAACACTAAGAAGTCATTTTAGCAACACTCTCAGTGATCCAGATTTTTATTCTAATAATTATCATGATGATAAAGCTAATAGCATCCACATCAACTAGCAGATACAAAAGTTGTCATTAGTAAGTCAAAAGAATTTAATAAAGTATATGTATCATTTTGGTCGAGCTTCATTCTTCTGACAAATATCTCCCTTCCATAACTATATAGATGATGATCAAATTACAAGCTAGATGAATTATTACATTACCTGCACCTATTGTGAACGAGGGTAGCAAGACATTCTTGTTTCCCGCAAATTGTTGGCTCATTGATTCTTCCTGATATGATGCAAGTCTTAACGATTATAAAAACAAAAATTATAACCCCCCCCCCCAAAAAAAAAAAAAAAAAAACTATCAGATGCAAAAGAGTAAAGGGAGAAACCCATTCTTAATTACCTCTGTCAACAAAAATTGGGTCAGAGTAGTAACCACACACGAGACATCTAAATACGGCTTCCCTGATCTCAGGAATGATTGAACTACACCGGATAATCATCCCTTTTATGGACACCATCTTTTCGATATCTGGTCAGAGCAGAAGACAAATATAAGACTGAAAATTGACACACCAGAAAAGATACAAAAAACCTCAAACTAACCAGATGGGTTGAGATTTCTCATTGAAATGGAGCTCCTGAGGTTAAAAATCCTAGCTTGTATATGCTTCTCGAATAGTGGATTGATTCTACTGACCATATCCATCAAGACAATATCAAAAATGGCTAAAACCTCAAGTGGGTACCTAACCATTTTGGTATAAAGATCACTATCATAATCGTAAACATCCTGCGCATCAACATCAAGCAACTCGCCCTCGATTTCAATAACATGGTTAATAGCCTGCATATATTTCCCTTCAATCTGATGTGGATTTTCACGAAAATGCCTCAAAAACCTCAAAATAGCTGCATTCACATCTTGAACACTGATATTAGTGCCCCAAACATACATTGGCGGGGCCTCATCTATATCATCTCCATCGCCAGCATCAGAGGAAGGCGGGGCATCGTACGTTGACGAAGGTGTTGCAGCAGCCGTAGGAGTGGTGGAGGATCTTCTGCCTCGACCTCTACCCCGGCCGGGATTTGTGCTAGAAGGGGTCGGAGTAGCATCAGGAGTGGTGAACCGGGAATCCGATGGCGGTGGCGGTGGCGGTGGCGGCGGGGTAGCGTATGAAGACCGGCGGCCACGTTTCTGGCGCCTGGAATCACCGGGAGAGGAAAATGTATTGCCGATAGGACTCGAAGCCAAACTATCAGGCGACAGCGGTGCCACTATTCATAAAATTATTCAATCATTCCAAGCAAAAATACACAAAAATACAGATCCAAATCTACAAAAGTACTTGCTTTCCTAATACACACATAATGAGAAAAAGAGAAGGAAAACTTACGCCGTGAGTGTTGGCCGGAGAGGAGTCGGACGCCATAGTTTACGATCTCTGTAAGTCTCTATAGATAGTCGGGGGAGGGTGTATGGGGCAGGGTTTGGAGAGTCTGAGGAAAATGTTAGATTTTGGCGGGAAAATGTTGGTACTTTTTGCGCCCAATTGCTGAGTGTTTCTTTCCGTTGTTATGCGAGATTTTCTTTATAGCTTTAGCCTCATTCTTCTGAAAAAAAATATTATTTTTTAACAGTTTTTTATATTATTTTAATCATATATTTTTTAATAAAACTAGTGAAAAGCACGTGCTGTAGTTTAGTTGACTATGTATTAGCGTGGATAATTTTACATTATTTTACACAAATTAATTTTTTGCTGTAGAAAAAATTTTGTGTATTAGTAATGAAAGCTGAATAGAGAGAAATAATTTTTAGAAAAATGTAAAACCATGAACTAAGATAGAACAATACACACATATGATAAGCTATGTTCATATTTCTAGATTAGACAATAAAAAATTCATACATACTTTAGTAATATATGTTTGGGAAATGGCAGATTAAATTGAAAATAGTATGTTGCACATAGAGAGAAAAGAAGGATGAACTGATAATTCGTAGGAGTATCATTTTAATTATTATAGAAATAAAAACAGGAGTTTCATCTCACTGGTGTTGAAGTATTGTGATAAAAGTCTCTAAAGGGATATGCTAAGGAAAATTTATTTCAGATTAGATTATAAATTGATAAATTTGATAAAAAATTAAATGTGAAATTCAAGAAGTAAGGTTATTTCTAAATGTATGGTAATTATAAGTACTGGATAAAGGCACCAGAAAATGGATCTGAAGATAAGCATGTGTGTTGAAAAATTAGCACTTTGAGGAAGAATCTCATGAATTTCAGCAAACTAATAATATGGATATAGACAATAGGTACTGAGATGTATACACATTACATGGTGAGCACACATCCTCGCCACCAAAAATAAAAACTATACGTGCATAAAGACTATAAGCTTAAGAAAAATTCACATTACATGGTGAGTACACATCCTCGCCACCAAAAATAAAAACTATACATGCATAAAGACTAAGCTTAAGAAAAATTAAAAAAGGGGAATCAGATACAAGTAAACCTTTCTGACTTTTCTGTAGATAATCCTCCCGCATTCCAATTTTCACCATTTGTTGACAATGTTGTCCCATCCATCCAATCTTCAAGGTAAATAAGCATTTAAATCCAAAGAACAAAATAAGCCACGGGTGAGTAGGAAGGAGAAGAAACTTTTGAAAGAAAAGTAAAGGAATACCACAAAAAAGTGATTGAAAACCACATAACAAATTCCTACCTGTGGAACCATCTTGCGATCCAAGAAAATTGAATGGCTTAACAGACCCAGAATCGCCCCTAAGGAAATGTAAACGGTGTGGAAATCAGCATAAATCAGAAACTGTACAGAACACACTGCCAGAATATAAAAACACAAGTTTGCAATAGTACTGATAATAGCACATTTGTTACGTTTTTTATCCTTTAATATTTTCATTTATATGATTATTCGACACCGAAATGCACTAAATGTTTCTATATCTTGGTTTAGGTGGCAAATGGGTGAAACAGGTGAAAAATGGAAGAAACAAATGAAAAGAGATCAAAATGGAAGAAACAAAAGTTCAAGGACCAAATTGCAAATACCAAAAGATAACTCAGAAGAAAAAATGAAGATATGAAGATTTGAGGGTGTTCGACATCAATTGGATGAGGAAAGAAGTCGACGGGATGAAATATAGTCAAAACGTCATCACATATGCTGAAAAGTTTTGCATCGATTTTCAATCTCATATTTAGATCATTTTCACATGGTATAAGATCGAATTGGAAGTCTATAGCTGAATGAAAGTTGTAGCCCATCGAGTCAGCTTTCCAACGCACTTTGAATCACCTCAATCGGATATCGAGAGAGAAAGATATGACAAAAACACTGAAAGCTGTCCGGCAGAAAATTGGCAAAACCATGCAGTCGCATGGTTATAAATCCATGCGGCCGCATGGCTATTCCGAGAGCTTCAGGGTTGAATTACTTTATTCCATGCAACCGCATGGATTTATACCATGCGGTCGCATAGTTATAAACCGGGCCAAAAATCGTTTATTTCCGGAAATCAACCATATCAACTATGTAAAGTTTTTGGACGCGTTTTTCTCACCCTAAAGTCGACCGGAAGAGGGATTTCGACCATTCTTCATCTCCTAGACCTCTCAAACATCTCTTGGCCTCAAGAACTCCATGGAAGGCTAATCTCTTTGGTGAAGCAAGGAAGGATCTCGATCGGGTTTGGGGATTTTAACACCTTTTCATTCATTTAACGTGCTCTTTATTGTCAAATAATTCTGGAATTTAGATTTCTTATTCTTATGGATATATTTTGAAGTTGGTTTATTTTATATTAGATTTTCATGGATTCAATCACGTTTTCTCCATTGAACAATTGAAGTATTTATTGAATCTCAATTTCAAATCCCTTATCGGTGTGATCCTTTACCATTATATGCTTGATGTATATGATTGTTTTTGGATCTAATTTGAATGGATTAATGTGGAAATTTGTTGTGGAAGAAATCTAGGTTTGGTATTATTGTGGAATTAAATTGATCTAGGGTTTCCTTTATAAATTGGTCTTGAAAATGGTTTAATTCTTATTGGATTTTTCATAGAATTAGTCATGCTCTTTCTATTGTTTGATCGAATATTTATTAAATCATAATTTCAATTAAACTCAAGATTAGCGTGAGAATTTACTATAAGAGCCTAGAGTTTTGGTAAGATGCATGAATAACTAATGTTGATTGATCCAACCCGAGAGAGTGAATTCCAAAGCTTCACTACCTTAATCTATTGAATTTTAGTTCATAATTTTAAGACCAACTTGTTTGATCAACAACCGAACTTTCCTACAATTTAAAAGGATAGATCACCCATTTTGGAACATTTGAATAATTTTCCATCTCCCTGTGGATACGACACCCCAAAGCTACACTACAACACTGCGTAACACTTTGGGCGTAATCAAGTACATACACTTATCCCTGAGACAAGGCAGAATTTCTTCCACGAACCTCAAAAAGATGCTCATATTTCACTACGAGAAGACATAAGAATATTTAAATCGAAGTCATGCAACACCAAAAGATGATAATGTTTATCCATCAAACTAGTAAGAATTTTGTGCTGAGAATCCAGATTTACTGTGACCTTGGAACGGCGAACAGCTAACACACGACAAAGGTACCCCTTTAAAGGGCCCAGTCGGATTCTCAATAACTGACCAACAGAAAACATTCCATTATCTTTGTGATTAGTTGCATTTTCAATAACATGTTAAACTGGTAATGAAGTTAGAACTTTAATAGTGCATCTAGTGATTAGATACAGTAGGAACTCAAAAACTTACAGTTGTTTTTGTTATCATTGTCTTGTACAGAATTGTTAGGAGACAAAGGGCATTTTGGGGATGATGGAAAATTCTCAAATCCTGGAACAGCTGGTTCGCTACCCTAATTCGGATTAAGAAATGCAACCACAAGTTAAGATGGACAAAACTATTTCAGAAACTAATAAAAGGTCCGTCAAACAGGAAAAGCTCCTGCTCTTCAGGTTCTAAACATACAAACCTTCTCCTTAGAAGCATCACCAGAAATGTTTACTTTCTCACATAACTGTGCTTTAACACAGATATAGCCATTATTCTGTTGTTCACTTTCATCACACAAAAGTAGTATCCCTTTGTGTGATTTTTTTAATTGTTCATTGTCTATCCTGCAATGTCAATACGTACTTCCATGTTATCTTCAAAAAATCAAAGTGAAATAATTAATTAAAGCTTCTAATTTAAAATTACTACCAGACCTTCAATGGACCATCCGAAACCTTGACTATGTCATTAACTGATATGGTTTTGACATGCTGATCCAAAACGGTGAACAATTTTTTGTCAAAAGATGCACTCTTTAGCTCACGCTGTTTGATAGTAACAACCGATGGTCCTTCTGAGCCTTCTTTGATGACCTATTACCAATATTATCTATTTTAGAAAATGAATTGACATCATACAAGGATGAAGATTATGTAGTATGAGGAGTTTATACCTTTAAGCTGTCATCCTTCTATGTGACAATGACAACCATTGTCCTTGAAACTATGAAAAAGGAAGAGAGCAATGGCACGTAACAGTAGAATTGAAGAAATTGAAAGAAATCGAACAACAAACGCATAGTAAGATTATGAAAGGAATATACTTTAGGTATTCTGCATCACTGTCATTTCGTCTAATAAAAAGCTGAGTTAATAGGATAGTTGGTACTTAATCAAACTAATTTATGGATGGTAACTGAGCAACTATATTTCAACAGCAAAATTTACTGATGAAATCTAAAAGAAAAGGAAATTCAGTTAAAAACATGAAATTTAGGTAAATTATTATTAACGATGATTGCATTGAATTTTTTTTTCTTATAGTAAATCACAGGTTTAGCTTAATAAAGTCGCCTTATGTTATGAAAATGTAGTTTATTTACCTGGCGGTGTGATTGTGGCTGTGGTGGTGCTTGAGAATATCTGTAGAATATTTAGAAAATGTATGGATGTAGTTACCTAAAATTTAGGAAAAAAATTAGAATTAGTGGATTGAGTAATTGATTTAGTTGAAATATGGAAAAGTAAAAAGGTGCAGTTAAACATTTTTATAAAACTGTTGAGTGTAAGTTTTAATTTAAAAAATAAAAATTTAATATAGAATAAATATAAAAGTTTTGAATAAATAATATAGACGAACCTGGGATGGAGAAAATATTCATTTTGACAAATGTCTACTGCAATTTTTCGTCTATATATAGTCATTCTATCTGATTGAACTATTTCTATTGGATGAACTAGAATGAAGCATTCTATATATTTTAGCACAAAAATTCCACAGTTTGGCCTGAAATAGTCAATATTAGAATAAATTAGTATATACAATTAAATAAAAGTATGGTATATAAATGGCGGAGGAAATTAACTAGTATAGTAACTATGAAAGTAAATCGTTACCCATTATTTGCAGAAGGTTGGTATGGTATAATCTCTATGTCCATTTGCTTGTTTTGATGCTTCTTCAAATCTTGTCTAGGCAAGAAATCAGGTTGCTTGAATAATTTATGGAGTATAGTCCATGTTGGTCTTGCATATGTGCTGGTTTCTTCTAGTGTTTGACAGTTGTTGCTACAATTATATATTGCTAATTTCCATTCACGCAAATCAACTAAAAAGAGATACCCCATGTTTCCTGGATATTGGCATGGAATTAGTAGATAGTTACACTTTATCCATGGAAGACCATAAGGTGGCGAATTGCCAAGTAGATAATCTTGTAAGAAGATTGGGCAGTGAAGTGTTTCGAGGTCCTTGACTTTTGTTTTTTGCTGTACATTTAGTCCTTATTGCATATAGCGAAGACATTCATCTTCAAATTCAAAGTCCATAATAGCATATTCTTGTGAACAACGGGTGCAACCACTATGGATTCGCCATCTCAATAGATTTAATTCTATATTAATAGCCTAACAAAATGATAGACAAGTAATTAGATGCATGATTATGGAATGAAACTAATTATGATGATTGAATATAATGAGTAAATATAAGTGAATATGACTTACTGTTGTAGTGATTTCTTGATTTTTATCCATTAAAGTCTATAAATGTTTTCTTTCGTAGAGCTTGCCACTTCCATCGTCCCATAACTACATAATAAACAGATTGGACTTAACTGTAGATAAATTAAATGATAATTGTAAGATTCAGCCTCATAAAGAAGAAATAGATTTGTTACCCAGATGGATTTTTGGTGATCTAATCTCTAATAGTTGTGTACTTCTGCATACTGTAGTCTTCCAAGAGATATTGGTCAGACTGAATCTTCTGTCTTTCGTTTGTCTTTTGTCTTGTTGGGTTTTGAACTTGTTGAATTGTCTGAATATGTGGTTGAGATGTTTGAATATGTTGAGTTGTTTGAGTGTGGTGAGATGTTGAGGGTTCACCTTGGTCACTTTGGATTGGATTCTTGTGGACAACATCTTGCTGTAATGAAGCAATAATGGCTTCCACATTTGATTTCCAGTCAGATAATTGGTTCAGCCAATCCATTTTATTTTCAGCGATATATGATTTTACTGAGTCTTTTACTGAATTTATAATGGCATCTACATAGGAGTGCATGGAAGATTGAATCTCCTGATAGTGAACCTGTTGCCTCTTTTCAGCTTCTTCATACAGTTGTTTTTTATAACATTGCATCTCCTGATAGTATTGATGTCTTCTTTTTTAATCTTGTTCAGATAGGTGTCTTTGGTAAGACTGCATGTCTTCCTGTCTTCTTTTTTCATGTTCTTGAAACAGGCGTTTTTAGTTCTCAAGATAGTCAGTCTGTTGTTTTTTTTTTATTCTTCAAGCATGTCTGTCTTTGAGTTATTGTAGAAAGTAGACATATCTGATACTACATGTTGTCTATACATGCTGAACACTTCTTCCATTTGTTCTTTAGTTACATAGTTGGATCTGACAGTAGGAGAAGTTGATTGAATTCCGATCTCATCTGGAATATCTGCCTGAGGTATTTCTCCTGGTATATCCGGTAGGTTATGTGATTGGTTATTGACTATGGCTTCTAATACGTTGTTTTGGTTGTCCAATGGTAGTGAAAGACTTGTGTACCATGCTGTTTGTAATTCTTCTTCTGTTGGATGTAATACTGTGACTATGTGTACCTAAATATTTATTTGGAAATTTTTGTTAAATAGAATAAACAAACATGATAGAATTGTTAAATATAGATGTAGGTTGATAAAAGAAGACATACCTCTTCGGTGGCCAAAAAGTGTCTAATAGTTTCCTCTAATAATTTTTTGTTTGGCTTCCACCTATGCATTCTTGGAGTTTGTAAAGTTTTATATCTACGTCGTCCAAATGTTTCTCCAATTTCAGGAAATGCTTCGTAAATCCAAAACTACAATATTAAGAAATTTAAGTATTAAATATAAATGATTCTTCTACAAATAGTTTAAGAAGTAATAAAAAAAATACCTGAAACGCAAGTAGATATCCGTGCAATGAATATTTACAATCAGTTTGGTCATTATGTTGCATTCTCTGCACCCGTTCTTGCAATGAGTGTAACAAAACAAAACAAGCTTTACGACCCCAAGGATATGCAAGAAAGTCGTCAACATTCTCAACCATGCTAAGACTCTTGTAATCAATAATTCTTCTGGTTGGTTTCAACACACATTCTACTAACATAACCAATCCTAGTTTGAATTTATCATCTTCATCTTGGCAAAGGTGGAATGCTTCAAAAAGCTTTCTCATAGTAATCACTTTTGTACCATCAAAATATTGATTTCTAAGCCTAGTATTATTCAATTGAAGATTGACAATGGACTCATGACATGGCAATCCAGTAATCAGACAAAATTCTTGCAGACCAAAACGGGCAAACTGATTGTTTAACTGTATCCACATCTCATTCTTCTTACCACAGTGTGCCTCTCAACTTGAGGTATATGCTTTGTCTATCAGGGTACAGGTTATTTTGGTTGGTCTTAGAGGTGTATGCCTTATAAATATTACATAAATATTTGTTTTTCTATTTTAATTATATGTTTATTTAATTAATGCAGATTGTAAAAAAATTTATCCCCAAAAGTAACAATTTGCATGAAAAACAAAGTCAAACGAATTAGGTAAAAAATTATACCAATCAAACACCATTAATTACAATTCCCTCTAAAACAAATTCTAGGCAATTCAATTCCCTACAATTCATTTTCTTTTCACCCAAATTTCACCCTTGCAATCAAACGCTTTGGAATTTGACAAGCACTTTTACTCAATAAATAACCTAGAAGTTGAATATTTTTCTTTTTCTTGCAACATAGATTAAGGAGATTGTTGTTGATTCGAATGAGTTAAACAAGAGGCACATGGTTTAGTCTTAGTGTGAAGAAAATGTTCAATGCAAGTAACCTTAAAGGATTAACTGCCATTGAAAGTAGAAGGATCATTGACATTTTTCATGATACACTATACACAGGAAAAAAAATCATCACTTAACTTTCAAAAAGCTGGTATGAGCCCTTGAATTGTCTGCCTCGAGCTCATCATCCAAAGATCAAAGAAGTTTTTTGGAGTTTTCCTACGAGTTCTTGAAATGATAGTTTGTAAATAGCTACTGTTAATAAATTTCTCATCTCTACATCATTCCTTGCTTTTGAACCTTTTGGCTCTTGTTATGGTATAGATCCCTAAATGTGATTTGCCATTCATTATCCTCTCCCTGGCTTTTTAAGGAGATGGTTTACGGTATGAAGTTAGCATTCAGAGTCTAGTGGCTATCCTCTTTATGAAATTTGTGCACGTTTCAAGACTTTGACGAAGATAAATCCGTCTTGCATATAAGGTGACATGTTGAAAATTAAATAAGTACTCATCAGCAAATCGACATAAGTACCATTCTTCTACCTTTTCACCACTTTCTTTACAGATAATAAGGCTCAGGGGTACTTCAGTAACAGTGGCAGCAGCGAAGAAAGAAAAGGGTAAAAGAGAGAGCAACCATAGCTTTGTTCCTAAACCCGATGAAGCCACTGGGCCATTCCCAGAAGCTGTGCTTCTTAAAAAGGTATTTTTATTCCTTCTAACACCTTGTCCACTACTTTGTTAGAGGTATTTACGATTTTATCTTCAGAAGTACTTAGCTTACAAGTCTGATTATGAAATTACGAGATAGGGTGAAATATATAGTTTAAAATTAGAAATCATTTTGCATACTTTGGAGGTTAATGGAGAAGTATGGGAATAGTAAGATTTGTATTTAATTAAAAAAATTATATGATAGTGTATCCAATAAATGCTTTGGTGAGTGCTAAGAGAAAAATTTGAATTTTTATAAGATATCTAATGATCAAATATATACAATGAAGCAGCCATCAAGATGCAAAAATGTAGCTTAAAATTTTTTCGTTTTCCATTGACTTGTACTAATATTTTGCCTTGGGTCTTATCCTTTTGCTTTAGCTATAGATTGCTCTACAAGACGACATAATTTTAGTTGATTGAGCCAAGATAGAGATAATCTCCAAAGTGGAAGTATGGAGGAGTACTTCGGAATTTATAGGTTTTTGGTTAAGTAGAACTACATCTATTTAGTGGAATGTGCATTTCGTTAAGAAGGATGATAGCATTCACAATAGAGGTTCTTGTCATATTGTGATTAATTTAAATACCAACTTCTCATAAGGAAAACTTGAAGAGAATATATTGAATAAGGTTATAATGGTTGAATGAAATGGAGCAATGCTACCAGAGTTCTATGTTTTGTGAAATATCTGCTCAGTTTAGAAGGCAAATGCCAACACTTGTTAGATCAACTATACAGATAAGAATTTTAAGATGGATGTATGACCATAGAAGAATGAATGAAATAAGACATGAATACCCATGTTGACAAGTCGAGGTGTATGTATCCATATTGCAGAACCATCCTTTCATGAATATCACACAAAATGAAATTTGTTCTATAAAATGCTAAAATGTGACTTAATCTGAGGGATGTGTACTTTAATTCTTGCACCACATTCTTTTCCATCACTGAAGTATATCCTACTGTCATCTTTTTAATGTTTGAATGAATTTCCAACATTTAAAATAAAGAGGAACACACAAATTTACACAATCAACACGATGTTTATCTAGTTTCATATACACAATTTAACAAACAGTTTGTAGGTATTATGTTTTCATGAAAATTTCGAAATTACTGGTGTTAATGAAGCTAGTTTTCACTTTAATTCAGCTCAACAATCATAAACCCAACACTACCTAATCCCGTACTCCATTTAGTACTCCAGTCAATCATCCAATTTTGGATGCAAAATAACCACAGAAAGAAGAAGAGAACAAAAGTTTTACCTGGTTGATAAAGATACAAAAAACCCAACCTGCACGAATTGAATATATTACATAAAATTCTGCGAAACTAACGCAATGTCAGGACCAAAGAATTTATTTAAAAACAAAAATGCTAAGAAAAGCAGGTGCTTGAAATACTAAAGATTATTACCTAATCTGCAGTTATATAGAGAAATAATTGGAGTGGAATTAGAATGGTCGGTTTTGCTGCTGCAAGAACCTATCCCCCTTTGGTTTTAATTCAAATCTTGTGTTCTGCAATTATTTACACAATAAATACGAATAGGGATTGTTTTTTTTTTTGGAGAATGAAGAATTAAAAATGAATCGCGAAAATGTTGAATCTACGAATAGAAGAGATGAGTTCTTTGAGGGCGGGAAAACTTTGAAGAAGAAACAAGTGGAAAACGAAGGGAGGTAGGTGAATGGAGTTAAGAGGAATGTGACATTTTAATCGTGGGAGATGTAAGCGTGGGAGACACATGGGGCCTCTCGCACGACATTGTGCATCTCGCATGGTGCGAGATCTACACCAGTGCAAATCTCGCACCGTGTGAGAGGTGCCTTAAAATCTTCTTAATTTAGTTTTCGACGTTGTTATAGTTGAATATTTAGGAAATAATTGATATTTTTTTGCCGAATTGTATATTTATTATATATTAGATATTTTTATTAGGGCGAAGATTTTAATTTTTTTAAAATATCTTAATTTAGTGTTCGGCGATCTTATAATTAAATATTTAGGAAATATTTGATATTATTTTTTGCCGAATTGTATATTTATTATATATTAGTTATTTTTACTAGCGCGAAGATTTTAATTTTTTTAAATCATCTTAATTTAGTTTTCGGCGTTGTTATAATTGAATGTTTAGGAAATATTTGATATTTTTTTGCCGAATTGTATATTTATTATATATTAGATATTTTTATTAGCGCGAAGATTTTAATTTTTTTAAAATCATCTTAATCTAATTTTCGGCGTTGTTACAGTTGAATATTTAGGAAATATTTGATATTTTTTTGCCGAATTGTATATTTATTATATATTAGATATTTTTATTAGCGCGAAGATTTTAATTTTTTTAAAACCATCTTAATTTAGTTTTCAGCGTTGTTATAGTTGAATATTTAGGAAATATTTGAAATTTTTTTGCCGAATTGTATATTTATTATATATTAGATATTTTTATTAGTGCGAAAATTTTAATTTTTTTTTAAATCATCTTAATTTAGTTTTCGGCGTTGTTATAGTTAAATATTTAGGAAATTTTTGAAATTTTTTTGCCGAATTGTATATTTGTTATACATTAGATATTTTTATTAGGCGAAGATTTTAATTTTTTTAAAATATCTTAATTTAGTGTTCGGCGATCTTATAATTGAATGCTTAGGAAATATTTGATATTTTTTTTGTCGAATTGTATATTTATTATACATTAGATATTTTTATTAGCGCGAAGATTTTAATTTTTTTAAAATCATCTTAATTTAGTTTTCGGCGTTGTTATAATTGAATATTTATGAAATATTTGATTTTTTTTTGCCGAATTGTATATTTATTATATATTAGTTATTTTTATGTGAAGATTTTAATATTTGATGAATTGTATATTTATTATATATTAGATATTTTTATTAGCGCAAAGAGTTTATTTTTTTAAAATCATCTTTTTCGGCATTGTTATAATTGAATATTTAGGAAATTATTGATATTTTTTTGCCGTATATTTATTATATATTAGATATTTTTATTGGGCGAAGATTTTAATTTTTGCCGAATTGTATATTTATTATATATTAGATATTTTTATTAGGGCGATGATTTTAATATTTACCGAATTGTATTTTTATTATATATTAGATATTTTTATTAGCGCGGAGATTTTTTTTTATGATCACCTTAATTTAGTTTTTGGCGTTGTTATAATTGAATATTTAGGAAATATTTAATAATTTTTTTGTCGGACTGTATGTTTATTATATATTACATATTTTTATTAGTGCGAAGATTTTTAAAATCATGTTAATTTGGTTTTCGGCATTGTTATAATTGAATATATTCAGAAAATATTTGATATTTTTTTTGCTGAATTGTATATTTATTATATATTATATATATTTTTTAGCGTGAATAGATTTGGATTCTTATTTTCATAAATTATATGGTAATAAAATCATTAGTTTTGTTGATGTTACATGATTTAAATCATACTTATTGTATTTGATATATTAGTGGAATCATTCTTACCGTATTTTGGTTGGAGCAAATTTTTGATCAAGATATTGATGTAAAGGTAAGGTTAAAAAAATATTCAGATCTTTATATATAGAAGAGTTAGTAAGTTTAATTTATTGAAATCGGATGTAAAACGAATTCGTTAAAGCTTAAAATCTCTACCGCTATTTGCATATAAGATTTCATCATTTTTTTTTGGCTATTTACATTTTTTTTGTCAAAAAGTATAGAAGAAAAATGAATAGAAAGTGGCAAAAAGATAAAGTTTATTGTAAGTGATTGTAGATATATATATTTACCGAGTCAATTTAATGTATGTGATTGTAGATAAATACATTTATTGGTTTAGATGGAGTGGTTGTAAATATTGCATTTATTGTGTATGTATATATTATGTATATATTTTAGTGTATATTTACATACTTGAAGAGTAATTCTAATCTTATTGTAGAGAGTAATTTTTATTTAAAATTGGAGCTACTTTTCTCTTTGATATTTCATATTTCGTATTCAAGGTAATTTTGTTTTAACTTTTTAAAAATTCTGTATTGGAGACTCGTGATTGTATTTCGATGTCTCATTGTGTCACAAAGATGAGCTATTTTGGTGAGACAGTAATGGCGATCGGTGATGACCACGCAATGAACGTGACACGGTCATGGCGTGACCGTGTCACGGGGATGGCATGGGCACCGTGCATCTCGCACGGTGCGAGATGTGCATACACGGAGAAGATGTAATGTCGCACCGTGCGAGAGGCACAGTGATCTCGCACTGTGCGAGAGGCACGATTACGTGCGTCGTGCACGATGCGAGATTTGCACCGTTGTACGTGACATGGAGAACAAACTATATAAAAAGGAAATAAAGTGTTGTACGTTTAATAAAATAAGAAGGAAATGATTTTCTTATGTAGCTCTTGGAGATTTTTATGTTTGTACCTTTAGTATATTTATTTTGCGAAATTGTATATTTATTACATATTAGATATTTTTATTAGCGCGAAGATTTTAATTTTTTGAAAATATCTTAATTTAGTTTTCGGTGTTGTTATAATTGAATATTTAGGGAATATTCGATATTTTTTTGGCCGAATTGTATATTTATTGTATATTAGATATTTTTATTAGGTGAAAATTTTAATATTTGTCGAATTGTATATTTATTATATATTAGATATTTTTATTAGCGCGAGGATTTAAAATTTTTGAAAATCATCTTAATTTAGTTTTTGACAGTATTATAATTGAATATTTAGGAAATATTTGATATTATTTTGCCGAATTGTATATTTATTATATATTATATAGATATTTTTATTAGGGCGAAGATTTTAATATTTACCGAATTGTATATTTATTATATATTAGACATATATTTTTATTAGCGCGAAGATTTTTTTCTTCTAAAATCGTCTTAATTTAGTTTTCGGCGTTGTTATAATTGAATATTTAGGAAATATTTGATATTTTTTTTGCCGAATTGTATATTTATTATATATTAGATACTTTTATTAGGGTGAAGATTTTAATATTTGCCGAATTGTATATTTATTATATATTAGATATTTTTATTAGCGCAAAAATTTTAATTTTTTTAAAATTATCCTAAATTAGTTTTCGGCGTTGTTATAATTGAATATTTAGAAAATATTTGATTTTTTTGCCGCATTGTATATTTATTATATATTAGATATATTTATTAGGGCGAAGATTTTAATATTTTCCGAATTGTATATTTATTATATATTAAATATTTTTATTAGTGCGAATATTTTAATTTTTTTAAAATCATCTTAATTTAGTTATCGGCGTTGTTATAATTGAATATTTAGGAAATATTTGATATTTTTTTTTGCAGAATTATATATTTATTATATATTAGATATATTTATTAGGGCGAAAATTTTAATATTTGCCGAATTGTATATTTATTATATACTAGATATTTTTATTAGGCGAAGATTTTAATATTTGCTGAATTGCATATTTATTATATATTAGATATTTTTATTAGCGCAAAGATTTTAATTTTTTTAAAATCATCTTAATTTAGTTTTTGGCTTTGTTATAATTGAATATTTAGAAAATATTTGATTTTTTTTGCCGTATATTTATCATATGTTAGATATATTTATTAGGGCGAAGATTTTAATATTTGTCGAATTGTATATTTATTATATATTCGATATTTTTATTAGCTCAAAGATTTTAATTTTTTTAAAATCATCTTAATTTAGTTGTTGGCGTTGTTATAATTGAATATTTATGAAATATTTGATATTTTTTTTTGCAGAATTATATATTTATTATATATTAGATATATTTATTAGGGCGAAGATTTTAATATTTGTCGAATTGTGTATTTATTATATATTAGATATTTTTATTAGTGCGAAGATTTTAATTTTTTTAAAATCATCTTAATTTAGTTATCGACGTTGTTATAATTGAATATTTAAAAAATATTTGATATTTTTTTTGCAGAATTATATATTAGATATATTTATTAGTGCGAAGTTTTTAATATTTGCTGAATTGTATATTTATTATATATTAGATATTTTTATTAGGCGAAGATTTTAATATTTATCGAATTGTATATTTATTATATATTAGATATTATTATTAGCGTGAAGATTTTATTTTTTTAAAGTCATCTTAATTTAGTTTTTGTCGTTATTATAATTGAATATTTAGGAAATATTTGATATTTTTTTTCTGAATTCTATATTTATTATATATTAGATATTTTTATTAGCGCGAAGATTTTAATATTTGCCGAATTGTATATTTATTATATATTAGATATTTTTATTAGGGCGAAGATTTTAATATTTACCGAATTGCATATTTATCATATATTAGATATTTTTATTAGCGAAGATTTTAATATTTTTAAAATCATCTTAATTTAGTTTTTGGCATTATTATAATTGAATATTTAGGAAATATTTGATATTTTTTTTACTGAATTGTATATTTATTATATATTAGATATGTTTTGAGGGCGAATATTTTAATATATGCCGAATTGTATATTTTTTATATATTAAATATTTTTATTAGCGCGAAAATTTTAATTTTTTTAAAATCATCTTAATTTAATTTTTGGCATTGTTATAATTGAATATTTAGGAACTATTCGATTTTTTTGCCTAATTATATATTTATTATATATTAGATATTTTTATTAGCACAAAAATTTTAATATTTGCGAATTGTATATTTATTATATATTAGATATTTTTATTAGCGCGAAATTTCATTTTTTTAAAATGATCTTAATTTATTAGATGAGTGCATTTAATTGAATATTTAGGAAATATTTGATATATTTTTTTTCTATATTTATTATATATTAGATGAGTGCATTTAATGTATGTGATTGTAGATAAATACATATATTGGGTTAGATGGAGTTGTTGTAAAGATTGCATTTATTGTGTATGTATATATTTTAGTGTATATTTGCATACTTCAAGAGTAATTCTTATCTCATTGTAAAGAGTAATTTTTATCTCAAATTGGAGCTACTTTTGTCTTTGATAGATATTTCATATTTCGTATTCAAGGTAATTCTGCTTTAACTTTTTACAAATTTTGTATTGAAGACATGTGATTGTATTTAGATGTCTCATCGTGTCACGAAGATGGGCTATTTTGGTAACACAGTAATAGCGATCGTGACTGGTGATGACCACGCAATCACTGTGACACGGCCACGGTGATCCCATGTTATCACCGTGACTGTGTCAAGGAAAATGCCAGGCCATGTCCGTGATCGTCACGGTGATGGCTATGCCATCTCCGTGACCTTGTCACTCATGCCATCTCCGTGGCCGTGTCACGGAGAATGCTGGCCGTGTCACGGGTGGGCATGCTGTCTTCGTGACACGGTCATGGAGATGGCCTATCTCCGTGACACGGAGATTTTTAATTTTATTTATATAAATTTTGGTTTTTTTTAATATTGATAGATTTAGTTATAAATATTTTTGCCGATGGCTTTAGAATACATAATCTCTCTAGACCAATGGTTTCCTGTCACTATTGTTCAATATCCAAATAGTAAATATGTGCAAGATTTTATAAGATTTATAGGTTCAAATGATCAAGCTTCTGTGTTATGTAGTAATTTTTATGGATTCCTTTATGGATTTATTTATAGAAGAGAAGAAGAAGAAATAGAGAAAGAAGACAGTTTAGTAGTAAATTAGTACATGAATTTATAATGAGGCTTATAAATTGTGGAAAGGAAAATGAAATTTGGGTAAAGTTAGATGACCATGTTGCTAGGTTTGGCATGCAAGAATTTTGCCTTATTACAGGATTACTATGCCATGAATCATCAATAAATATCGACCATAATAACAATCGTCTTAGGAATCATTATTTTAATGGTAACAAAAGAATTAATATGACAATGTTATCCCAGGCATTACGTATGTGTGAGGATGAAGAAGATAAATTTAAACTAGGATTAGTTATGTTGGTGTAGTGTGTTTTGAAACCAACCTCCAGACAAATTGATTACAGAATTCTTGGTATGGTCGATCATTTGGATGAAATTCTTGTGTATCCTTGGGGCCGTAAGACATATTTTACTTGTTAAATTCGTTGAAAGAGTCATAATTGGAAAGAATACTGAGAACGCAGCGAACTCAACAAATTGCAAGTATGCATTGCGAGGGTATCCACTTGCATTTCAAGTAAGTTAGAAATGTTTAATTCAAATTTGTTTTTTTGAGTTATTATGTATAAATATTTTGTATGCCGGAAACTAAAAAAAGTTATTATAAATATATTTTAATATTGGATATACAAAGTATTTCCGGAGATTGGGAAGAAATTTGGACACCGTACATACAAAAGTCTACAAAGTCCAAGAATGCACAGGTGGAAACCTAAGAAAACAATCAATGAGACAACAATTAAGCAATTTTTGAATAGAAAGAAGGTATGTTTTTCATATGATTCCAAATGAATTATATTAGCATTTAATTATTTGAAAATCAAGTAAAAGTTGTATTTTCATTGTCAATTCTAATATTTTGTTATGATTGCAGATCACAGTACTTGCAGTGTTTCACCCAACAGAAGAAGAGCTAGATACGCCATGGTACAGAACACTATCATTGTCGGCGGATAATGAACATGGTATATTAGATGCTATTGTGAACGGAGAAATAGATAATATACCATTAGAAATTCCAGATAATATTTATCGGCAAGAAAGCACCATTCCTGAAGTTTTGAGAACTTCCACGGGAATTGGTTGTAGTTCGGTTTTTTGTGGTTCTAAATATATAACTGAAGATCAGATAGAAGAAATGCTGGGGGTACAGAGGCAAAATATTATATCACATATGTCTGATGTATATAGCAACATAAATGCTGAAATTGTTGCAGATTCAAGAGCGAATTATCACGCAATTTTGGAGAATCAAAATCAGCTGTTCGAAGAACAAAGAAAATGGCATGAAGATTATATTCAATCTAGTATACATGCTTACATGGATAATTCAGTATCAAATTTGTTTAATAGACATTGCTGAGGAAGCAGAAAATCAAGAAGCTTGTTATCAAGCTATTGTTCAGAGGCAACAACAGTTATTTGAACAACAAAAAAATCGCAGAAAGATTATTACCAAGACATGAAGTCTCATATAGATGAAAGACATGACGATATGGTGAGCAGAATGTGTAACTGGGAATCAAACATGGCAACCATTAGTGGTTTTATGCAGCAACATGTTTCTGTCCATCCAAGTCCAATTCCTAGTCATGGACCTCAGGAGACAGCAACAGTTGAACCAGTTGAAAGGTTGGTAAGAAAGAAGAAAAAAAGGGCAATCCAAACAATCTTCGTCATCCAAAGTTTGCCGTTTAGAAAACTATGACATGGAAAAATACAAAACAATTATAGATTGGATAATGGTGAAGAAACCTGGGTGAGAAATTTAATTATAGTTTCCTATTTTGAGTACTAAAATTTATTCGCTAAAATACTTAACTTGTCTTTGAATATCTTGATAACTAATAATTTATAAATTATGCCAGATAGTGATTATTGGAATGATGACACTGGTAATGTCTACCAAAGAGACACGTTGGAAACTCTATTAGATCCAACAAAACATTTAAAAATTGAGGTAAGTAAATTCAATCAATTGCAGTTAATTTGATTACGTAGTAAGTATTTCTAATTTATTTTACACGCATTTATTTGATTAGTATATTGCGGTGGAGTTAAAGTTATTGAGGGAGCGTATTAACAGAGGTTGTACCATGGTTTCTAAAGAATATGCAATAATGGATTTTGAATTTCAACAAGAGCGTGAGCGTCTAATGATGTGGGTAATTAACTCACAAATGGGAACAACAAGAGGTGAATTGGATGGAAGTCGTTTCCAACAGTATGTGAATGGTGAAATGCCGATAGCTGGTCGTCCTTGGATAGCGTGCAAGTACTTACTAATTCCATGCTCGTATCCAGGCAATTGCTGGTATCTATATCTTGTAAATTTTCCTGAATGGAAATTTCAGATATATGATTGCAGCAATAATATTCATACACCAGAACAAGTGATGGCACATGCAAAAGCAACATTCAAAATTCTCGAGGCACTAATTCCCAGTTTAACCATTTCCACCAGACAAGACATAGAGAAACATATAAATGAACGAATGGACCTAGAGATTATACCTAATCTACCGTGTGCAAACAATGGGTGAGTATTCGATGCTTTTGGTATTTGCTATAATATGTAAATATTTGGTATATACAAATGTTGTTTAACATAAAATCATTTATTTTGCAGGTTTAACTGATTAATTTATTTATTGAAATATATAGAGTGCTTCATTCTACAGCAGCCAATAGAAGCAGTCTCAGCAGATCGAAAGGTTATATACAGACGAAAGATTGATGTAGATCTTTGTTATAATGAATTCTTCCTTCATGATCCATGATTGTATTTAATTGAACTTGTTGTATTTGTATTGAACTCACCGTATTTGGACTTATTTTAGATTTATTGAACTTATCATATTTAGCGAACTTGTCAGATTTGAAGTTATGCATACTGAATATTGGCTTTGGCTGACACTTCCGGATTTGAAATGTCTCTTCGACAATAATAAGCTCTTGAATTTTTTTAGAATTAATAGATGTAAAAAAATGTGTGGCTTCATACAAAATTTGTTAATGCTTAATGAAAAAAATGTAAGAGAATAAGTCAACTAAACAAACATTTTTTAGAAGCAAAATATCATTCATACATTTAAAAAACATCAAAGTAAACATCATGAAGTTTGTTATACATTTTTCCTAGCACCAAACTTCATGGAAGATTTTTTTCATACAAAAGTAGGTTACAGAATAAAACTATCACAAAAACACCATAAACACCATGAAGTAAATGATGCTACAAAATAAAACAAATCTCTCAAAGCTCATTGGTTGGAGATAGCAAAAAGAGCAGAGAATCTTTTAGGTTGTAGCATTGATGTCTTCAAATATAGCCTATGATTAGTCAAGCTTTCCTTTCTCTACAACTTGATGATTTTGTACAGCAGTAGGACTTTCTGTGTCAGTATTCATGTCACTTGAACTTTGAAACAATGATCTTTTTGCGGATGGTGGTGAGATGTCGAGATTATCATAATTGTTGTGAGGTACAATGTTTGTTGAATCACTTGTTTCTTCAGTTGGATTAGTAATAGCCGAGGACGCATTAAGTACAAACACAATTTCATACTTGTAGTCAGCAGTGTTTGGCTCTAGTTGTGTAATCTTCACATAAAATATATGTTCTTCAGAATCCATGAGTTCTGTTATGTTTGCACCATTTTCCTAAGGATTAAAAAACAAGTATTATTATAGTGAGTAATTAAAACTTGACATAGATAAGGATAATATGTGGCTTTACCAATTTTGAATCATTCATTAAACTCTCAGCATCATACTTCAATAATATCTCAGCAGGGTCACCAATCGCACTTGCAATTAACATTCCAGTGCTATCTTCTAATTGAACATTAGCAGTTGCTCTAAAATAATGGAGATTTAGTTTATTATGACTGTAGATTGAAATGGAAAAATAGATATGAAGTTAAAGTATGCCAGAATCTAGCTAATATTACCTGGGGACAGCCTTTGAAGAAGGATATTTGCGATATATACATGGAAAAGTCTCACCGAAATTTGCATGACTGACTCTATTACAGTTGCTACAAGACATATACCAGAATGTTTGTTTTGTTGTTATGATGGTTGCTTTGGCTTTTGACCCAGAAATATTTGTGCTGTGAAAAGATTTATTGTCAATAGAGAACTATGTAGACAAAAATAAGTAGTATTTATAGAGTCGAAAGAGGTTACCCCTAGGAGTCGGCCTTTTATATTCTGTATTTCAGTAAATTTCTTGTGGGCTCACTGTAAGACATGATTTCTCTAATGTGAATTCATTCAACTCTTCAGCATGTTCTTCCACCCTTGCATTATATGAGTTGGAGATTCAATATATGAAACTTCATATATAGTTAATGTGAATTAGAAGACAACAGTTTTACCGTCGTCGAAGCTCTGCAACTTTGCTGAATGTAGCATCTATAAAGAAGGTGCTGTTTAGTTTAGTTGACAGTGTAACACCTATAGTATTGTATAGATTGATATTAATTTTTATACAAAAAAAAAAAAATAGTTGGATAACGAAGTGCATGTTGATTACCATTAAAAGATGAAACTTTGAGACTGTTGGCTAAAATGAATGGCTTTTTGGCAATTTTTTCCGCAAGAACAATGCATTCTTTTTCCACATAACTATCCCACATTGTTAAGATGATTGTATGAAAGCTTTTATCTATTAGCACCACATCTTGCACATATGTTTGGTTCCCATATCGTGTTTGAATAAGTCGTTTTGGCCTCATATCAATAGCAATCGCAAGTATGCCTAGATATTAGATGTAATGTTAGTAGCAACAAACAATAAATAGAGAAGATGTGAACAAACTAAAAAATTTCAAGGTATGAAAATATCTAAAAATTGTACTTATGTCATTGTTGCAATCCATGTATTTTTGGAGTTCATCAAAGGGAGTGAACGTGTATGTGGAAAATAGAAACTCCATGTTATTCTCATTGACTTCCTGCATTCGAGTCTTTCCAGTTATTGTCCATTGGATGTCACCATTTAAGACTTTATATTCAGGCTTTGTATCTTTCACAATAGCATTCGAGACGATGTATGTTTTGCTCAACACAAGCTGATCTTCAAAGGCAGCGATGTTTGCATCATACAACGTGGTATACACTTTATTTCCCTATATATAACACATAAATGTAGTATAAATATTTATTTTTCTGTGAGAGATAAAAAATGCAAAATAGTATAGATATTAGTTGATATACTAATGTTTGATACATGATATTGAGATCTTTGAAGGTATTTACCGCGAAATCCATTAGAACCATGTTTTGATATCTACTGTTACTGTTTCTTGCTTGCTTAGGGGACAATTTCTCAACAACAATCACCTTGGCTTGCCAGTTTCTTTGATTTGGACTGATTTCTGGAATCAATTTGTAATTTCCTGACATCTTGTTGAGTTGTTTGAGTCTTCAAGAAAAATATATAAACATTAGAGATAATGCAAAATAAGGATTGCATTAATGTACAAAAGCTATGCATACCTTGTTTAGAAAATAGAACTCGTACTTGTGTTTCTTCTTCTATTTCTCTAGTCTAGCTTTTGAGTTTTGTAAAGTTGATGTACATGTATATATAGAAGTGTAATGTTTTTATTAAATAAATAAAAAATAAAAGAAAAGATATAAAGTAATTATTATAGCTGATACGTTTTTTCTAAAAAAAGGCTGCAAGTGAAAAATGAGCAGTAGTAAAAGTAAGTTTTTGTGAATATGACAGTTGCACAGATAATTTGCTGCAAAAAATGGCTAATAAAAAACAGCTAAAAAAGTGATTAGATATATCGATAGAAAATATGAAGGTAAAATGAATGATTACTTCCAAAAAGATAACTTATATAGTCATATTTTAAAAAAACAAAAATTGTTGTATAAATCACTTATAGAGAAAAACAATAATTCAATAGTAATAGTAAAGAAAATGTGTATTAGTTAATTATTGTCTACGGAAGATGTTATTGCAAGCAAATAAAAGTGAATTTGGCAATTTGACAAATCTTAGAATTTAAATGTGGGTTGTTAACTAAAAAAGCATATACCTATATTAAATCCACAGTCGACTTGGTGTGTATATATATGTATAGAAGTGTAATGTTTATATTTTCAGAGATAGAGATAAAAAGTAATTATTAAAGCTCATAACTTTTCTGTCAAAAAAGCTTGCAAGTGAAAAACTAAGTTAGAGATAAGTGTTAATTTGTGAATATGACAGTTTTGTTTCATAATTTGCTGCAAAAAAGGTTGATAAAAGACAGCTAAAAAAGTGGTTAGATATCCTACAGATAGAAAATATGAAGCTAAAATGAATGATTACTTCCAAAAAGATGACTCCTATTTTAAAAGAACAAAAATTATTGAATAATTAATTATAGAAAAACAATAATTCAATAGTAAAGAAAATGTGCCTTAATTGATTATTGTCTACGGAAGATACTATTGGAAGCAAATAAAAGTGAATTTGACAATTTGACAAAACTTGGAACTGAAATGTGGGTTGTTAACTAAAAGAGTATACTTTTATTAAATCGACATAATAGAACAAGTTATTATAAGCGTAAAAATAAACAAATTATTTTTTTTTAGTGAAACTTACTTGTATTCCAATAAGTTATTGTGCCAAGGTAATCCACTATTATATAGGCACTTGCAATTCTTCTTTAACTATATACTGGAATTTTCTACTTAATCTTGCCCCTGTAGGCTTGAATTTTATCAGCAAAATAAAGTCGTATCAATAAATTACAGCGATCAAAATGTATAACAATCTAAAAGCAACATTGTAAAAATACGAAGTCTTAAATCAAGGAAAATGAGTTAATTTTATCTTTATAAAAATAGTGTGTTAGATTTATGCATATTTAGACCAATCTTTATAAAGCAAAATATCCGTTAACCTATACAAACCTATACAAAGTTCGTAAATCCAGGATATCAAATGGTAAACAACTCATAATACAAATACTGAACATTCCTATCTGGTGTGTATGTCAAATATGAGAACATTACCTGCCTCTTCATATGACTTTGTTATATGTGTACTGCTTGACTTAGTGACCTCCCAAGACCAGATGTACTTCCTTTAGAATAAGAATTAGGTAATGGTCAAAAATAATAACCAGTGAAATTGCGCAACAATTTTGTAAGAGAATAACATGTAAATAAACAAAAGAAAAGAGTGTCTAGAATAAAGATAATAATAAATCCAAATAAGTGTCAGTAGCTAGAAATACAACAATAAACAGTTCTAATAGCTGATTATAAGCATCAATGCACATTCAAATCACATGTTGCTATAAACAGCACGTCCTCAAAAACAAACCAAAAAAACATATCTAAGCGATTGTCTTAGGCACAATTGAAAACATTATCTAAAAATACAAGTGCGTCAATCAAATTATTTGATACTTAAGAACTTGAAAGACCATTGTATATGTCACAATGAATTCTACCTGAATTTAGTAAGTATATAGTTGTTAACTTGCCTTATAAGCATACATGTAATACTGAAGTGAGCTCATTTCAATCAGTAAATGATCTAAACAATAAAGGCAGATCCTAAAATGCAATAAATACAAAGGAATCCATTGTCTCATATTCATCAGGATTGGGGTACGCTAGTCAGAATATGGTTTTTTGGTGAAGATATTAATAAATTCACACCGTCTTTATCATTTAACAATTTCTAGTGTACTCCTATTGCTGGAGAAAATGATGAACGAAGTAAAACAAATTGATTTAATTGTCGCAAAAACTTCAGGAACATATACTTGCGTTAGGTCAAATAATTAAGCATTATGAAGGCAATATCAAGTGCTAATTTCTTCTTCTCATTGTTTTAATATATCTTGAGCTCTATTGTGTAATCTTCGATTGATTCTTCCATTTTCTTTGATTGGTATTGTGCAATCTTCGTTTCTGGCATAGATTTCTCTCTTTCAAGCATTAAATGAGTAGAGATTAAACTGGTTTGTTCTTCATTATTCTGTTCAACCTTGTTATTAATAGAGGACTCTAATTGAAGGTTTAATTAGAGTATATGTGAATCTAACTAACCTTAAAAAAGAAATTAGAGCGTAACTTGATTTTTTAAATTTTGTTTGCCTAACATTTATTTTATACTGCTTCAGATCCTTCTTGAGAAGTAAGGCAGGATTTTTAAAAAAATCGAAGAGGAGTGTTACGGAAATAATAACTAATAAGAACAGAAAATGTATGCACTTACAACCAAAAGGCAAAACACGGTCATCAAAAAGAAATAATAGAGTTGAAAAAAATAAACAAAATGAATCAGTTTTGTATGCATGTTCGTATACATGTGTACTGTAGAAGTGCGATGAACTTGCCTTAGTTAGAAGCTCCCAAGCCATTGAATTGTGTTATGTAGTCTGACAAAAAATAAAACGCACATATAAGCTTCATGATTACAATGGAAAATTTACCTTTTATAAAAATATAAGCATTACATATTATATAAATTCGACACCTTTTTATCTGCATTTTCTAACCTGGCTAGCCTTTAGATTCTCTATATCTTGTTATTTCTAGTCATATAATAGACAAATAAATAGTCAGATAACAGATAAATAATTTCACTTATAATTTCACACACTGAACTTGTTAGAAATTGAATATTCATCTTAAGTAATAACTATAGGCACTATCTAAATGATTATATCTAGCATGAAGAATTAGTGGCTAAAATACCATTGACTAAGGAATGGTTCGAACTTTAAATTATAATTAATGGCTATTTAATTGTTTAGTTCAAAAAAAAAAAAAAAAGCAAATCCAGATAATTAATGAAATTTGAGATACACCTATAAAAGATAAAATTTGATTGCGAACATCTAGGAAACCTTTTGACACTATGACTTCATATATTTTATTCTTTCTAGAGTGAGCAAACAATGTCTGCTTCATCTTTGTGGGTCAAACACACCCAAAAAAATTTCAAAAAATAAAACTCTAGTAATAATATTGAAGAATAGTTGTTTGATTTGTATAATATCTTAATTTTTATAAAAAAAAAAGCTACATGATAATCATGTAAACTAATAATACAAGACAATGAAAGCAACTGAAAAATACAAAATACAAATTTTGGAAGATAGATTCAAATCATTTTGAAAACACCTATAAACATCTTATCAAACCAAGAATTTCTTGGTACACCACATTTTTGTGCATATAATATGTGTATTAGATTTGTCTGATGGTTTTATCAAAACTTTAATAGCTTTACTTGTTTTTGCTCTTGACAGAGCAACATACAACTGTCCATGGGAAAATACAGGTTCCGGAAGATATAACCCAACAAAATCTAAAGTTTGGCCTTGTGATTTATTTATTGTCATTGCAAAGCACGGATGGATTGGGAATTGAGTTCTTTTAAAAGGAATTGAATTTCTATCACTTTCAAGTGGTTAAAACGAAATTCTAGGTAAAAAACTCGCTTTCCCCGGTATTCTCCAATAGCAATTTCTGCATCAACTACATTTCTCTCAAATCTTCGACAAACAAGCCTTGTTCCATTACATAAACCTTCAGATGGGTTAATATTTCGAAGTAACATAACAGGACAATTTTGTTTTAATGTGAGTTCATGTGGTGGAATACCATTTAGAGTTAATGTATTTAAAAAATCTTCTTGGATATTGTGTTCGGATTTCTCAAAGGCTTCATCAAGCTATAATATGTAAATATCTCCCCTGGAATTTCTTTTAGTAAAATATAATTTATTTCATCTACACATTCATTTTTTGGTGTTAAAATGACTATCTAATTTCTGCATGTAGTTTTCCTTATTTGGAAAAACAATGTCAATCAAATGTTTCAAAGATGTAAATTCATCTTGAAATTGTATTGTAATATCAGCTACAAGTTTAATCATATGACACGAGTGTTCTTTCTCGTACCATTTCCAATACGAAGTAAATAACTACAGAATACTAGATCCAATTGAGCTCTCATATTTTATACCAACGGTAAATGAGTAAAAGAAGGCCATAAATATGAAAAAACCAAACTCGCTTTCATTATGTCGTCTTTTGTCCCTCTTTGGACAATTGGTAAAACTTGACGGAAATCACCATATAATACAATCACTTTTCCACCAAATGGTACATCTTTTTCATTTATATCTCTTAACATTTTATCTAGAGCCTCCACGGCGTAACGATTCACCATTGGAGCCTCTTCCCAAATGATGCTAATGCAGACTGTTTACTAATTGAACAACTAACATTCTCATTTATTTCTAAAGGAATTTTAAATCTAGAATGTGCAGTTCTACCACCTGGTAATAATGAAGCAGCTACTCCAGAAGAAGCTATAGCTAGAGCAATCAGGTTTCTTGAGCGTACAGTTGCCAATAAAGCTTTGTATAAATACGTTTTACCTGTTCCACCAGGTCCATCAACAAAAAACATGCCATTATCATCATTCAAAATTCGGTCCAAAATTGTATTATAAGCATCCATCTGCTCTTTATTTAACGAATCTATATCAAAATTATAACTTTGATTACAACCATTGTGTAGCTCCTTAGAAATCATGGTAGCCAACGTTTCGTCTTCTCCGATGTTTATATGAAATGACACTAATTGGTAATCGTTTATACTTTTATTCAATGGTTCTAATATAGAATGTATACATCGTAGTGCTTTTATTTGGGCATCATTAAACGACATACCTTGTTGGATGAAATCTTCAAACATATAACTTCTAAACTTATTCCATAACAATTGCAGATTATCAGGACTACAAAACGTTAATATGGTAGCAAATAACCTACGAAGTGAAGAGGGCATTTGGTAAACAATTGCTTCGGCTAAACATAACTCACAGTTATTATCTCCATTTAATAAACCATATAAAAGAGCTGCTTCACGAAAGGTATTTGTCAGTGTACCATTTACAACTTTTAATTGTTCAAAAGAAGTAGATCCCTTAATGTGATTTAACAATAGGCGTAAGTAATATCTTTCACCTTCGGATGGATTAGCTATAACTATTCTACCAATAACATTTTTTTGCTTTCTTGGAGTCCAAATTCGTTGGTTTGCATCCCACACAAAATAAGAAGGAAAATCTCTATAGGTAAGAGTTTTAGCTTTTTCATCTGTAATATTGGTACGAAAAAATTCAGTTAATGTAGTTCTGTGGGCATAATCTCCATTAATAACTGATTGTAAATTACCACTATCTTTATAAGTAATTAGATGATGGTTTTCAAGATGTAATTGTAACGAAACAACGGAGGGGATATTTCAGACAATATAAATCCATAAATTCTCCACATAACTTCAGGTGGAGAAATCCACCTAGCAGTTTGATATCTAGAAATTTCATCAATATCAACATTTTCTTGATTGTCACTTATCAAAAAATTTATTCGATCATGTCCTTTATAAACATATTTATACAAATATTTGACATCTTTAACAGTCGAACAAATTTCTGTATTGATATGACAATCATATTTAGCTGTTAAGTAAGGATTGTAAGGTACAACCCATCTATTATCTAAGAAATGTCCTCTAACTTTTACTTTCCGACCATTATCCCAACCTTTATATCGTGGATATGAATTATTACCAAGCGAAGTTGCGATTGTATATTCTCTTGGATATTTATTTTTGCATATTTTATTATTTGACATACAAACATTATTCGGATTTAATATTCCACAAGGACCATGCAACATATGTTTTACTACAATAGGATATAAATGTGGGTATCGATTTTTGTCTAGAATTTCACAAGAAACAATTTTATCAACCAAATCAACAGTAGTAATTTTTGATCCATATTTAAAAATCAACAAAAAATGTGCATGTGGAAGACCTCTCTTTTGAAATTCAATTATGTATATATATGCAGCAACAGGACCTAAAATATGTCTTTTGAACAAATCAATTTTTAGCTCTTCCAACTTAGCTCTAAATATTCGTGTAACCAAATCAGGTCTATTTTGGCTTTCATCATCATGCCTCAATTCTTGCTGTATTTCTAGCCAATTAGGATTGCAAGTTATTGTAAAAAAAAACATCAGGTTTACCATATCTTTGAACTAACGCCATAGCATCCATATATCGTTTTTTATTATCTCTAGGACCCCCTGTGAATGACGATGGTAAAATAATTCTTCGACCAATCTTATAACCTCTACTTTCACCGACTTCAACACTATCAACAATTCCTTTATAAACTTCAGCTCGTATTTGTTTTTGGTTATTACGGAAGTAATCTAATCTAGCAGTTTCAATTTTCACATACATATCAACAACATATTATTGAAAAAGCCTACCAGCATGGAGCAAAATATGATTACCTGAATTTCGAACCTGTAATTTATAGCAGTAATACTCCCGACAAAATACATGTGATCTTTTCTTTCTCTTCTTCATAACTACAAGATAAATATAAAAAAATCTATGAGAAAAAAGTTTTAAACAATCAAATAAAAAGTAATGAAAACCAAGTTTTCAAACTATAAACCTTCAGTCTCTCTTTCAATCAATTCATTTGCAGAATTTATGTTATTCATGTCTAAACTATTATCTTGCGCAGAAGAATGAAACATTTCTTTATTCACTCTTTCAATACCCCCATGCCATCCAGACTCACCAAAAGAAAAAAGCAAAGGGTATTGAAGGGGATCATAACAACCAAAATAATAATGCACTCTATGTGAGGTGCCACTATGACCATAAATGCATATATCACGAACTTTGTTGTCCACAGATGGATCATCATCAACCCAAACTGCAGCTACTTGTGAAGCTGTTGGAGTGTTGTAGACTCTTTGATCTAAACGTGGATCACATCTTATTTGTATTCGACATGTATGTAAATTATCAATATCACTCAACGAACGAAAGAACCTAGAGTAAGGATTAATCCTTAATATATCAATTAACATCTGTAAAATTGAATCACAAAATTTGTCTAAAATCTTCAATTGATTTGATACTTCATTTTCAGTATCATAGAAATATAGCTGTAAATAAGTTGGGTTATTATCCGATGGTAAAAGTTGGTTTATGTAATGATAAACATGTCCTTGAACCCTAAATGTATAAATTCATTTATTCATCTTACATAAATCTTTGTCATACTTGACACCAAAAGACGTGAAAGCAAAATGGTTGTTATAACTTCTTGCTATTTTTTTTTAAATTCAATGCTTCGACTGAATTTGAAGTAAATAATTCATATAATTTGTTAGGCACATAATGTATATGCAATTTAACCTTGCCATCAGAACAACAAAATCTTTTACTCTCTCTATGAAATTTTTTTGCACCACAATATGAACAATTGTTGGCTGTAGAAGCACATGGGATTTAACTGGAACGGTCTGCAAACAAAATTCTGTAGATTGCCAATTATTTTCTACACCTTCATCAGATCTAACACAATCGTCTTCAAAATGATACTGATTATCACGATCTGGCGTGCAAAGTGTAAGCTGGGAAGGTACACCATAACTACAGCCACCAACTACAATCAAATAAACACCCAAACATGAACTATAAGTAAATTGTATATAAATACATGTATTTAAGTCTTTGATGAAAAAAAAAACCTCTATACAAAAACCTTCTTCTATGTTTCTCTTCATCGCACGATGGCGATTATGTCTAACTGCAATTCCTCTTGTTCGAGCGCACAGTTCTTGTTGTCGTGCATCACGTGCTTGCTTGTATAATTGTCTGCGATGGGAATTTCGAGATTCTTTTGCTTTATCATAAATCTCTTTATGACGGTTGTTTGGACGTTCATAACTTCCATCAGTACTCTCGCCATCATCCATAAGAAAAATATCTAAATACACAAAGCAAAAATAAAAAATCATTACAAATAAGTATATAACAAAATAAAACATAATGCAATACAACAACTCTCCCGTCTGCATAAATGGCAAACCAAAACCTACAACACCTTTCATCAATATCTCATTTCCCTTTTGAAAAAATAAGCAACCAAAAAGGCTTCTATTTACTTTAAAATAAGCTTTTTTTTTTCATTTGTCTCATTCAAATGCTTAAGTGTATCTTTGGGCAAATCTGCTAAGTTAAAACGACATAGAAACATGGGAAAGAATCCCAAGTTATGTAAGATAGAAAGGCTTTATTCAGTACCAACTTATTCAATTTCATTATTTATTGAATTGATCCCATATAAAAATGCTTTTTACGTGCACAGTTAATAGAGATGAGAAGTTTTCAACAACTCTGTAAATCAAATTGGTAAGGTTAATGACACCGTATTATTTAACGACACAAATTGCCGACATGCGGCAAAAATAAAACTCGTTCTTTTATATTGTTAGAATTAGGATAGGATATGATTAGGATTAGGATTAGGATTAGGATTAGGATTAGGATAGGATAGGATAGGATAGGATTAGGATAGAATAGGATAGGATATACAGAAATGCTGCTAAAATTGCAAATCCATCAGCAATTCTCACATTATCATACGTCGCTATTGTATCAAAGAACAAATAACAATTTGCAAAAAAAAAAAAAAAAAACTTCTGACAAAGATAATCCTCTAGAAAGGAAAAAGTTTCCAGCAACTACAAGAATCACATTAGTAGAATTAACAACGCCATGGTGCTCGACCAAAGCGAGCGAATGCAAAAGCAATAAGATTAACAGAATAGGAATAAAAATAAAAATAAGAAACAAAAAGATAAAAATAAAGATTAGAAGTTTCCAATAGTTGTAAGAATCAAATTGATAAGATTAACAACGCCGTATTGTTTAACGACACAAATTGCCGACACACGACAAAAATAAAACTTGCTCTTTTATATTGTTAGGATTAGGATAGGATAGGATATGATAGGATTAGGATAGGATAGGACCTATAGGATAGGATTACGATTAGGATATGATAGGATAGGATAGAATATACAAAAATGCAGCCTAAAATTGTAAATCCATTAGCAATTCTCACATTATCAAACGCCATTGTTGTATCAAAGAACAAATAACAATTTACAAAAAAAAAAAAAAAACAAACAAAAAACAATGAAAGAACGAAAGAACTTCAGACAAAGATAATCCTCGAAAAATAAAAAGTTTCAGCTATGAGAATCACATTGGTAGGATTAACAACGCTGTGGTGCTCAACCAAAGCGAGCAAATGTAAAAGCAGAAGGATTAACAAAATAGAGATAAAAATAAAGATAAGAAAATAAAAGATGAAAATAGAAATGAGAAGTTTTGAGCAACTATGAGAATCAAATTGATAGGGTTAACGATGTCGTATTGTTTAACACAAATTGCCAACATGTGGCAAAAAAAAAAAAGCTCATTCGTTTATATTGTTAGGATTAGGATTAGGATTAGGATTAGAATAGGATTACGATAGGATATGCAATTTATCTAACCATTAATAATTCTTGAAGATGATTTTGACAGTTATTTATATACCAACTAAAATGTCGCCATGAAGAAATCACTATGAAATTCAAAATAATATTTTTTTTTCTTTTCATCTAAAAAATTAGTGCTCCTAAAAAAAAATCGGCCGAAAAAAAATCGAAGAATTTCAGCACATTTTTTAAAGAAACCCTAATATTGACGAATAAAAAATTTGATTGAACATTAGTAAGCCAAAATTTAAGGCCAGACGTAAGTATACTGCGTACCTAGAATTGTTTGTGGTCAACTGTAGGTTGTAGTTGAACATAGATACCTAACTATTTTAGAAGACAAAAAATGAAATCATTAGTAGGAAAATTCCAACAAAAGTATAAGAAGTCCCAGAAAAGCAAAAATGGAGCAAAAAAATAGAACCAAAAATTGAAACTTTTGAAGTAGATGAAGAGAACCCAGCTAAATTTTCACACGCCAGTCGAAAAAATGCAAAAATACCTTAAGGAAAGCGAACAAAACTATCAGACAAATCCACCAACAAGCGAAGATCTGAAGCGTGAAGAAATATAGAACAGAACAAAATTTAAAGTAAAGTAAAAATAAAATAAAATTAAAACTCTTAGAGTGTAACATCTGAGTGTTACTCTCAGATGTGAAAACATTTAAAGGGCATTCCAAAACATTTTTCACCAAAAAAGGCAAAATGTGAAAAACGCTTATTTTTTACAACTCACTGTTGAAACAACACTCGCAGTGGTGATGGGGACTGTGAGAATGCTTTTAGGTGGAGCAGTAATGGGGTTGTTGGGGGGCGATGGTGGTGGCTCGAGCTAAAATAATGAAAAATTAGGTGAATATATGAACAAAACATACAGGAAATCGATCGACAGAGAACCGACCTCGAGAGAATGAAAGCTTGAAAACCACAAAAAATCAAGAACATAAATGATCGAGCAAAAAAAAAAAAAACTATCTTCAAGTTTATACCTTCTTCCTATACCCAACTTCCAAAAATATTAACAATAATTTATAACTTTCCACCGGAAAATAGATAGATAATTTTACCTTTCTTCTCTTCTTTTCTTAGGGCTTGGTCTGGTAGAGCGAGAAAGGAGACGGTTTATTTTGCCTTCAACGAGAGAAAAACGCGAAATGTGAAAGGCGAGCCATGTAACCAAAACATGGAACATGGATACCATGGGGGACAACCCAAGACGAGCAGTTCCATGGGGGACAAAGTGGCTGGGACAGAACACATAAATTGAGAGAGGCAGCCATGTAACCATTTGTTTTCTGTTTCTATGGATTCTGCATTTCAATTTTTTGTTCTATTGAATTAATCATCATTTTTCTTAATTTTTTAGGGACTATTGTGTTTCATTTAGGTTTACATAAATGAGCCATGATATTAATTTTATTCAGGGGAATCAAGCAAGTTGACAGAGGAAGCGGTCTAATTTTCTTGGTTAAGATACCAATAGGAAAAGATGAGGGACATGGAAGGCATTCTGGATTGCAAAAATGGATCATAATTGTGGTTGGAGTGGTTGATGGATTTATTATTTTTCTTGTGTTGGGGGGACTTGGTTACTATATAATTCGAAAGAAATTAGTAGAATTAACAACGCCATGGCGCTCGACCAAAGCGAGCGAATGCAAAAGTAGTAAGATTAACAGAATAGGAATAAAAATAAAAATGATAAACAAAATGATAAAAATAAAGATTAGAAGTTTTCAACAATTGTGAGAATCAAATTGGTAAGATTAACAACGCCGTTTTGTTTAACGACACAAATTGTCGACACACGGCAAAAATAAAACTCGCTCTTTTATATTGTTAGTATAGGATTAGGATTAGACTTTGGAGATGATGATATTAGTATCATGTCGGTGTGGATTAAACTTCCGAGGTTACCACTTGAGTGTTGGAATTCGAAAATCCTATCTAGAATTGCTTCAAAGGTTGGAACGCCCATTTGCACGGATAAGCTCACATCTAACAAGGCAAGAGTATCATATGCTCGAGTTCTTGTCGAAATTGATGCATCTAAGGATTTGGTTCGAACCATTGACATGAATATGTCCACCGGTAAATTGAAAGTTCTAAAGATCATTTTTGAATATGAGCCAAAATTCTGTGCAAATTGTCAATTTTTTGGGCATTCTACTACTGCATGCCCTTCAAATACTGAGAATTTAAAACAAACTCAAGGTGAGGGACGAAAGAAAAATCAGGCACATGTTCATAAACAGGCTAAGGAAGTTGTAAGGGCACCGGATAATGCTGGTAACGTGTTGGACCAACCACAGGCAACCCCGTATGAAAAGACTATGGCAATGAATAAGGGTAAGGTTAATGTGGAATTGGCTGCTCCTTCTATCCTGGACGATCCTCCCCTTCACTGTTGTTGGCAACAGAAATAAGGGGGTGCAGTCTAAAAAACAGATGGGACGCATTACCCCTATTCCAGTAGCGGACAACTTCAATGGTCAGATTTGGAATTCAGCTGGTGGAAGCTCGTCTGGGAAGCTGGCCGCTGGCAATTCCGTCCAGCAGCATAAGGCCAGTGGCAATAACAAACAGCCTACCCCAGCTCCTCAGGCACCTTCGGCCAGTGAACATAGGGGTAATTCTGGCCAGCAAAAGGTAGCAGTCAACAACGGCCTTCGGCCAGGCTCTAGCATAGTTTGTGCAAACCAGAATTTTGTATCTTTCAGCAATGACATATCGAAGTCTAAGGTTGAGAGTGTCACTCTCACACTCTGAGAGTGTGAGACTAACGTTCTAAAATCGCTGAGATAAAATAATGAAAAATTAGGTGAATATATGAACAAAACATATAGGAAATCGATTGACAGAGAATCGACCTCGAGAGAATGAAAGCTTAAAAACCAAAAAAATCAAGAACATAAATGATCGAGCAAAAAAAAAAAAACTATCTTCAAGTTTATACCTTCTTCCTATACCCAACTTTCAAAAATACTAACAATAATTTATAACTTTCCACCGGAAAATAGATAGATAATTTTACCTTTCTTCTCTTCTCTTCTTAGGGCTTGGTCTGGTAGAGCGAGAGAGGAGACGGTTTATTTTGCCTTCAACGAGAGCAATTAAGACAATTTCTTCTTAGAGCTTGGTCTTGGTCTGGTACACAACGAGAGAGGAGACGGTTTAGTGCGAGCAATTAAGGCAATTTTAAAATTTCTCCAAACGACATCGTAGTGGTTGACGACACAAATTGTCGACACCTGGCAAAAACAAAACTCGCTCTTTTATATTGTTCTGATAATAATACAAGTAAATTCAAATTTTTTATTTTATTTTTTAAGCACACATTTTTCATCAATACATTATTCAAAAATTCATTCTTCCCCAAAATGGGGCTCAAACAAGTTGTTATTAAATATCTATCTCCAAATGAGATATCATGCAATCTTTGATTATTATTCTTTGAAAAAAAAAAATATTTATAAACATTGATTTGACATCATTTTCACTATACATTTTTTAATAAAAAAATTTATTACACTTAAATTCAAAAAAATTTCTTATTTTTTAAATGCATATTTTCCATCTATACACTTCAAAAATGCATTCTTATGAAAATAATGTGGCTCAAACGGGTATAAAAACATCAAAATGTACCAAATTTTGATATAAAAGTTCTTCAATATGTGTGACACCAAAGTTTGCACCATTTGGTGAATTTTTTTTTACCAAATGGTGTAAAGTCAAAATTACCCTTTTTCCATTTGTCAAATTAATTGACATGTGGTATTTGTGTCATTTGTGTTATATAATTTTTAATACAATAAATTATTATTATTTGCATTTAGAATAAGATTTTAAAAAGTAAAAATATATAATTACTGATTTAATTAAAATAAAAAAAATATAATATAACAAACACGATTATTTAAAATTAACGCGAAATATATTATAGCAATTACATACATACATTACTCTAGTTTTCTTTAAGATAATTATTTATTTAATAATTTATATATTTGAAAAATAAATGAATGAATAATTTTAAATAAATAAATTATTAAGGAGAAAAAAGAAAAAAAAAATGATTAAATACGATTTATTTGGAGCAATGCTTGAAAATGATTTTTAGTTTGGTGCAAAATGGTGAAAAACTTACCTCAAATTTTAGTGCATAGTTAGAGATGCCTTTATGCTCCTGTTTAGGTTCAATTAAATACAAATTTTGAAGAAAAAAATAGAATAGTGATTTCTTAAAAAAAAAAAAAAATGTGTGATTAAAATCTAAGATAGATCCCATTTGATTCTCAATATTTGTAGAATGAGAATGAAAAATATAGTCGTTATGGATCCCACATAAAATATGTAAAGTCAAATATAGTGGTTGGATGCGATGGATAACATTCAAATTGTTTATTTTTACGAATGTATAATGGGAAACAAACGGACCCTATGTATTATTATTTTATTGGACAATGTAATAATAAATAAAAGAAAAAATACATTTTAAGCAAATAATGGAGCCCAAACAAGGGTTGTACAAAAAAAATCTTGAAATCACCAACCGAATCATAACTGTTGGTTTAAAACCGTTGGTTCGGGTCCATGTGGACAAGCGATTTTTTTCTCTCAAACCAAACCAAATTGTTTCAAAATGGTTTGGTTTAGGTTTCGATTTTCAAAAACCACACAAAACCAAGCCGAACCGCACTTTTTTAATTTTAAAAAATATTTTTATGAAATTATAAATTCTCATATATAAATGTATTAAATACTACATTTCCATTATATATATATATACCAAAATTATTCACCTGTATAATTTTCATAATTTTTAATTGTAACTGAAATTTAAACAATGCAAACATCACGCTTATCATTAAATGTCGGTGCAGAGATAGTGCTAAAATCAAATTGGGAAAACAAACACTGCCAAAAAAATTTGAATTCTCCTCTCTGTTCATTTGACTTCATCGACGCATTTTTGGTATTTTCTTTACATTGAAAAATCATTAAATCCTGGACATAACATTTGGATTACTTGTGCCTTTTGGTTGTAAATATGTCGAACTTGTCCACATGATAAAATGATGCACATAATTGGTTCATGTCTCAAAATTGAATATATCACTGATGTAGATAAGGTGTCAATACAAATAACAAAATGGGAAGCAACCATTACCACTAAGTCATGAGTTGAATCGTAAACAGAGTTTAATACAGAAAACAAATGATGTCGTATCTAAAGTAAAGGTAAAAGAATTTTTGGACACTTGAATTTGCATCTCATACAGTAGAATTTTATATGAACTATTGTGATGGGAGAAAAATTCAATGATCTAAAAACAATTAATCTAATCCCATCAATTGGATCGATTACAACTCTAATAGCTCTTCATTGATTTTATATATTCTCTATCTCCTAGAGAAAGCAAAGGTAAGGGAGCTACATTACAAATCCCATGTGGGCTTTGTCACCATATTGTTGAATGACTTATTTATATTTAATAATCATCAGGAATATAATAATGCTAATTTTTCACCCCTGTGCCCAAGTTTCCTCAATATAGAAAGAAATAGGGTAAATGTTGCAGCATTCTACATCATATGTTTATCATTGTCTAGTGATATAAAAAAAATAATGACAAAGCGGAATTTAAGTTCCTACAAGGCAATAAGGGATAAATTATACATATTTTATCAATTTATGTAGGAGGTTAATCCAATACGTGTAAAATTATATCGAAACCAACATTATTTCAACAACCAAATAGATAATATCAGAACATGACCATAAATGACAGATTTTATCTTGACAAGAATTCATGTTTACCTGGTAAATCACATTTCTTCAACAAAATGATATGAAATGCATAGAGAAATATACATTATTTTACAAATATATCTTAAAGCAGGAAAATAGGACAAACTTTAAACTATAAATTCTCATCAAATCCAAAGCAGTGTTTGTATTGATAGATAAGCTGCGGATTAAAACCAAACCAAACCGCAAATAATGGCTTGGTTTGAAAAATAAAATTGTTCGATTTGGTTTGAAAAAATTTCAAATCGCTTGAAATAGTTTGAGCTGAAAATATAACACAAACCATCCAAATCGAATCATGTTCACCCCTAGGCTATAGCGTTTTCTGAGTTGGAATATCCAACTATAGAGATCACGAAAGAAAGTTATGAGTCTAGTTAAAATAATGGGACACCATCGATCCCAATCAAGGAGAGTGTGTCACTTCAAGAACAAATGTAGACACTAATAGTAGAACAACTACAAAAGTAGTCTAAAAATGCATATAATTAGAGTTTACGTATCGTATTTTATAAATATAACCTTATGAAATATTTGTATATAATATTTTAGCCAATATTTGACAATCATTATTTGAGTTTTTTTATTTTTTTATTTTTTTTACATATTCATTTTCAATCACCCATTTATAAAATAAAATATTTTGCATAATAATCCAATTTTTTTCTACTTTTTAACCACATATTCTCCTAAAAACTACTATTCAAAACATTGTTTTTCCCAAATAATGATCATCAAACATGAGCTTAGCTCTTTATGTTTCCTTAAACTTTTTTCTATAAAAGATTATCTTCTTTTTGTGAGTTTTATAAAATTTATTGTATTGTTTTCTTAAACTCCAACATGAAATTTATAAAAGTTAATTTTGCCTGTTTGAGCCCCTTTTTTTTCCCCCCAAAATGCATTTTAAAATAGTATTTTGGTGGATAATATTTAGTTAAAAAATAATGAAAAAAATTTGAATTTCAGTGTAATAATTTTTTTTTATTGAAGAATGTGTGATCAAAAAAATAGAGAAAAATGTATTTTAAAAATAATGGAAACCAAACATAGGCTTAGTTTCTGGACTTAAGTGATCAAACATTTATTGGTACTAAATGTGTTTTTAGAAATAAACGAGATGAAAATGGGATAATTGTGCATAATAAGATTAGATTCTTGGCACAAGGTTACAAATCAAGAAGAATGTATAGATTTTAGAGTCCATTCACATGTTTCTTGCTTTTGCTTGTCATAAATAATTTACTCTTTATCAAATGGATGTTAAAAATGTATTTCTAAATGTTTTTTATTCAAGAAAAAGTATTTGTAGGGCACCCCCGGTTTAAAAAATCATAAGTACCAATATAATGTTTTCAAACTTAGAAAAACTCTTTACGTTTCAAAGTAAGTTCCTAGAGCATGGTATGAAAGAGTAAACAAGTTTCTCCTTTCAAATGATTTTTCGATAGGTAAAGCGGATACTAGATTTTTTTATCATAACCAAAAAGGATAATATGATTATTGTGCAAATTTATGTTGATAAAATTATTTTTAGTGCCACTGACATTTCCCTTTGAGAATTTTCTAAACGTATGAGCAAATAATCTAAAATGAGCATGATGGGGAAACTCAATTTCTTTCTCGGGCTTCAAAATCAAACAAACTAATGATAGAATATTCATTAGTCAAATTACGTATATCATAGTAATGCACAAAAGTTTGGAATGAAGGAGTTGAAGCCAATGAATTCTCTAATGAGTTCATCAATCAAATTGGATAAAGGCGATCAAGGTAATTCCATAGATATAACAAAATATTAAGGTATGATCGGATCCCTTCTTTACTTAATTACAAGTAGACCCTATATTTGTTTATTGCGTACTTATGTGTTAGATTTCAATCCAATCCTAAAGAATTACACCTTAGTGTTGTAAAACAAATTTTTAGATATCTCAGTGGCACTAGAACATTAGGTCTTTGGTATCCTAAGGGCACTCATTTTGATTTACTTAGTTATTTGGATGCCGATTGGGCTGATTGCACAATGGACCGTAAGAACACTGGCGAAACTTGTCACTTCTTAGACTTTGCACTTGTATTGTAGTTTAGTAAGAAATAAAATTTCGTTACATTGTCTACCACCGAAACTGAATATATCTTGCCCATTAGTTGTTGTGCACAAGTTCTATGAATGAAACAAAATTTCGTTACATTGTCTACCACCAAAACTAAATATATCTTGACCATTAGTTGTTGTGCACAAGTTCTATGAATGAAACAAACACGAAATGATTATTACTTATCATTCAATCACATACGTATCATGTGTGATAACACTAGTACCATAAAACTTATCAAAAAATCTCGTCTTGCTTTCTCGAACCAAGCATGTTAGAATTAGACATCACTTTTTGAGAGATCATACACAAAATGGGGATATTTTATTAGAATTTGTGAATACGAAAAATTAATTAGTCAACGTTATCCCTAAACCTCTTGCACTTGATAAATTTTCATATATTCGAAGAGGTTTAAGCAATATTTGATTAAATTGATATATGTGGCTAAATTGTATTTGTTTTTAACTATTTATATAATTGATTTTATGTGCACCAATGGTCGAAGTTGTCTTACAATTTTGATCTTTCATGTTCTCTATTAAAAAAAATGGTAACGAACGACTTTCGGATGTCCAAAAGTGGTTGACCGAAAAGTTAGAGAACTCAGAGTTTAAAAAGACGGACGTCTAGCGTGTCAGGATTTCCATTTTTAAAACACTTCAAACACTCATTTCTTCAAAATTTTCCCTCATTTCTCTCGTTCAGCTCTTTAAATCCACTCTAAATCTCACTAAATCCACCAACAATGTTCAAACTCTTCACTAGATTTCATAAACCCATCTCATTTTCAATCAAAATTTCTTCAAACCCCAATTTTTAGCTATTAAAACCTCAACATCTCACCCTCAAGGCGGATGTCTGAACCGTACTACTTCACACTCTTTAAACCATCTTTCAACCAATGCCAAGGGAAACGAGCACGGGCAAGAGACTAAAGAAGATCGAGAGGCGGCCAATTCCTTCCTCCGATGATGAAGTTGCTTGGTGATCACTTTAAAAATCAACGATTTCACAATCTTGAGTAATGACTAATCACAATCATCAAAGTCTAGAGGGACATTATACAAATCGTCCCCCTTTCTTTGATGGCACACATTATAATTATTGAAAAGTTAGGATTATAATTTACGTTCAATCAATAGATTATAATATTTGAAAAGTTATTAAATATGGTTCTTATGCACCTACAAAGATTATTAAAGTTAACGGCAAACCCGATCAAACCAATCCAAAACCTAGAGAGGAGTATGACGAAGGCGATAAAAGAAAATTATATTTGAATGCAAAAGCCTAAAATCTACTTTATTGTGCTTTAGATAGGAATGAATTTGATCGTACTAGCACATGTGATGGCATGCATTAGATGTTACTCATGTTGGTACAGTCAACGAAACAAGATCATTCTTTTAGTTAAATAATTTGAAAACTTCTTCATGAAACAAGAAGAACCTACTGTTGATATGATTACTCACTTTATCGATATTATTAATGGATTTAAAGGCTTTTATTGTAAATTTACTAATGGTAAGCTTGTAAGTAAAATGCTTAGGTCATATTGAAGCTCATTAATGATGTTAATAAAGAATACCAAATATATCAACTCATATCCATTGGAAGAACTTTATGGAACATTGGAGACTTATGAGCTCAACAATGCTGAAACTAAGGAGAAAACAAGAAAGCGCAAAAGAATAATCAAATGAGCCTCTTAAGCGTCAAATTGCTTTAAAATCGACAATTGAAGAAGGAACTACAAATGAAAATATGTGCAATGAGGAGCTCAATGATCTAGTTCTTTTTGTCAAGAAATGGAAAGATTTTCGAAATAATAGAGACTTCAAAAGAAAGAGGAAAATGGTGAACAAGCAAAAAGAAAATCATTTGTTATGATTATGACAAACCCGGTCACAAGAGAACCAAATACCCAAACAAGAGAACAAGTATCAAGAAAAATGCACTCCTAGCGACGACGATGATCACAATGAAAATGATAGTCAAGAAGAAATCGTCAACAGGTGTTTCATGGCAATCGAATATGAGGTAAATCCTATTGAAAAATATTCATATGATGGTTTATCTGCCTCATATGATAAAATCTTTGAGGAATTTGAAAATTTTGCCTTAAATCACTCAATTCTTGAAAAGAAACACTACTTATTGAAAAATGAAAGGAAGAAAATTTTAAAAATTCAAAAGGATCTCAAAAAGGAAAATGTTGATTATGATTCATTGATTTAAAAAAATTCTTCTTTGAAAGAAAATGTTGAAGATTTAACAAAAATTATTTACAAATTCACTGAAGGTAAGAGAATTTTGATTTAATGTTTGGTGATCAAAAATGTGATTTTTACAAAGGAAGAATTGGATACAAACCATTCTTGAAGATGGATATATTGCCTTTAATTGTCAGAGCATCAAACTCCTCTCTTTCAAACAATATATGTTGCTTTTGCAATAAAGATGGATATACTGCCTTTAATTGTCTAACCAAAAAGAGGCTACACCTTGGAAGCAAGAACAAGTGGATTTAAGAGCCACACTAAAACTAACTATCAAGGACCCAAACTTGTATGGGTACCAAAGATCAAAAAGTAAATTATCTTTGTAGTTACCAAAAAAATAAATAAAGAACAAATGGTTCTTGGATAGTGGATGCTCAAAGCACATGATCAGAGATAGAACATTACTATCAAACTTCAAAAAGAATGATGGAGATCATGTCACATATGGAGATAATGCAAAAGGAAAAATCCTTGGAGTTGGAAAATTTGGTAATCACTCTTCTCCTTCAATTGAAAATATTTTACTAGTAGATAACCGCAAATATAATTTACTTAGTATTATTCAATTATGTGATAAAGGATATCATATTAAATTTGATTCTTCATGACGCCTTATTAATGATGTTACATCAAAAGAGGTAATGTTTATAGGAAGTCGGAGTAAAGACGTTTATATCATAAATATCGAATTTGAAAGTGATGAAAAATGTTTATCAAGTTTAAAAGAGGATACTTGGTTGTGGCATAAGAGACTGGGACATGGTAGCATGTACATTCTCTCAAAAATTTCCAAAATTTGCTTTGTCAAATTTAAAATTTGAGAAATTTAAGATTTGTGATGCTTGTCAATTTAGGAAACAAGTGAAAAATTCTTTTAAACCTAAACTATAATCTTCAAGCATAAAACTGCTACAACTCCTTCACATGGATTTTTTTAGACAATCTAGAACCACTAACTTAGGCAATAAACATTATGCCTTTGTCATTGTCGACGACTTTCTAAATATATTTGGGTCATATTTTTTAGGCTAAAAGAAGAAGCCTTAAATGTTTTTAAGTACTTTTGTAAAAGGATTCAAAACGAAAAAAGATTTTCTAACCATCTATTAGAAGTGACCATTGTGGTGAATTTGATGATATTCGTTTTAATAATTTTTTTAATGAAAATGGATATGAACATAATTTCTCGACTCCTATAACTCCTCAACAAAATGGTGTAGTAGAAATGAAGATTCGTACATTGTAAGAAATGGCTAGGATCTTGCTAAATGAAAATAACCTACCAAAATACTTTTGGGCCGAAGCCATTAACACCGCTTGCTATATTGTTAACGAAAATTTACAAAAATGTCCAATTTCATGCTTGTCAATTGAAAAATGTCTACTTTTGACAACTCTTGCAAAAATTGTTTATTAAGCCCTTAAAAAAATTGAAGCAATTTATTTTTTTCCAATTTGTCGTGGATTTCGAGAAATAGTTTTTATGAGAAGTTATATTAAAATGATGTTATCGACATTTAAAATGTTGTTCTTGATATTTGAGCCTCATTTATATTTCAAAAGTACACATGTCAAATCACAGTATTAAATGTTCTCGACATATTAAATGTTTAGAATGACATTTCATTCCGCACATGACATTTCTCTACACTTGAAATGCAGTTCTTGACATTTTTACGTCAATGAGAAACATAGCATTTATTGTGATTTGACAAGTACACTTTTGAAATAAATAGGGCAGATTATATGTCAAAATTTTATAGGCAATAACATTTTTAATTGCAAAAATGTCCATTTTTGTCTTTGTGTGGAATCATAAATTGTTAACAAGGGTATTTAGGTCTAAATAATTCCAAAATGGACATTTTTGCAATTGTGTCCATTTTTGCAAATGGACATGAGAAAATGGACATTTCTGGTAATTTTCTCTATTGGTTAATAGAGTTTTAGTTAGTTGAAAGAAAACAAAAACTCCTTATGAGCTTTGGAAAAATAGAGTTTCCAATATCGGTTATTTCAAAATTTTCGATTACATGTTTTTCATTTTAAACACAAGAGAAAATCAGGGAAAATTTCATTCAAAATTCGATATTGGAATCTTCCTTAGATATTCATCTACTAGCAAAACTTATAGAGTATTCAACAAAAGAACATTAGTAATTCTTCTATGCATATAAGTTTTGATGAAACTAATCCTCTTGATCCAGAGAAAAGTATTGCCAATGATGTAGGTTTGGAGTTCCTTTCGAGCAAATGAACATCCAAGTTCAAAACAAAGAAGATCCTAAAGATTAACATGATAAAGAAACAAGTATTCAAAAAGGTGAAGTAGAATCTCTCATAGTGCAAAATAATCCAACTTTACCTAAAGAATAGAGGTTTGTTCCATCTCACCCAAAAATAACTTATCATTGGTGATCCATCCAAATGTATTACTACTAGAGCTTCTACTGTAATGCCCCAAATTTACTAATAACTCGAGGCGTTACTTAAGTCAAAGTAACCTGTAAATAAATATTTTCAAAGGTCGCCACAAAGCGAAGGCATGCATATACTTTTAAAACCCATAGCAATTTAGTACAAAACGCGGAAACATTATTGTAACGATTTTCTCAAATCCAAAAGTTAATGCCAAATATACTAAACAAATACCAACATTGCAAAGATACTAAAATTCGGTATTAAAATGTCAAAATGGAAATCAGCTATTTAAAATTTATTGTTTCAAAACTTGAAATTCAAAGGTCTATTATTAAATTAAAATTTGACCCGCTCGTTGTTTTGCCCTGCCAAGCTCCTTAACCTGAAAGGTTGGAAAAAAAATAGTGGGGTGAGCATAACGAATTATACTCAGTGGAGATACAACAATCAGTCCAAATCAAGTCTAGATATGAAATCAAGTGGTGAATATAATATCCATACAACATACTATAGAATATGTACTGTGGGCATTCCCAAGGACCCAATTTCGATTCCGGACCAATTTACGGTCCTTGACAACATGATATAAGCACTTAGCAAATTTTTTTTGCACTGTGGGCATTCCCAAGGACCCGATTTCGATCCCGGACCTATTTATGGTCCCTGACAACATTTTCATATGTATAAACATTACATTACATCACAATCAAAATCACACATCAAGAATTAACATGGACAAATAACCACAATTGCTTAAATGTAAACCCCACCTCGAAGTCTTGAAAATTTTCTTGGAAATTGAACAATTGTAATGTTACCGTGCTTCACACTTTGCCCGCGATTTCGTCTAGCAAGAACAAAATTAATTTAATTTAAGATACTAAGTTTAATTAAAACTTTAAAAACTTTTAGGGATTTAATTGAAAAGTATTAAAAGTGAAATTTAAAAGTTTAAAAGCTGAATATAAATTTTTGGAATTCTATGGGCTAATTTAAAAGTTATTAAAAACATAGGGACTGAACTACACAATTTGAAAAACTTTGGAATTAAAATAACAACCTTTTAAAAATTTTGGGCTAAATTGGTTAACTTTTAAAAAGCTAGGGCTTAAGGAGTAATTTCTCAAAAATCAAAATATACAAAACAACCATAACTCTCTCTCTCTCCCTCAATTCGCGATCAAGGAGGGCTCAAGAGAAGAAGGAGGAGCCGGCGATGGAAGTGGTGGAAGAGGGTGTTTTCCGGCCAACAATCGACCGAGGCTAAAAACCGAGACTAGGAGGCGGAATTTCTTGTGTTTTCCGGCGGGTAGTCCGGCCAAAACATGGGTGGAGTCGAGGTATGTGATTAGGTGTTGTGATTTCTTGGTTTTGTGGTTGTTTGGGGCTGCTTTTTGGATGAGATGGAGGGGTCGATTTGGGCAAACAAGGCTGCCGTTTTGGGAAATTGCAGGCGGCGGTTGGTGGTGGTTGATGTGGGATGGTGGCCGTGTGGTGGTGGCTCGACTGTAGGTGAGGTTGAATGGATGCGTGTTGCAGACAGCTGTTCGAGAATGGGTGGTTGTAAATTCGTGTGTGGTTGCAACTGAAACGAACCGTGTGTGCGTGTGTGTGAAATTTACATTGGACTAAGGTAGAATTGATGGAGATGATGGTCTCCTTACCTTGGCTGCTGAAATTGCTGTGGAGATGCTGCGTGAGGGGTGTGGGGAACTGCCGTGGGTTGAGGAGGAGTTGGTGAGTGCTGAGAGGAGTGGTGAAGATGGTAATGAACAGTGATTTAGGGCACGAAAATCTAGACAATAGTTGGGTCAAGAGTTTGGGCTGAAAAATAATTCTTTGGCTAACAGGATTTAATAAAATTGGATTAAAAGATAAATTTTGGACTTAATGAAATTGGATTCTAAATAGAATATCGGACATAAAAATTGGATTTAAATTGATAAGAATTTGATACTTTTAAAAGTGTTCGAGATTGGACTCGATAAATAAATATTGAATTTTAAGATTAAAATCGTTTTGAAATATTATTTTAAATGTTTTGCTAGACAATTCGACGGGCGCAAGATAAATTCTACAATTTAACGGAATGTCGTAGCGACACGATTTAAGTTATGAAATTTGTATTTGAAAATTCGGGTCGCTACATCTACTATAAATCATTTTAATAGTTGTGCATCTATTTCTCAAATTTAACCTAAGAATTTTAAAGAAATCGAGTTTGATGAATTTTGGATATTAACTATGCAACAAGAACTAAATCAATTTGAAAGAAATTATGTTTGGAATTTAGTTGCTAGAAATCGTCATTGGTACAAAATGAGTTTTTAGAAATAAAAGAGATGAAAATTGAATAATTGTGCGTAATAAGGCTAGATTAGTGGTCCAAGGTTACAACCAAGAAGAAGGAATTGATTATGAGAAAACTTTTGAATCGGTTGCAAGATTGGAATCAATTCGTATGCTTCTTCCATTTGCTTGCCATAAAAAATCTCTATTTATCAAATGAATGTTAAAAGTGCACTTCTAAATGGCTTTATCCAAGAAGAAATCTTAGTAGAGCAACCCCTAATTTTAAAGATCACAAGTATCTTGATTATGTCTTTAAACTTAAAAAGGCTCCTTACAATTTAAAGTAAGCTCCCAAAACTTGGTGTGAAAGATTGAGCAAATTTCTACTTTCAAATAATTTTTCAATGGGTAAGCAAATACTAATCTCTTCATCAAAACTCAAAAGAGTGATATAATTGTAATACAAATTTATGTTGTTGATATTATATTTGGTACAGCTAATATTTGTCTTTGTGAAGATTTTTCGAAATGCATGAGCAAGGAATTTGAAATGAGCATGATGGGAGAAATTATTTTTTTTTCCTAAGACTTCAAATTAAGCAAACTAGTGATGGGATATTCATCAATCAAAATAAGTATATATTGGACATGCTCAAGAGGTTTGAAATGGTGACTTGAAGCCAATGAACACATCCATAAAATTGGACAAAGATGATCGAGGTATACTTCCGTTGATGTAACTATATATCGAGGTATGATCATATCCCTTCTTTACTTAACTACAAGTAGACTCGATAATATGTTTTATGTGTGTTTATGTGCTAGATTTCAATCTAATCCTTAAGAATCACACCTTAGTGTCGTAAAAAGAATTTTTAGATATCTTCGTGACACTAGAACCCTAGGCCTTTGGTATCCAAAGGGCACTCACATTGATCTACTTAATTATTAATATGTCGATTGGGTCGGCTGGGCAATTGATCATAAGAATACTAGCAGAACATGTCATTTTCTAGGCTTTGCACTTGTGTCATGGTTTAGTAAGAAACAAAATTTAATTCTATTGTCTACCGTCGAAATCGAATATATCTCGACTGCTAGTTGTTGTGCACCATAAGTCAATCAAATTTAATGAAAATATCTTGCTCGTAATGATGGGCTCAGTAACGGAAAAGTAGATCAACGATTTAGATCGAACCTCCACAATTAAATTGTTTAGACATTCTCTTATCTTTTATTCACTTTCATATCTGTGCTCTTTATTTGATTAATGTTTTTATTCCAAACTTGTTCATACTTTGAAGTAATTTTTTGAAAAAGTTTTGGAAAACCAATATACCCCCTTATTGGTTAGCTATTCATGGGCTTTTACAATGTTACAAATAAATCTATATGTCATAATATGTAGAATGATAATATTTCAAACAAAAGTTTAAATTATTCATAAGAAACAAAATTAACAATTATTTGTGGTCCAAACCTAAGTTATGAATTAAATAAAAAAAATTTAACGATGACACTAGCACACATGGAGTGTATTGAACGAATCATGTGTCGAGTTTATTTCTATAACATGAATGAGCGGATAATTAGATTTTACAAGTAGTAGTAATACGGAACAAGAATTACCCAATAAATCAAAACTTTTCTTTAATTCAAGATCGTTTGTAAATTTCACGTGTATGTTATAATCAAGAAATTTAAATTAAGAATTTATTCAAATTCGATCAAATCTTGATTGGATCTAAATCATGAACTTAGAGACAAAAACCACTAGCTACCAACTTTTCATTTCAAGAATTTTGTCGCTTCAGTCCTTCAAGCCTTCTATAGTTTTCTCCAAAATCAAGACTATATCGGAATATGAAAACTTTTTTAATTAAACAAAAATCTAAATTCTAGAATGGAAGGACAAAAAAATCAAGAAACTATTTTTTTTTTTCTCTCTCACCAAAAATGTGATATACATTTCCTGGAAATTCTATTATTGTTATTACCTAATATAATTTAAGTAAACACTTAACCTAATATGAGTTCAAACATCGATTCCATGAGGACTAAGTATCTAATCTAGTTTTCAATTAACCTAATGATAAGTATTATTTCTACACTTATTTGGCCATTAAAAGTATATATTTGAAGTCAATTTAATGAAATTATTATGTTATTTGGCTTAAAATCGATGTTGTAGAATAAATACGATGTTGGGAAACTAATGATGATACAATTATAAGTTGAATGACTAATGAGAACTACAGAAAATGACTCGAACTAAAAAGGAGAAGAAAATCAAGAACTGGAGTAAAAGATAGACAAAAGTTACACTATGCAATTACACGGTGTAATTGTTGAAAATTATATTAAGTTTCAACTTTCAAAGTTATTACATTTTAATTTTCAATTTTGGTTAAATTAAAATCTTAATTTATAATATAATATAACATATAATTAAATATTTAAATGGAGGTTATGTATTAATTAATTTTACATTATTGTGGGGGTTAGTTTTTCCCAATAAAAGGGATGGCGATTTCATTGTTAAATGCATTATAAAAAGAAACTTGAAAACATAAAAATACCTCATTTATATCTCACACTATATTTCTATAGTTTTAACAACTTGATGAGATGCTCGTTCTTTATCTCCATATGGTTATATCCATAGAAGAAGAATCGGATGTGAGCCACATAGATTTTATCTTGAAGCCGTGTAGTACCAAAAATACCCACACGAAGGGGAGGCAACACAATTTTAGAACGTCTTTGTCATAACTCCCTAAGGCTTGCATTCTAACCCTTTTCTTATTGTTGAATTATAATGTTTATATTATTATAATATTGTTGTTATACAGTTATTGAATTATGTTATTTATATTTATTAGTTGATATATTTATATACACACAAATCACCTATTTTCCCAATAATTTAAGTCATGTTGGTGATTATGTGTTTAGAGAAAGATGCATAATCGTTAAAATGTTTACTATGTTTGGGTACTTGTTATTTTGTGTACACACCTGAGATGAGATGTAACACAAATGGATTATATTGTAATATCTATCCTTACAATAGTGCGGTCATTATCTTCAAAAAACAGCATCAGCAAAGCAATATATCTAATAAATGTGGGTTGCTTACATGAATTCTTTTTCATAACTATAATCTTTAAAAGCAAATTTACTGAAATGTCCAAAGGAATCGATGTGTTGGAACCCCAGTAAGTCACAATGTGAATTTGATTAATGTTTCTTTGTAAAAAATTGATTGATCTTTCTGTCCTTTTCAGGGCATTTGGATATCCAGTGAAAGAATATGTGATTGACTAAAATTTAAACCTGTGGTGAAACAAACTGAAATTTTTCCTCAACCTTTGTTTGAATGTAGGGGATTATAAATAACTTTAGATGGAAGGAACATCTATAATTTATGAAAAATGTGCTAAATTAATATTTTAAAAGAGTTTAATTTCATGATTAATCTGCAAAATTTTATTTACATCCCATGTGTTGTTTATAAATGAATTTTTAGTCTTTCAAAATTAAAACTTTCTTAAACTTTCAGTTTTGATTTTTAATTTTCAATTTTAGTAGAAAGTTGAAAATCTTAATTATGGAGTGTAACTTATCTTTTAAATGGATTAATTTTGGGTGGTATGACAAGACATTGTTGTAACATCTATATTAATAAGTTTTAAATTTCAAAATTAATACATTTTTAAATTTTCAGGTTTATTTTCAATTTCAGATTTAATATAAAATTAAAATATCATTATATTAGATATAACCTCTTTTTAATGAATTATTCTTCATTATGGTGGGGGTTGAACTTTTACACTATAAAAGGGACAAGAATTTTTTTTTTTTTTTAACGTTTAATAAATTTATTTCCCCGACTAATTATCATTTTCTCACTTTTGCCTTCACCTTTGCATGCAATGCATATTAATTTGTAAGGTAACTTCAATTTACTTGGAAATACAAAATAGTTGTGTGCATGTGTATGTGTACAAATCAATACGTACCTAAATGAGTGCATATGATAAATATAAGATTGTGATTGATTTTACGAGTGTGACGTTTGACCAAGAAGCATGTACTCAAAAACATGAATCCTAGAAAACAAAAAATGTGCATCATGATTTCTTAAGAAATTAGGTTTAGAAAGGTTAAGGACTTTTGGCACATGTAAAATATTTATATAAATGGTATGTCCCTTTTATGATGTCTTTTAAGACCTTATTTGGTTACTTGTAGTGGCAAAAAATGTGATTTGGGTGTTGGTACATTCTTGTTTGACAAGAACACACGTGTTATAATTTAAAATTGAAATGTAATTTAAAGATAATGCAGGTATTTGCATACTAAAATTTGTGTTGTAAAAGACGTGTATGTATTGAGATGGAAATAGGAGATTAAACTCTTTCAAACATGTGAAAATTTAGCCTTTGGAACATGACTTGTATTATGGTTTGTTTTGCTCTCTAGTGTAACGTCCCAACTCCTAGTGGATCGGGACGTTACTTACTTTACTTAACTTAACTGGTGGTTTAGTAACAAGTGTACATATCTTAGCGGAAGCTTAAATCTTAACAAACATTCTTTTTGAAGGATATTGAATTAAAACACTTTATAACTTTCCAAAATAACGAAATCTAATTTATTTGACGAAATCATGACTTGTTCAAGATAATCGTTGGAAATAATATTTGAAACGTTAAAGACTTTAAATCTAAATCACTTGTTCACCGGGTTCCCATAGGCTTATTGCATCTCCTTCCATCTCTTCCAACATCCAACCCGATGCATCAACATTTAATCTGTAGATATAGGGTAGAAACCCGTGAGTTGAAAACTCAATAGGCGTCATAGGTGCAATCGTGATTAAGCTAAGCATTTCATAACAATTAACATTAGAACTTCCATAAAACATGTCATACCTGGAGGTACCATTTGACATGAAAATGTATGCCGTACCAATGGAACCATTTGACAGAAAATGTGCATGCCGAACCTAAGATACCATTTGACACACAACATTAACCTTTAAATGTATGCCGTACCGATGGAACCATTTGACATGAAAGGCACATGCCGAACCGACGATACCATTTGACACACAACATTAGTCTTTAACATAGAACATTACTTGCTAGAAATTATAATTTAAACACGTATAACAACTTTATGCACATCTACCTACCTCGATTTGATGTTTGATGAACTTTGAAAAGAACTTTGAAAAACTTTGACGAAATTTGGACGTTTGGACCTTCCTTTGTTGTTTGAAAACACCTTTTGAAATCACAAAAAACTTTCTTGTAGAGTCATTTTTGCCCACACTTAAAACTTCTGGAAAACACTTTGAAAACTACCTTCATTTTCTCTCCCAAACTCTCTATTTTTCTCTCAACTTTGAAAGCAAATTGAAAGTGTTTTTTGTGTGAAAAATCAAATGAGTGAAGAGGGTATTTATAGGTGAGGTTTGGGTGGGTGAAAGATCATATTAAATAGGGTAATTAAGTTGTGCAAGTAGTGGTCATTAATTCTCAAAAATCGTGGGTTTCGGTGCTTCCGGTCGACCGGTTAGTTGCTCCGCTCGTCTAGTAGTCCGGTTGACACTGCACAGCTTACAGTATTTCTATCATAACTTTTTCTCCCGATATTCAATGGAGATTATTCAAAGTGCGTTGGAAAGCTAACTCAAAGAGCTACAAGTTTTCTTCAGATATCATGTTCCAATTTGAATGTTTTCTATGTCGAAAATGGGTCTCAAAGGAGACTAAAAATATTTAAAGTATACTTTAGCCATAAAATGAAATACTTTGCATTCCGTCCAATCTTCATCAAATCGTTTTTAAGAAAATACTTTATAAACATCATTTTACCTTTAAACATGTATTGGACTATCTTTTGGGCTTATATTTTCTTTATTGGACCTAATGTGAAGTTAATCACACAATTATGGGCCTAACTTTATAAAAAAAGATTCGGATCTCTACATCTAGAGCAAGTGAAAAATGTCAAAAGAAAAGAGGCTGACTGATGAATTGGAAAAATTGGTACTTTTGTTTTGATGTATGTTTAATATGAGCTTTTATTATTTTGAGTCAAGCAAGTAATTGGCAACAAAACAGATTTTATGACCCATATTTAGACGTGGAAAGATAACTTTATTAGCGAAAAAGGCATGTTCACTTGGGTGAAAAAGATAAAAGATAACAAATAAATTTAAGTGACAATTTAAACTTGTATAAAGTTGGTTCATGAAATTCTCCGTGTGGCATGTTTCTTTTTCCTCCCAAGACACAGTGCAAGTTCTTAAATCTTACGAGGCAGGATGTGAATTTGATTTATGGTATTGTTTATCTTATTCGTGATTAGATGTACTCTCCACCACCAAGCTTTGTAGGTTTCTTAGCTTAAGTCCACTGGTTTAATTTTTGTGATTTTTATCTTGTGATATCATAAGGTTTTATTTAAATTATAATGTTATTAGTATTGCTAAATATAGCTTTATATGTTTCTGTCTAATTTATGTAATGGTGATTTATACTTTATATGCAACGGAGTCTATATATTTCTATGTGGAATTGGACAATTACTTCACTAGGTATTCTTTATATAATCAATTATGTTGTTCATTCTGCAGACACTGGAAGAGATATATTAGCCTTATAAACCACTTGTTTATGTATTTATTAATTACTATTGATATAATACGCCCTTAGCAATTATCGACGATGGCGACTAAGATAAGAGTTATTTGAAATGCACTTCGCGTCTACCAACATGAGCATCACTATGTTTGCATAGGATGACCACCATGACGTCATTGACCCCACGCCTACCACATGAGGTGGTGAACTCCCATGCCTACCACATGAAGGCGTCGACCCCCATGCCTATCATATGAAGTCATCGACCCCACGCGGATGCTCTACATTCATGTTAGGCCGCCTGCCACTACAAGGCGCTCTACAACGCTTAGTCACGGGAGATCACCAAGTTAGATAGGGGTCGCCTAGCGGTTATCACAAAGACAACCAACCACTGGACGGGTAGTGGCCACTTTCTCTGAAAGTGGGAAAAGTGGAAGCACAACGTGGAATACGTGACATTGCAACCATTCGACAGTTACGCAGCTCCAGCCGCCTATAAATACCCTTAAGGCGGATTAGGTATAGACTAGCAAATTTTACTATCTGAGCTCTCCTTCTGCATTCAATTCCGAAATCCATATTTCTTAATCCGATTTTAATTCTTACATCGGAGTTACAATGGGGAGAAGAGCCCCGCCCTCATTTTGCAGATAACTTTTGTTAATGAAATAACAAAACCACCTTACGCCACTAGGAGAACACGGAGATTTGTTTTGTAACATTTTCATTGGCGTCGTTTGTGGGAAGTCACTTAACAAAAAAGTTATGTCAAGAAGACGAACAAGGAGTGATACGCTCTTGGCTAGGAATACGGCGTAAACGGAGTCGGAATCGATCGCAAGGAGACATGATCCGCCACCGCCACCGCAGTATATAACAAGGGCCAATTTAGGTCATGTTCTCTTTGTTATTTTCAAGTCGTTTTCTATTTTCGATTTTCGAAAACACCAAAAATGCGTTCTCCTTTTCATTTTCGAAACGAATCTTTGAAAACACAAAAGAAAAAACGTGAAAATCACGTTTTGACCGTTTTCTTGGCAAAACACAATATTTATACAAAAAAATTTGCTACTTGTACAATATTGGTTGACAACAATGGTTAACAATCATCTCACATGAAGGAGGGCCCACGATTTTTTTATTCATCATAGGCCCCCCTCCCATGTGAGTGATTGTCAACCATTGTTGTCAACCAATATTGTACAAGTAGCATGGTTGTTATACAAAACACAGGAAACCTGAACAGTGACCTCTCTCTCTCTCTCTCACTCTCACTCTCACTCTCACTCTCACTCTCACACCCATCCCCACCACTTCAAACTGAAATTGGGTCGGATCTGTTGCTGGGCATATCCTCTTTCTCACACCCATTTACCTTCCAGATTGTCCTACGACTGGCGACTGCTCCCCTCCTCCAACAACTCCAACCAGACGGCGACCAGGCGGCGGCCTCATTTCCTTAGGCGGCATCTCCTCCTTCTCTTATGGTGAAGTGGAAGATTCTCCACGTAAGCCTTTGAAGGATCTTTTTATATACTGCTGTCTATTTTTTTTATTTTTTTTTGTTTTTCTACATGTTAAATTGGCTTCTTCTCAACTATTGTTGACTAAGTGTGGAAGTTATTCTGTTTTGGGTATTTGGGTTTGAATTGAAACTTTAGTTTTGAATTGCCTCTAAACGTCCACGAATATAGAGACATTCCTTTTTTTTGTCTTTTTTTTTCCCTTTTTTTTTGCATTTTTTTTTGAATGAAACTCAATAACAACAAAATAATAAATCTAGAGGCAATTAAACGATACAACTATAAAAAAAAGATAATGACGCTAACACAAGAACAATAATCAAAAAATATTTTTTTTTTTAAAATATTGACGTGAACAGTACAGATGAACAGTAACAATTTTTTTATAGACTCAAATCAACTACGATACCAACAAAACAAACGAAAGTTGATTTGGATGCTAGATTAGACCAAAAACAACTTTTGACTATTTTTTTGGAAATTTTTGGATTGAAACTCAAAAATAATTACTGGACACATAAACACGAAGAACAAAAAACAAAAACAAGGACTCAAAGAAATTAAAAGAATAGATGACCTGAATTCTAGAACTGTGCTCTGACACCAACTGATGTGAATCCGACCAAGAACATGCTTAGGAACCCACGAACAAGATGAAACAAACCCAAGAAAGCTAGAAATCATGCCGCACAAAGTTTCAACCCTACCCGTTGTTCGACCCGTACCAAGAACCGAGATTACACGTAAGAAATCCGACCCATTGATTACCCGAAACAAGAACCGTGAGTGGGAACGCCACAAAAAGACTGCGATCTCCTTTTGATAAATTCAAGTTAAGAATTTAAACCACCAAGAACTAGAAGAATAAATCTCTCAAAATTCATATTTCTCTCATAATAATGTCAAAAGTGTCTTCAATGAAAAATGCAAAGTATTTATATGAAAATACAAAATAACCTAGTTGCCACGAAATTAGGCCCAAAAGATGCTAAAAGATATGATAAAAATAGAGTTTTAGTAAAATAAGGAAACTCGCGAAAAACTAGAAAATCCGTCCCGAAAAATCACTATGCGATCGCATAGTGCATTTAGGTGCGGCAGCATAGAAGTCCGCCGGACAATTTTCAGTATTTTGACTATAACATTCTCTACCGATGTCTATTGAATTGATTCAAAATGTGTTGGAAAGATTACTTAAAGATCTATGACTTTGCTTCAGATATAATCTTCCAATTCGATTGTTTGCCATGTCAAAAATGGATCTCAAGATGCGATAGAAACTCCACTCCTTGATTTGAAGGACTTCCAACTCGTTTCGGCTCTCGACTCCAACATGAAAGTTGATCTTTGGCATGTTGTCTTCAATATGTTGTACCCCATTCATCAAATAAGCAATTGTGCGACTTTTATTGCCTTCCCGAAGACCCGAACCCGACTTAAGACTCTCCCGCTCATTCGTCAAATCCTTGTGAGTTTGTAACGCATCCTGGATCACATCATTCCCTCTCCCTTCGAAAGGATTCGACCTCGAATCCGAACCTTCACCAAACGAAACAACATTAGCAACGTCAAAAATGTCAACATTCACAAACTTACCCAACCAAAGCAAACTGTAGCCATCAGTCTCAATTATAGCAATGGAATGGTGTGGTCCGTCTCCTTTAGTATGTAATTTGGACCTCCTTTGATTTTGCATCCACCTCCGTCGTGTGTATACCCAATCGACATCGCATGGATCAAATAGTGCACATCTCGACCTCGTCCTTTTGTAATTTTTGGATGTAATAATGAAAGTATGATGTTCCCCACCTAAGCTACCACTTAAAACAATAGTTAAATGAATCAAACCCAACAAAGTTGATGGATTAAAACCAATCACCATATCATAATACAGGTAACAAGTAGTAGACATAGTAGAATATATCGCGTTAGTTTCTAACATATCCCATCAAACCTTCCATAAATAATTCTGTGAATTAAGATCTATGAATCTCAAGTACGTGTCATGCACATTTAAATTCAAACCAAAACATTCAAGGACTTCATGATCGAAATAAAGACACTCATGCCTTAAATCACCAACAATGCATCCAAGTTGTCTATCATGCTTAATCAATTTCATGCAACGTACTAGAATATCACCATATAACACATAACTTTTCATCTTGGCATGCACACATCGACTCCTGCAATACACTAGATTATCATAAACTAGTAGGAATTTTCCTATAGATAGGTGCAATAAACGGTTATTCATCCCAACGAAGATGTCAGGTAGATTAACGACTCCTAATGACCTATCTTGCCACCTATATGTACCACAATCAATCTTATATTCTAGTTTACAAGGTATATATGACTCATGCAAGTGTTCAAGTGCACCACTTGCTCTATGTGAGGGACTATACCTACGTGCTAGAATTTCAGGGCGTAGCAAATTCATATCATAGACAAGCAAGAATTTCTCCATAAACGTAGGTGACATTGGATTGACTATACTCATAAAATTATCAAATGCATTATCATGCTTAAGAGTACATAAACGATGAAAAAAACTAGTCCCATGAGTTGTTCCAAGTTCTACCCTAAGTGTAAGGTTTTGATACGTTACCATGGCGTGAGTACATTCATGCTCCTTGTCACTCACCAAATTTTTCATGTGCTTTTAACCAAGTGGATAGCCAATGTATGGAGCCTCGCGAATTATGTCGTCATGGATCAATTTCTTGAAGCCCTACAAAAGAGAAATATCCAAACTAGGGAGGGGATCGTTAGTTCTCACTAAAGTCCTCTCACACTCGACGTTTGTCACATCGAAACTCACTTTGAAATTTTCTCTCATTTCTCTCTTTAGTGGCTCCTCTTTCTTTTCCTCCACCTCTCCACTCTCATTTTCATTCTCTATTTCTTTTACCTCTTGTGGCTCCACTTTTTCTTTAGCCACCACTCCACTCTCATTTTTCTTTTCACTCGTTTGTGGCTCTACTATTTTTTCATCACACTCAGCCACCTCACAATTTTCTCTCATTTTCCTCTCTTGTTCTTTGGTATGCTCAATGTGAGAATCAATCATGTTGCATAGCCTTGAGAATGTTAGTTTATATTCCAAACTAGCCAGCTTATATGAAATATCACTACCATGCTGTACAATAGGCGTTTTAGTCCCTAGTGAATTCTCAACTCCATCACACCGCATAAACTTCTCTCGACACCCCCTTTCACGCATATCACTCCTACCTTGAAAATTTGGAGTGTTCAATTTGTTGCTTCCCACTTCCCTATCAACACTTGGATCAAACTTATCTCCTCTAATCCCACGAGGAACCCTTTGGGGTGTCTTTTGTTTATAACTCTCAATCAAGGTTTCATGTCTAGTTACATCACCACTAATACGTTTAACCTTTAAATCCAACTGATCCAACTTACAATTCATAGCATGCATGCTATTCCAAAGCTCCACATACAACCCCTTAGGCATCGCGTTCTCCCAACATTTACTCATGTTCATTTTTTTTTTGGCAATAAATAGATAAAAAAAATCAAATGAAATGATTGATAAAAAGCAAAAATAATTTACCTCACGTGTTTGCACTCGTGTTTCACTCAAAATTGGCTTTTACCCGATATTGAACTCACCACTCTTGCCTTTTTCCGCTCGTCCTCCTTTCTCAATGGCTCGAGAAATAACCGACCTCAATCAATTGGAATGCAATCCCCGCATCGATCACCACCACAAGTACAAGTTTCGAATAATCAACCAAATTTGTTCAGACCAAGAAACGGACTCAGGTCAAACAAGAAAAGACGATAAGACTCAAACTTTAGCTTTAAATTACCTCTAAATGTTCACGAATATAGAGACATTCCCTTTTTTTTCCTCTTTTTTTTGTCTTTTTTTTTTTTTGAATGAAACTCAATAACAACAAAATAATAAATCTCGAGGTAATCAAACGATGCAACCATAGAAAAAAAATAATGACACGCTAACACAAGACCAATAATAAAAAAATAATTTTTTTTAAAATATTGACGTGAACAGTACAGATGAACGGTAACAATTTTTTTATAGATTCAAATCAACTACGATACCAACAAAACAAACGAAAGTTGATTTGGATGCTAGATTATCCAAAAAAAAACTTTTGACTCTTTTTTTGGAAATTTTTGGATTGAAACTCAAAAATAATTGCTGGACACATAAACACGAAGAACACAAAACAAAAATAAGGACTCAAAGAAATTAAAAGGATAGATGACCTGAATTCTAGAACTGTGCTCTGATACCATCTGATGTGAAGCCGACCAAGAACATGCTTGGGAACCTACGAACAAAATGAAACAAACTCAAGAAAGCTAGAAATCACGCCGCGCAAAGCTTCAACCTGACCCGTTGTTCGACTCGTACTAAGAACCGAGATTACACGTAAGAAATCCGACCCATTGATTACCCGGAACAAGAACAGTGCAGTGGGAACGCCACAAAAGGACTGCGATCTCCTTTTGATAAGTTCAAGTTAAGAATTTAAACCACCAAGAACTGGAAGAATAAATCTCTCAAAATTCATATTTCTTTCATAATAATATCAAAAGTGTCTTCAATGAAAAATGCAAAGTATTTATATGGAAATACAAAATAACCTAGTTGCCACGAAATTAGGTCCAAAAGATGCTAAAAGATATGATAAAAATAGAGTTTTAGTAAAATAAGGAAACTCGCGAAAAACTAGAAAATCCGTCCCGAAAAATCACTATGCGGTCGCATAGTGCATTTAGGTGCGGCCGCATAGAAGTCCACCGGACAACCTTCAGTATTTTGACTATAACGTTCTCTACCGATGTCCTATTGAATTGATTCAAAGTGCGTTGGAAAGATTACTTAAAGATCTATGACTTTGCTTCAGATATAATCTTCCAATTCGATTTTTTGCCATGTCAAAAATGGATCTCAAGATGCGACAGAAACTCCACTCCTTGATTCGAAGGACTTCCAACTCGTTTCGACTCTCGACTCCAACATGAAAGTTGATCTTTGGCATGTTGTCTTCAATATATTGTACCCCATTCATCGAATAAGCAATTGTGTGACTTTTATTGCCTTCCCGAAGACCCGAACCCCGCTTAAGACTCTCCCGCTCATTCGTCAAATCCTTGTGAGTTTGTAATGCATCCTAGATCACATCAACTAGAGTCCAAGTACTTGCCCATTAACTACGAACAAGTCATCTATGAAGAGATGCTTCAGTGGAACCAAGGATCAAAAGCCACGATGGACCAGTACACAAAACGTTTTCATGAACTCACGGTAAGAAGTTGGGCTATAGAAACAGAAGCACAGACACTGGCACAGTATTTGAGTGGGCTAAAAACGGAGCTTCGAAAAAAGATGCTCACTGCACGAGTTTATAGTGTGGATGAAGCATACCAACTAGCGCTACAACTGGAGAGACAGGCTTCAAGAACCACACAACGTTATCAATTCATAGAGGCAGGGGTTCTTCGATCTTTAATAACCTCAGTTGAGAAGCAAATAGCAGGCCTATCTAAAGAAAGGACTGTAGGAGACAACAAAGGGAAGGCTAAAGCTTTGGGTGATGGACCCTAGTGTTATAAGTGCTAAGGCTTTGGGCGTTATGCGGTCGTTTGTCCCACTCGTGATCAACGAGTGGTGTATGTTTGCGAGAAAGATTTGTTGCCTGAAGAAGAAACAGCAACTGAAGTCGAGGATCAAAGGGCAGAGTCTGATACTGTCACACCAGTAGAAGAATATTTGTGGGCTATTGATCTTCCTCTTTGCATGGTTACGAGAGTATTGACGGGGCGTAGTACCTAGCCTGAGAGGACAAACATCTTCCATACACGGGCGCTGCACAAGGGAAAAGCATTGAATGTCATCATTGATAATGGGAGTAGTATGAACGTGGTGTCAAAGGAAGTCACCGAACGATTGGGTATGAAATAAGAAACACATCCCACCCCATGTCGGGTGAGCTGGATCAATGACTCCAACTCCATTCCTATTCAACATCACTGCCTTGTCAAGTTTTCGTTGGAGAATACATATTCGAATGAAGGTTGGTGTGATGTACTTCCGATGACAGTGTGCCATTTGCTTTTGGGAAAACCTTGGTTGTATGATCGTAATGTTAGTTACGATGGTTTTGCAAATACATACTCCTTTAACTTTCAAAACCACAAGTTTCTATTGGACTCTATTCCAATTGAAGAGTTTGGCACCCCGAAGGAATCCAATCCAATCTTTACCCTTCGGGCATTTACAAAAAAGGTTCAATTGGAGCCAATTATATTTGTTTTAGTAGGAAGAACTGTGAAAGAGTCTGATGGAAGAATCCCAGCTGAGTTGGACTCTCTCTTTGAGGAATTTAATGACCTGATATCAGATGAGTTGCCTCATCACTTGCCTCATTTCCGTGATATTCAACACGCTATTGACTTGGTGTCTGGATCCACATTACCTAATCTTTCCAATGGTTTTATGAACTTCAATGTGGGATAATTGTATAACAAAAATATGTTCAAATGTCAATGAAAATCATTTTTCATAACAAAAATAATAAAAAAGCAAGCAAAAAAGCATGCTTTTATAAAACATATATTATTATAAAAAATCGGATCGGATTGACCTATATTCATATTTGATCCATTTAGTTAACAGATTATCGGATTCGAATTTTAATCGGGTTATCGGATTGAGACTCTAAATCCATCTCCCATTAATTTCATCGAATTCGGATCAAAATTCAATCCATTGACAGCCCTAGCGGTACCAACCCTACTCACACTAAATAAGGATGGCAGCTGGAGGATGTGCATTAACAGTCAAGCTGTCAATAAAATTACTGTCAAATACAGGTTTCCCATCCCTCATCTTGATGACATGTTAGACCAACTGGGTGGTGCTGTTGCTTTCACAAAAATTGATCTCAGGAGCGGGTATTATCAAATCCATCTACGACCAGGAGATGAGTGGAAAACTGCCTTCAAAACAAAGAAGGGTCTATACGAATGGTTGGTGATGCCATTTGGTCTGACAAATGCACCTAGAACCTTCATGAGATTGATGACCCAATCACTAAAACCATTTTTGGGTAAGTTCCTGGTAGTTTATTTTGATGATATCATAATATTCAGCCGCTCTATCTTAGATAATTTTTCCTATCTACGACAAGTGATGGAAGTTCTGCGCCAGGAGCAACTATACATAAATCGGAGTAAATGCCCTTTCTTTCAGTCACAAGCAAACTTTTTGGGATTTATTGTATCTAGCAGGGAAGTGGTGGCAAATCCTTCTAAAGTCCAGGAAATCCGTGATTGGCCCATACCAGGTTCTTTCTTCAATGTGCACAGTCTCCATGGATTGGCGACATTCTACGGAAGCTTCATCCATGGCTTCAGCACCATCATGGCTCCCATTATCGAATGTCTTAAAGCCAAAACCTTTGTTTGGCCTACAGCAGCCAAAGCCTTCGCGGACATCAAACAAAAGATGTCAACAGCCCTTATGCTAAAACTCTCAGTTTTCTCGAAGATCTTTGAAGTTGCTTGTGATACGTAGCATGTGGGCATAGGTGGAGTCCTAAGCCAAGAAGGACACCCTATTTCATTCTTCCATGAAAAGCTTAATGACTCCAGGATTAAGTATTCTGCTTATAAGGTGGATCTATATGCTTTGGTTTAAACACTCAAGCATAGGCATCCCTACCTTATGCATCGTGAATTTATTTTATTCAATTACCATGATTCTTTAAAGCATCTCAATTCCCAAAACAGGTTGAATATAAAGCATACTTCCTGGTTTGATTATATTCAACAGTTTGATTTTACAATCAAACACAAGGCGGGAAAAGAAAACAAAGTAGCAGATGCTTTAAGTCGACAACCTCACCTCTTGAGAATTTCTTCGGTGAATGTAACTGGGTTTGAAGCACTAAAAGGGTTCTACGCAATGGGTCTAGAATTTCAAAAGCCTTGGATGTTGCTACAACAAAACCCAACAGCTGTTGGAACTGGGTTTGCTCTCCATGATGGCTTCCTCACCAAGAACTCTCGAATAAGCATTCCCACTGGTTCCATAAGAAGTTTGTTATTCAAGAATTACACGGAGTTGGCCACGCAGGACACTTTGGCTTCAACAAGACACTGGCTTTGGTACAAGATCGTTTCTTTTAACCACAACTTCGACGAGATGTACACACGGTAATTGCAAGATGTCACACATGTCAAGTAAATATGGAACAAGGATGCTTCTTACGTGGCAGATCTATTCCTCAGGGAGATTGTTCGTATTCATGGCATTCCATTGTCCATTGTTTCTGACATAGATGTCAAATTTGTAAGTTATTTTTGGAAGACATTATGGGCAAAATTTGGCACAAAGCTTTCCTTTTCCAGTGTTATTCATCCACAGACAGACGGGCAGATCGAGGTTATCAATCGCAACTTGGGCAACTTATTAAGATGTTTGATCGATGACCATGCTGCCAGCTGGGACTTAATTCTACCACATGCCGAGTTTGCCTTCAACAACTCGATCAATCGAACCACAGGCAGCATCCATTTTCGACTTTTTGGGGCATCAATCTGCAAACACCACTAGACATAAGTCCACTACCGATGCCTAAGTGCATCAACGAAGTTGGGCTGGATTTCTCCAGCCACATGACAAGCTTGCTTGAAGAAGTCAGACGACGAATTGTTCTCTACACAGATAATTATACCAAACAGGTGAACCTGAGGCTCAAGGACAAACAATTCGAAGTTGGGGATCGCGTTCTAATTAGGCTTCATTCGGAAAGATTTGCCCCAGGAAGTTTCAATAAGCTACATGCCCGAAAAGCAGGTCCCTTCCCCATCCTAAAAAAGCTCGGGTCCAATGCATACGTCAATGATCCGTCCTCCACCTTCAACATCAGTCCTATTTTTAATGTTGAAGATCTAAGATAATTTTATGGTGAAGAGAGCGGCCCAGATTCAAAACAACTTTTAGTTCAAATTCCTACGATCACGCCTAGTGATAAGTACGGTTTGCACACTTATTTAGGCCACTAAACATGGACAATTGCTTATAATTATGTTGAAATATGTCCTAATTCTATATAAATTGTGTTTGCAGGACAATGTCGATGGAAATAATGAAAAGTACATGAAAATGAGCAAGAAATGACAAAATGGAAGAAAGCTAAAGTTCAAGTACTAAGATGCAATTATTCAAAAGTTGACCCGAAACCCAAATCAATAATGAAAACGAACCAAGTACAAGATTGGTGAAAATAAAGGGTGCTAAAAAGAAGAGAATTAAGAAAAAAATTCAAAATGAGGAAGAATGAAGTTCAGGGATGAAAAGGACACAAAATGGAAGTTTCTTGTATCATGCGACTGCATGGTACAAACTTCCAAGAGGTCGCACAACACCAACCCGAGAATCAAAGGAGCCAAATTTAGAGAACCATGCGGTCGCATGGTACAAAAAGTTGACGAATTTTCTGGTTTCCTTATTTGATTCAAACACTTATGGAAACCATTCTAGGACGTCTTTATAACCCTAATTACGCCAGAAACAGAGGTTACACAATTTTGAAGAGAAAAAGATGACTTTGGGAGCAAAAATACAAAGAACAACGTGAAGAATCATCACGCACTCCAAGGAATTAATTGACTATTGACTCTTTGATGACGTTTCTTCAACTAATCTTTTTTTTTTCTTTTTCTAGCATGTTAGGCTAGTTTTTCTTGTACTAGGAGATCAATGAACCATGTAACATGATATTTTAATCTTTAGTTTTGTATTTTTGACATTATAAACCCATTTTTGGATTTTGAATGATTTATACGTATTTCTTCCATATAATTATTATGCACGTTAATTATATGAATGTGGTGACCTGTTTTATGCATTCGAAAGAAGGAAAATATGTTCGACGTAGTATGAATTGTCATAAGGTCCGATAGAGAATAGAAATAAATCGTTATGCCTTGTGTGAATCATTAAGTGGTTAAAAAGCTCATGCATTCTTTTATGTTGGTATTCGTCATAGAAATATAGTATGATCGCATGATAGAATAAGTTTAACATTACTCGAGAGGATTGTTAAATTCAATAGGAACATTGATTCTTCAATATACAATCGTATTATTAAATTGTAAAACTAGGATTGAAATGGAATATTGCATAGGGATTCGTGATCCTAGTGTGTTTTTATATTGTTAAGTTAATCAATTTGCATTCAAATTTCATATTGCATTCTAGTATAATCCGCATATAAGTTAGTCAATTCATTCATAATAGCATTCATAATTTAGGTCGGTCATAATTTAGTACAAAACACATTAAAAACATATCTAGTTTCGGTTAAAGTCGAGATAATTATTATTGAACTACTCAATCTTTGTGAGATCGACAATCCGGCCTCTAAAAGTCCACTTTATTACTTGTAACGAACCGTACACTTGCGATGATTTTAAATCGAAACGTATTTTCGTGAACAAGTTTTTGGCGCCGTTATCGGAGATTGAGTTTTAATCTAATTTTAGTTATTTAGACACTAATTTGAACATCTTTTTATTGTAATTTGATTTTAGTTTAGTCATTTAACTTGTTAAACTTCATTATTTTGGCTTTTGCTTATTTTTTTTGCAATTTTGGCTATTTCAAGTTTGCATGCTAAGATCAACTAGAGGATAATTGATTCCAACTGATCTAGAAATCGAGCGTACTTTTTATTAATTGCAAAAAGAAGCTAGAACAGCACAACAACAACAAATGGCTAATGAACGACATAACACAGTCGTTCCAGCTAATGAAGAGGAAGCAGTGGATGAAAGAAACATGTTTGTAGGGGATTTCATGATCTCCCAAATCATTCAAAGTCAGTCCAGCATCGTGTATCCACCGTTTGGGCAACCAAATTTCCAACTGAATACCAACGTGATACACCTGTTTCAGAATAGACACCAATTTTGTGGGAGAATTGAGGAAAACCCACACGTCACTCGATTCTTGGAGATGTGCCAACACTTCAGATATTAGGGTATCTCAAATGATGCCATCCGATTGAGGCTGTTTCCACACACATTACGCGACAAAGCACTTGAAAGACTGGATTCTCAACCGATTACCAGTATCAACACATGTAATGATCTTACTCAAAAGTTCTGTACTGAGTTCTTTCCAACAGCCAAAATTACAAAGCTAAAGCATGAAGTCTCTATTTTTTGTCAAGGTAATACTTAATCATTTTATGAAACTTGGAACAGGTTCAAGAACATGTTTAGGAATTGTCTACATCACGGGATCAGCAAGGGACTCCAGGTCCAATACTCCTACACAGGACTGCTTCCATCTTTGAAAAGCATTATAGATTTTTCATCTAGCGGGTCACTGTATACAAGGACAGTTGATGATGCATTGAAATTATTTGAGACTGTGGCCATAACTTTAGCTATGTGGTCATCAGAACGAGTAGTTCAGGAGAAGGCACCGGATTTTTACGAGGTGGATACCATTCAGCCTTGGCAGCAAAGATTGATTCACTATTCCATAAGGTTGAAAGCATGTCACATACTGTCAATGCAGAAAATGTCAAGAAACCAAGTTGTGGAGAATGTAGAGCTTATCACAATACTTCAAATTGTCCAATTCTCACACAAGTAGAACACATGGATTATGTCAATGGGGTCAACTTCAGCAGAACAACCCACATTCTGAGACATTTAATCCGGGGTGGAGAAAGCACCAAAATTTCTCATGGACTAATCAGAATCAGAATCAGAACCATAACAGACCATATGGTCAATTTCAGCAACAGGAGAATAAGCTAGAGTTGGAAGAAATATTTGAAAAATTTATAGAAACGACTAATCAGTACATAGAAGCCAACAACTAGTTATGAAGAAGACAGAAGCCACTCTTCAAGATCAAAATTCTGCAGTTAAAAACTTAGAGACTCAAATGGGGCAGATGACACTCTCTATGATAAGTAGGGCACCGGGAACTCTACCTAGCATCACAAAAATCAATCCAAGGGAACACGCAAAGGTAATTACAACCAGAAGTGGAGTGCAACTACTGGAAATTCATGTCCAAAGACCGATTACTAATAAGGAAACAATACCTACTTCAGATGGGGAGCAAGTGGAACAGACTGAACAACCAATAGAAGAAAGTGCAAAGAAGAGTTCAGGTGCACCATTGGTTAAATGAACTACTACTATCAATCTTTATGAGTCTCCTATTCCATTTCCTATAAGGTTGAAGAAACACAAGTTAGATAAGCAGTACAACAACTTTCTTGAGGTCTTCAAGAAGCTTCACATCAACATTCCATTTGCTGATGCACTTGTTCAGATGTCTAGCTATGCTATGTTTCTCAAAGACATTCTCTCTAGCAAACGCAAGCTGAAAGAACATGAAATGGTGATGTAGAAGCCAGAAAATTTAATTGTAGTAGGCTTATTATATTTTTATGAAAAGTTTAGGCCCAGCCCACATAAAGAAAGGAAGCCCAATAATAGTCCATTATGTTTACAAGGCATGAAAGTTCAAGTTTTCATTTATTTGACAAATACCGTTTTTGGCACTCACAATACCCTTTTTGGCATTTCGCCAAGGTTCGGTCAACCGACTCCGAAGTCCGGTCTATCGGTTGGTCAGTTCGGTCGACCCTTCTTCAGCCAAAAGCTCCTACAGCTAAGTGGTTTCGAACCTGCAGAGGTTCGGTCGACCGAAGTTACTTAAAAATGAAGAATTCTCGTGTTCGTTCTAGAATTTGGACTTCTACTCTCTTCAATTACCCTCTTAAATGTCCAGAGAGTGGCCACCCACGTTTTGGAGAGTTAAACCCCACCAATTTGGGTATTTAACTACCTAAATTACTCCTTCACACATAACTCCAAGAAAGTGAAAATGCTCCACCTTCAAGAGGGAGGCAATTTCGTGGTTCAACACACCATTTCACACAAGAAGAGCTTTCAAAAGAGAGAAGAAAGAAAGTAAGAGAAAAGATAGAAAGAAAGAAAGAAAGAAAGAAAAGAAAGAGAGAAAAGAGAGGGAGAAAAACTAGTTTTTCCTAAAAGTTTGGTGCTATCAAGAAGTGTTTTCCAAGCTTAATTTCTCTACGGTTTTCACACATCAAAGGAGTACATTTTTCAAAAAGTTTCAAAGTATCAATCAAGGTAGGTAGAGGTGCAAAGTTGTTAATTCATGTTAGGTTGTAAGTTTCTTGCAAATGATGTTTCCATATCAAATGGTGTCTTCGGGTACTGCATGATCTATGTTAATATTTGTATGTCAAATGGTACCTTCGGTACGGCATACCCTTCCATGTCAAATGGTGCCTTCAGGTACGGCATGAATGTCCAGTTGAGGCGTCGTGTTAAGTCATGACTCTACGTGATTGGGATTTTACCGGAAATCCTACTATGAAAAGGTTTTAAAGTACAAGTTTTGAAATGTATAGCTTAATCACGAATGCACCAATGACATTTATTAAGTTTTCAACTCACGGGTTTAATCCCTTCTCTACAGATTGAAAGGTTGCTACCTTGGGCATGGATGAAGGAGAAGATGGAGAGTGATGCAACGAGCCCATGGAAACCGGTGAACAAATTATTTAGGTTTATTTTTATGAAATGTTTGTTAAGTTATGTCTTTAAAACATTTGAATAACACTGAATGCGAGAACACGTTATATCTTCTTCAAATAAATTCTATTTCAAAGTTTTAGAAAATTATAAGTATTTTGTTTAAAGCATTTCAAATATTGTTTTTGAAATTATTGTTATTGTAAGATTTAAGCTTCCGCTAAGAAAACGTGTACACTTGTTACTGAACTACCGGTTAATGAAGTAAAGTAAGTAGTGTTTCGGTCCACTAGCGATCAGGGCATTACAACGTGGTATCAAAACAAATGTTTAGTCGGTTCTGTAGATCAAGTATATTTTTTTTAAACGAAAATGAAAAGTCTAAGGTACTCCATGGCATCGTGCATCCATCCATCAATCTCATCCTATGGCCCAGGTATGTTTAAAAGTTTGTGTTTATGAAAAGTTTATGCTTATGTGATGCTTTGTTATGTTATGGCATATTTTAAAATTATTTTTCAAGTATGTGTTAAAAATCAAGGGTGTACTATATAAAAGCATGTTATGGACTTGGGCTAGGAATTAAGGGCAAAAGATTTATACGATATGACATGAAAATGCATAATTGGGCTTTATATAGCAGATATGGTTAGGACTTATCAAATTGCTTGAAAGACCACGGCTCGTGGAACTACTAGAGCTTATAGAGCAGCATTGAAACTAAGAACTGCTATTCAATCTTACCAAAACTATGTGATTGATCCACTCCGTCCACTTGACGAACACGTACATGACATCTATGAGAGATGCATGGTAGCGGTGAACGCTGGAACTGAGATCACGCATGCGGAGGCTATACATAACCTCCTATACTCCCTCCCACCTCAATGGGGAGATATGGGAGTCATGGTTAGGGATACAATGCTAGAGGACCACCCAAATTTATTCGAGTTTGAAGTATATTGCCATTCACTCCTAGACCTATGGAGGGAAAACTTAGAACCTCAATCGGAGGCAGTAATTGAACTCAATGAAGAGGAAGAGCCCGAAGAAGAGAATGATTCTGAGCTCGAGCCACAAGTTGAGATGGACATTGAGTCCGGACCTGAGACGAAAGACTCTTCTGGAGATGAGGCTCCACCAAAAAAGATCTGTAGAATTTATAAGGATTAGATTTAAATCCTTGTAATAGTTTCCTTATGTCAATAAATAAAAATTTTATCTTCTTTGTTGGTATTCGAAATGTAAAACTAATAAGAACCATACGTTTTGTCTAAAGGAAAATGGCCCGCGAAAACGAAACCAACTTGATAAGAGATCTCCTCCGAGCGGTTCAAGACCTTGGCAGGCAGAACCCGAACAAAGCTCAACCCCTACCATTAGCTCCTAATGCTCCTCCAACTCATGCTTCAGTGGTCGAGCAATTTCTCAGGCACAAGCCCCCTACTTTCAATGGAGCAGCTGATCCACTTGCAGTCGAAGAATAGCTTCGCAAGTTGGAGAGAATATTCCGAATAATAGGGTGCACGGATGTCCAGAAGGTCCAGTACGCTGAGTTCATGTTCTCCGATGATGCAAGTCACTGGTGGGACTCGATGTCAAGGACGAGGACCCTAGAGCAACAAACGACGTTGACTTGGGAGCCGTTTAAAGAGGAAGTGATGGATAAGTACTTCCCACAGTCTTTGAGGAATCACAAAGAAAGTGAATTCCTCCAACTCAAGCAAATGACTGTCCCTAACTGAGTATGAAAGGAAGTTCGATCAACTTTCAAGGTATGATCCACATCTGGCGGATACGGAGGACAAGAAAGTCAAGAGATTTGAATAAGGGTTGAACCCAGATATAAGCATGATCCTTATGTCCCATCATTTCACCTCCTACCGTGAAATGCTGAAAAGAGCTCATGCCATCTGGTATCAGAAGACTAACGCCGAGCAACATAGTCAACTGGTCAACCAACCGGACAGTAGTTATGTGGGTAAAATGAAGTAGAATGGCCATGACAAGGGCAAGTGGAAACACAAGAAAGCTAATGGCGGACCTAATGCCAACAAGAGCATTGTGCTAGTTATAGAGCCATGTCCTACTTGTGGAAAGACGCATCGTGGCGTGTGTTTCTAAGGGAAGAATGCCTGTTTCCGATGTGGTAAGTCAGGGCATATTTCGAGGGATTGTACCACATTTGTCCCAAAGAAGGATGATAACAATGTCCAGAACCAGAAAGGGAAAGCACGGGTTTTTGCATTGACTCGGAAAGATGCAGAAGAAAACTCGAACGTCATAACAGGTATACTATTGATAGCCAATACGCCTGCTTATGTATTATTTGTTCAGGAGCTTCACACTCCTTTGTATCAACCACTTTTATGGCTAAATCTAGTATTACCTGTGATAAGTCGGAAGGAACATTAGAAGTTAGCATTTCTACAGGAAACCCTTTAAGTACTGATAGAATAGCCAAATCAGTAAGTATCGAAGTTGAGGGAAAACCATTAGAAGCTAACCTATTCGTGATAGAGATTAATGATTTTGATGTAATACTAGGCATGGATTGGTTGGGTTGTAATTATGCCACCATCCGATGTAAGGAAAAAGAGGTAGTAATTCAGAAACCAGGAGAGAAACTATTTTCTTTCTTTGGAATGACAATGAAACCTCTTATTCAACTAGTATCGGCTTTACAAGTTGAGAAGATGTTGAGAAAAGAAACATGTCAAGGATACCTAGTAAATATCTCAGGAGAGAAGCAAGAGACGATGAAGGTTGAAGACGTACCAATAGTACGGGAGTTTGTAGATGTGTTTCCAGAAGAACTATTGGGCATTCCGCCAGATAGATAAGTGGAATTCACCATAGACCTAATTCCCGGAGCGGCACCATTATCTAAGGCTCCATACCGAATGGCCCTGAAGGAACTACAAGAGTTAAAGAAGCAATTGCAAGAACTCTTAGATATGGGCTTTATACGGCCAAGCGTATCTCCATGGGATGCGCCGGTGCTGTTTGTGAAGAAAAAAGATAGAAGTATGAGGATGTGCATCGATTATAGGGAGTTAAATCGATTAACCATCAAGAATAAGTACCCACTCCCGAGAATTGAGGATCTATTATATCAGTTGAAAGGAGCTAAGGTATTTTCCAAGATCGACTTACGATCAGGATACCACCAATTGAAAGTAGAGTCAAAGGATATACCCAGTACAGCTTTCAGAACTCGTTATGGATACTACAAGTTTACGACGATGCCGTTTGGTCGAACCAATGCACCTGCAGTGTTCATGGACCTGATGAATCGTGTATTTCATCAGTACTTGGATAAGTTTCTCATAGTCTTCATTGATAACATAAAGAGCACCTAAGAATAACCATAGAGGTATTACGCAAGGAGCACCAATACGCCAAATTCAAGAAGTGCGAGTTTTGGCTTGAACGAGTTGGATTTCTTGGACATGTAGTCACTGCCCAAGGAATTGAAGTAGATCCAGCAAAGGTAGAAGCAGTAACCAACTGGAAAACACCAACTAATGCTGTAAAATCCAAAGTTTTCTGGGTTTGGCCGGGTATTATCGAAGGTTTATAAAAGGATTTTCTAATATAGCTGGACCAATGACGCAATTGACAAGGAAAGGAGTAAAATTTCAATGGACGGATAAATGTGAACAAAGTTTTCACGAACTTAAACAGAGGTTGATATCAGAACCTGTGTTAACAATACCTGAAGGAACGGAAGAGTTTGTTATATACAGTGACGCATCCAAGCAAGGATTGGGATGTGTACTGATGCAGAATGGAAAGTGATAGCCTATGCTTCAAGATAATTGAAGAAACATGAGCAGAACTACCCGACGCATGATTTGGAACTTGCGGCGGTAGTACATACCTTGAAGATATGGCGACACTACTTGTATGGAAGGAAGTGTGACATTTACACCGATCATAAGAGTCTCAAATATTTTTTCACACAGAAGGAATTGAACATGAGACAGAGACGGTGGTTGGAATTGGTAAAAGATTATGATTATACTATTCATTACCATCCGGGCAAGGCCAATGTGGTTGCACCCTAAGTAGAAAGTCGATAGGACAGTTGGCATCACTATCCACTACTCAGATGGAGTTGATCAAAGACTTGAGAAGTCTGCTAATCGAAGCAGTTACCACACCAGAGCAAGCTACTACTCGATTAGCAAATTTGGTAGTTCGACCTACTCTTAGAGAGCAGATCATTGAAGCACAAAGTGAAGACCCATTCCTGTAAAAGATCAAGAACGAGGTTGGTACTGATAAAAGAAGAGATTTTGGATTAGCTTCGGATCAGGCACTGATGTTTAAAGAAAAGATTTCTATACGTAAGAATGAAGTTCTAAGGAATGATATACTAGAAGAAGCTCATTCCACCCCGTACACTGCACATCCCGGTGGTACGAAAATGTATCGAGATCTTCGACAAACGTTTTGGTGAAGGAATATGAAAAGGAGCATAGGACTATTTGTGGAAAAGTGCATAGTTTGCCAACAAGTTAAGGCGGAACATCAAAGACCGGTTGGATTGTTAAATCCATTGGACATACCCAAATGGAAGTGGGAGAACATAGCAATGAACTTCGTAGTAGGTTTTCTGAAGTCAGCAAGAGGACACAATGTCATATGGGTAATAGTAGATCGGCTAACAAAGTCAGCTCATTTTCTACTAGTGAAAATGACATTCAGTCTAGACCAGTTGACACAGTTGTACATTAAAGAGGTTGCGAGATTACATGGCATACCTGCGTCCATTGTATCTGATAAAGATCCAAGATTTACATCAAAATTTTGGAAAAGTTTACAAGGAGCTATGGGAACGAAGTTAAATTTCAGCACGGCATATCACCCTCAGTCCGAAGGTCAGTCTAAAAGGACCATCCAAACTTTGAAAGATATGTTAAGAGCATGTGTTTTGGATCTAGGTGGAAGCTGGGAATCACATCTACCGTTGGTAGAATTTGCATATAATAATAATTTCCAAGCAACCATTGGAATGGCACCATATGAAGCTTTCTACGGTAGAAGATGTAAATCACCCATACATTGGGATGAAGTTGGAGAAAATAGAGTTTTGGAACCAGAAATTGTTGAAAGGACAGTTGAGGCGGTTGACAAGATTCGTGCTAGGATAAAGGCAGCACAGGATAGACAAAAGGTTATGCCGATACAAGAAAGAGGGACTTAATTTCAAGTAGGAGAAAAAGTTTTTCTAAAGGTGGCACCAATGAAGGGTGTGCTTAGATTTGGCAAGAAAGGCAAACTATGACCTTGCTATATCGGACCTTTCGAAGTACTTGACAAGGTTGGAAATGTGTCTTATCGATTGGCGTTGCCGCCGTAACTATCGATAGTACACAACGTGTTCCACATACCGATGATCAAGAAGTACATACATGATCCTAAGCATATGGTAAACTATCAGTCCTTGGAAGTGCAAAAAGATTTGTCTTATGAGGAGATACCGATTCAGATACTGGATCGAAAGGTACATAAATTACGGAACAAAGAAGTTCATCTAATCAAGGTAAAATGGAATAATCATGGAATGGAGGAAGCCACTTGGGAAAGGAAAGATGAAGTTAAAGACAAGTATCCAACACTCCTCGCCCAATCATAGGGTAAATTTCGAGGACGAAATTTTATTTTAAGGTGTGGGAGATGTAGAAGCCCGAAAATTTAATTGTAGTAGGCTTTTTATATTTTTATGAAGAGTTTAGGTCCAACCCACATAAGGAAAGGAAGCCCAATAATAGTCCAATATGTTTACAAGACATGAAAGTTCAAGTTTGCATTTATTTGACAAATACCCTTTTTGGCACTCACAATACCCTTTTTGGCATTTCGCCAAGGTTCGATCGACCAACTCCGGAGTTCGGTCGACCGGTTGGTCAATTCGATCAACCCTCCTTTAGCCAAAAGCTCCTGCAGCTAAGTGGTTTTCGAACCTGCAGAGGTTCGGTCGACCGAAGATGCGATCCGATCGATCGAAGTTATCTGAAAATGAAGAATTCTCGTGTTCTTTCTAGAATTTGGACTTCTACTCTCTTCAATTACCCTCTTAAATGTCCAGGGAGTGGCCACCCACGTTTTGGAGAGTTAAACCCCCACCATTTTTTGCATTTAACCATCTAAATTACTCATTCACACATAACTCCAAGAAAGTGAAAAAGGCTCCACCTTTAAAAGTACATTTAGTGACCCCAACCTACATTCTCCTACATAAGAGGGAGGTAATTTCGTGGTTCAACAAACTATTTTACACAAGAAGAGCTTTCAAAAGAGAGAAGAAAGAAAGTAAGAGAAAAGATAGAGAGAAAAGAGAGGGAGAAAAACTAGTTTTTCCTAGAAGTTTGGTGCTATCAAGAAGTGTTTTCCAAGCTTAATTTCTCTACGATTTTCACACATCAAAGGAGTACATTTTTCAAAAAGTTTCAAAGTATCAATCAAGGTAGGTAGAGATGCAAAGTTGTTAATTCGTGTTAGGTTGTAAGTTTCTTGTAAATGATGTTTTCATGTCAAATGGTGCCTTCGGGTACGACATGATCTATGTTAATGTTTGTATGTCAAATGGTACCTTCGGTACGGCATACCCTTCCATGTCAAATGGTGCCTTCGGGTACGGCATGAATGTCCGGTCGAGGCGTCTTTTTAAGTCAGTCTGCGTGATTGGGATTCTACTGAAAATCTTACTATGAAAAGGTTTTAAAGTAAAAGTTTTGAAATGTATAGCTTAATCATGAATGCACTAATGACATCTATTAAGTTTTCAACTCACAGGTTTAATCCATTCTCTACAGATTGAAAGGTTGTTACCTTGGGCATGGATGAAGGAGAAGATGGAGAGTCATGCAACGAGCCCATGGAAATCGGTGAACAAGTTATTTAGGTTTATTTTTATGAAACGTTTGTTAAGTTATGTCTTTAAAACATTTGAATAATACTGAATGCGAGAACACGTTATATCTTATTCAAATAAATTCTATTTCGAAGTTTTAGAAAATTATGAGTATTTTGTTTAAAGCATTTCAAGTATTGTTTTGAAATTATTATTATTGTAAGTTTAAGCTTCTGCTAAGAAGACGTGTATACTTGTTACTAAACCACCGGTTAATGAAGTAAAGTAAGTAGTGTTCCGGTCCACTAGGGGTCGGACGTTACAGGTGATGCTTACTGAAGAGTGCAGCGCTAGGATTCAGAAAAAACTACCTCCAACACTAAAAGATCAAGGAGTTTTACTGTTCTTTGTACCATTGGAAATCGTCATTTTGATAAAGCATTATGTGATTTAGGTGCAAATATTAATTTAATGTCACTTTTTGTTTTCAAGAAACTTAGTTTAGGAGAAGTAAAAGCAACTACGGTAACTCTATAGTTAGCAGACCGATCACTTACTCATCCACGATGGATTATTGAAGATGTGTTGATAAAAGTTGAGAAGTTCATATTCTCAACTGATTTCCTCATTCTTGACATAGAAGAAGATAGGGATGTTCCATTCATATTGTGGAGACCTTTCTTAGCAACTGGAAGAGCAATCATTGATGTTCAGAAGGGTTAGCTTATTTTGAGACTTGGGGACCAACAGATTTCATTCAATGTGTTCAAAGCTATGAGATTTTCGGCTGAAACAGATAGCTGCTTTCAGATTGATGTGATTGACAGAGTGATTGAAGACAACTTCCGCCTACAACATCCAACCGATGCATATGAGGCTTGCATTGCACATTCTCAATCTATCCACACTGATTCAATTGAGATCGAGGAGTGTGGAAGACTTCTAGAATCTAGTCCACCATATGTGCGCAAACATTACTTCGAAAAATTAGGATCTGGAACTACAAAGGCAAAATCGTCGATTCAACAGCCTCCTAAGTTAAAACTCAAACAGCTACTATTTCACCTCCGTTATGCTTATTTGGGGGAGTCTTCGATACTTCCAGTAATTATTTCAAATTTTATCAACGATGTAGAGGAGAAGAGGTTATTTCGGGTGCTAAGGGATAATAAAACAGCCATAGGATGGTCTATAGCAGACATAAAGTGGCCCAATCTTTCTTATTGTATGCATAAAATACTTATGGATGAAAACTTTAGACCAACTGTTAATGGAAACTGAGATTGAATCCAAACACGAAAGAAGTAGTAAGGGCTGAAGTGTTGAAGTTACTTGATGCAGGTATCATCTACCCTATCTCAGACAGCGCATGGATCAGTCCAGTACAGGTTGTGCTCAAAAAGCGAGGTATCACAGTGATAAAGAACAAGATGAATGAGTTAATCCATACTAGAACAGTAACTGGATGGAGAGTTTGCATCGATTATCGCAAACTCAACGACGCTACTCGGAAGGATCACTTTCCACTTCCATTTATTGATCAGATGTAGGAGAGACTGGCAGGACACTCTCACTACTGTTTTCTAGATGGATACCCGGGGTACAATTAGATTCCAGTAGCACCTAAAGATCATAAGAAGACCACTTTCACGTGTCCCTAAATTACCTTTGCATACCGTAGGATGCCTTTTGGTTTGTGTAATGCACCTACCACTTTTCAGCGTTGCATGATAGCTATCTTCTCTGACATGGTTGAGAAGTTCATCGAGGTGTTCATGGACGACTTCTCAGTATTTGGCTCTTCGTTTGATGATTGTCTGGAGCATTTGAGCTTAGTTCTATAGCGGTGCATAGAAACAAACTTGGTATTGAACTGGGAAAAATGTCACTTCATGGTATAAGAGGGTATTGTGTTGGGACACATAATTTCAACAAATGGGATTGAGGTGGACAGAGCAAATATTCAGGTAATTGAGAAGCTACCACCACCAACATCAGTAAGGGTGTTCGCAGTTTCTTTGGGCATGTCGGGTTCTACAAAAAATTCATAAAATATTTCTCAAAAATCACGAAACCACTATGCAGACTGTTGTTGAAAGATGCTACCTTCGAGTTCATAGATGAATACTTGACAACCTTCAATACTTTGATAGAGAAACCGATTTCAGCACCTGTGATCATCTCATCGGACTAGGACTTACCGTTTGAGTTAATGTGTGATGCTAGTAATAATGCAGTAGGGACTGTATTGGGACAACGTCAGAACAAAGTATTTCACGTGATCTATTATGCCAGCAAGACATTGAATGACACTCAACTTAACTATGCCACTGCTGAGAATGAGCTTCTAGCTGTAGCCTATGCCTTCGATAAATTTCGATCATATCTTGTGGGGTCGAAGTTTATAGTTTACACAGCTGACGCTGCCATCAAGTATCTGATGATGAAGAAGAACGCCAAGTCAAGACTCATTCGATGAGTACTATTGCTACAAGAATTTGATTTGGAGATCAGGGATAAAAAGGGAAGTGAAAATTTGGTAGTCGACCACTTATCCAGACTTGAGCCCAGCGAGCAAACAGAATCAGTGGAAATTAACGAGGTCTTCCCAGATGAGCAGATTTTTAGTGTGGAAGAGACGCCTTGGTATGTTGATATAGTCAATTATCTAGCAAGGTCCATCCTTCCACCAGATTATTCAAGTCACCAAATGAAGAAATTTTCCGCTAAATTGAAGTACTACTTTTAGGAGGATCTCGTTCTCAACAGGCGAAGTGCTGATCAAATTATTGGGCGGTGTATTCTTGAAGAAGAGGTACCCAGAATTTTAGAGCAGTGTCACTCCTCAACTTATGCAAGGCATTTTGGAACATCGAAGACAATAGATAAGCTTTTACAATCAGGTTCTACTGGTCTTCATTGTTTTGAGACGCCTTTGTATTTGCGAAAATGTGTGATAGGTGCCAACGAACCGAAAATAGCTCGAGGAGGAATGAGATGCCTCTTAATAGAATTCTTGAGGTTGAATTATTTGATGTACGGGGGATTGACTTCATGGGCCCATTCCCGTCTTCTTTCTCCAATCAGCACATTTTGGTTGCAGTGGATTATGTGTCAAAGTGAGTAGAAGCAGTAGTATTACCAACCAACGATGCTAGGGGGTGATTGGATTCTTGAAGAAGTATATTTTCACACGATATGGCACACCTCGACCTATCATAAATGATGGGGCAAACACTTCTGCAATCATCACTTTGAGGCACTATTGGCTAAGTATGGTGTTCGACACCGCTAGCCACACCATATCATCCTCAGACTAGTGGGCAAGTTGAAGTATCTAATAAGGGAATTCAAAAGGATACTTGAAGTGACAGTGAATTCATCTTGAAAATATTGGTCTAAAAAGTTAGATGACGCCTTATGGGCCTATAGAACTGCCTTCAAAACACCGATAGAAATGTCTCCATATCGCTTGATTTTTGGGAAAACAAGTCATTTACCAGTTGAATTGGGGCATCGAGCCTATTGGCAGTCAAAAGTCTAAATTTTGATTTAAAAGCAGCTGGTGAAAAAAGGTTACTCAACTGAATGAAATGGATGAGTTTCGTCTGGAAGCATATGAAAATACCAAACTGTATAAGGAACGAACCAAAAAATGGCGTGACTTGCATATTCAACGAAGGAAGTTCGAAGCTGGACAGCAGGTGCTACTATACAACTCTAGGCTCAAGTTGTTTCCAGGAAAGTTGAGGTCAAGATGTTCTGGTTCATACACAATTACATAGGTGTTCCCACATGGAGCTGTGAAAATAACTCATGATAGCAATGAGACATTTAAGGTAAATGGACAAAGGTTGAAACATTACTAGAGAGGTAATTTCTCCAAGGACAAATTCACCGTCCACCTCAAGCCATCAAAATGACAACCATACGGTAAAGTCGAGTTATCGACTATAAACTACCGCTGGTTGGGAGACAACCCAATATTTCTTCCCTTTTATTTATTTTTCTTTCTGCTTTAACTTAGGAATTTGTCTTAATTTTATGTATTTTGGTAGTTTTTAGGTCATCGATCACCTAAATCGTTCACAAAGAGTCTATCTATGGTTCACACAAGTTTTAAATGTACTTTGCATGCATCATGAGGTGTTAAAATCATGTTTAAGGTCGAAATCACACATTTCGAGGCAAAAGTGAGCTTTATCTAATTTTTTCGGGTCAACATGTGATTTCATGTTTAAAAGTGGTTTTGAATGTGTTTTCATGGTGTACACGAACCTCATAGAGTTTGAAGCATGTTTTGATAGATTTTGGGAGCGGTGTATAGCCAAATGGAATCATAGATGAAAAAGTCGGGAATTTAGGAAAATGTGTCAAAAAGAAAGTTTTTTTAAGGGTTTAATGTGTTTTGAGATTTTTCTATGTTGTATACATTCACCACACTCATTTTACCTCGTTAAGCACGAAAACATCATGTTTTGATACCTACATGCGAAAATCATGCATATCGAGGCCAAAAATCGAGTTTCGAAAAAATTTCGGAGTCAAACAGTGATCTCATGTTTAAAATGGATTTTGAAACTAAGTACATGACTCACACATGCCCCCACAAAGTTTAAAATGTGTTTTGAAAAGTCTCAAAGAGCGGTGTACGTCCAGGTGGAGTCGAGTACGAAAACTCGAGATTTTGTAAAAGTTTGACCGAACATAAGTTTTTGTCGTTCTAAACACAATACATTCACCATACTCGACAACACACGGCCAAACCTAACAACACACCCACGCTCCTCTCCCATCTCGCACACACCATACTCGACAACACCAAGGTTTTCGACCACAATCATCATCAATTTTCAAGTTCCCACATCACATCATCTCCATTCATTCACAATTTTTTTAAAATTATGATATTTTTTTCTCTCAACCCCTAGTCCCTTCACCCCTTCTGGTATTTTGATCGTTTTATGTCTTTATTAGTTGAGGAGATTGGGGAATAGGTAGTTGTGGTGTGTTCTTTGGATTTCGATGTGGTAATTGTTGGCTAGAGTCAAACCCTACGTAGTGAAGGAGTTGTTGGAAAACTTAGCGCCTGCAAGGTGTTCGATTAAATGTCCCAGTGAAATGTTTTGTGCTTTCTTTGGAATTTCAAATTTCCACATCATGATATTTGCTTTCAATTGTAAAATGTGATGACTTTCATTGCCACACATGGAAGAACAAAACACTTGCACACATAGGCACCTCGTGTCTAGGTATCACGTCATTCACGTCACCAACTTTCCCTTCGGGTTTCATATCCAAACGGAGTCCAAATGACCTAAATTTTTAATATGCGGTAGAACACATTGCATACTTTCATATTCTTGGAGGATGCTCGGAAAAATTTTAATTTTTCTCGACGGTGTCCGAGGGTGAACATACCCAATCGAACATGCATGCTTTTCGGGAAATTCGATAATTTAGGCTCACTTTGGGTTGTCCATCACATGTTACCCCTTATGTGTTCATAATCATGGTTTGTTGCACATTTCATTGCTCGTGACTCGGTCATGTCACACCATGCCTAGACTCACGTCACTCATGTCACCTATTTTGTCCCTCGATTTCCTAACCCATATGACATCCAAATGACTTGCATTTTGGATATGTGCTAGAATATTATGTCTACTTTCATATGCCCGGACAATGCTCGGAAAAAAATTATATTTTTCTCGATGGTGCCCGTGGGTGAAAGTCATTGGTCGACCATGGATGAAAATTTGAGAAATGCATCAATTCATTTCATGTTGGGTTTCTAAGCCATATTTTGGTGTATTTAAAGCATATAACTCTCATTTTTCACACATTCTCATTGAGTATGACATTGTAACTTCACTTTGGACACCATGTACATTCATTACTTGTATAATCACATTGAAACAAGTTTGGGGGGGTTTTGTGCGTCTCTTTCCATATCTATTATATTTTAATCATAACAATTTCATTTTTGGTCTAATACTATCACTTTATTCTCGTGGGATGCCGCTAAAGAGGACATTAAAGGGTAAAGATAAAGTCGGCTCTACCTCCTGTACTTAGCATACACGAGAGGCTGAAATGGGTTTCAGGAGATTCCTCAATTCAGAGACTTCATCTCGATACTCGGATATCATAAGCCATTAGGCTATAATCCCAGAGAGACCAGTAAAACTCACAGATTTTCTTAGCATCGAGCTAGCTACTTCGATTCAAAATTGTTGCTTGGAAAAATTGGTGGAATGGCCATACCCAGTGCATGAAGGCCTCTCCTCGTGAGTTTTATGTGAACTTCAATAGTAATATTGACACACCAGGGTCCAAGCATTTACATCAGACATGGTTGCGAGGTGATGGATCATGTTCTCACCAGAGGTAATTCACGACTATTATCATCTCACTTGGGACAATATGGTCCCCATCCCAGGGCATTTTCATTGGCCCGAGGTAACTGAGGTATTATTGGGGTGTGCAGATGCATGGCCATTTCCCACTACTATATGGCATCAGATTGAGCTCACACCGTCCATAGCCCTTCTATGGCTATTCATCTACCATAACATCGAGTCGACCATGCACTGTACCACCTTCACTGATCCCAGCAGGCTTTCTCTACCACCTAGTCAGGGAAAACAAAATTGATATTGCCACATACATCTACAATCAAATACACACGATGGGCAGATCGTTGCTGCTCACTGATATTCTCTAGTCTGATCAATGGCTACAGGGCTGCGGGCGTTACCATCCCATCAATGAAGCTTCCGGAGAGATCGAGCCCATTCATCAAGTTAACTATATGGGAGGCTCAGAAGTGTGCTCGGGTGAAGCGTCGATAGTAATTAGCCGAGGCACAGAGACGACAACAGCAGGTTGTCCCTGACTAGGAGGCCCCTGAGGATGCTATATGCGTCAGGCAGTAGCACTACCGTCGCCACCACCTGTTGATGTGGATACATAGATATTGAGGCAGATGTTTCCACCATGACCGGATCCAATCGCAATATTCAGAGCCTACAGCAGGCCTTTGGTGGTTTGAGCACCGACTTGCAGACAATGCAGCGTAACCTGCAGACCACTAAGAAATATGCATCCACAGCTAGCAGCGGGTCTTTGGCACTCCGCAGAGCGATTGACACTGTAACTATCGGCTCGGTTTGTATGCGGGGCGGATGGACAGCCTCCAGCTGCGCATTGACAAGATCGAGATTGAGGTGAGGGAGCAATCAGTTCTACTGAGAGAGCAGTCTGAGATGATGTGACAGATCCTAACACGGCTACCTCAACCACCATTTGATGATGCAGCAGGACAGAACTTTCTTCCAGCGTTTTCACCACCACCTCTGTTTTGATCGGGGGAGTCTTTCCTAACCTCCCACATTTTTTTGTATAAGCGTTATCCTTCAAATTCACTATTCAATCTTACACTAGGCATATTGAGGGCAATGTTTGTATAAGTTTAGAGGATAGTCGAATTTGTATGACACATTTAAGGATTCAGTACTTACATTGAACTTTACATTACATTTTTGTTATTCATCGATGTTGACATATGACTGACTATTTTTTTCTTTGTTTAATGCTTTTGTGTGTTTGTGTTTGTTTACTGTTTTGTGTTTGTTCGAAAAAAACGATTTTGTCATTTATATTTCAGTATTTGCTTTGTTATTTTAATTTGTGTGCTTGTGTGGGTTTAATAACTTTGTCAACAATGATGTGAATATTGGATTAGGTATGAACTATGGATAGTGAAAATGGTGGATGTCTAGATTAGCTAATACTGATCTATGTAAAACTTGACATTTCTTGCACACATCACTTATGTTTGGCATGTTAAGTTGGTGATCGGGTTCATTATTATAGGAGATTCGAACATGATAGATTACACCTGAAACACCTCTATTATGCTTAAAGATAGTCCATTATTTTAGTAGTTTGGAGATGGTTTAGTCATTGCGATGGAGCATTGAGATGAGTAGAGATTTCGTGCATGAAAATTATTGTGTAGATTACTTAGACCAATGAGACAAAGATGAGGTGAAAGTCTTAAGTTAGAGGTTGGTTTTTGAAACTAAGTGTCTAGAAAAATAGGGGCATGGCGTAAATTGTGTGAGGAAAACACTCTTTTCAAGGGTGAATAAAAACCAGGTGTCCTAAAATCAACTTATTTGGGAGTCATCGGCCTAAAACTCGCTTCAGGGGTTATATAGAAAGCAAGAGGAAAATAGTCAAAAAGAAAAGAGAGAAAACACATTTCACGAGCCTTTATAACTTGGGCAAGTAAACCTGTAAGAATGAATACAAATTTGGTGCCCTAAAGTTAACTGACTTGGGAAGCATCGGCCTAAAGTTTGATACATGGTTTATATAAAAAGAAAATGAGAATGTGTTAAAAGAAAGAAAAAAAATAGAGTGAGAAAAGTGCCCGATGACATTTGGTTGATAAAATTGTATCTTTGATGTAAGACAAGTAACTTAATTTAGTCTTAGAGGTTGAAACAGTCAAACAAATAGGAGAATCCTTGCTTGTTGAAGTGTGAACTTGTGATTGCGAGACCTATCCAAACTAAGAGAGGGTAAAAACTTAAGTTAACCAAATCTCAACTCTAGAACACACCCGAGATAAGTGAATAAAAGAATAGTTTGGGGGTGTGTATCTCTCGAGCAAATAAATAAAAACTTGACTAACATAGGTCGGGATTTGAACCCATCATAAGCTGAGTATGTCTGCATGAGTACACACACACGTCAAGTTATGCATATGATAAGTGGAGGATGATTTGATTATGCATTGTTGAAATTGTTAATCCTGAGACACAATATGTTGTTAAACCATGTTTTGTTTAGAGTTAAGTCATCATCTTGTTTGACGACAAACAATAGTTCAAGTTTGGGGGGTTTGATAAATACGTTTTGCGCACTTATTTAGGCCACAAAACATGGACAATTGCTTGTAATTATGTTGAAATATGACTTAATTCTATATAAATTGTGTTTGCTAGACAATGTCGATGGAAATAACGAAAAATAAGTGAAAACGAGCAAGAAATGACCAAAACGAAAGAAAGTTAAAGTTTAGGGACTAAGATGTAATTATTCAAAAGTTGATCCGAAACCCAAATCAAGAATGAAAATGAACCAAGTACAAGATTGGTGAAAACAAAAGGTGCTAAAAAGAAAAGAATGAAGAAAAGAAGTTAAAATGAAGAAGAACGAAATTGAGTGACCAAAACGACACAAAATGAAAGTTTCTTGTACCATGCGGCCTCACAACACCAACCCGAGAATCAAATGAGCCATGCGGTTGCATGGTACAAAAAGTTGGCCATTTTTTTTGTTTCCTTATTTGATTCAAACACATATGGAAACCAATCTAGGACGTCTTTATAACCCTAATTACGTCCAAAAACAGAGGTTACGCAATTTTGAAGAGAAAAAATTGATTTTGGGAGTAAAAATACAAGGAACAGCACAAAGAATCATCACGCACTTCAAAGAATTAATTGACTATTGACTCAGGTGATGACATTTCTTCAACTAATCTTTTGTTTTTCTCTTTATAGCATGTCAGGCTAGTTTTTCTTGTGTTAGGAGATTGATGAACCATGTAACATGATATTTTAATCTTTAGTTTTATATTTTTGACATTATAAATGCGTTTTTGGATATTGAATGATTTAAACGTATTTTTTCCATATAATTATTGTGTACGTTAATTATATGAATGTGGTGACCTGTTTTATGCATTCGAAAGAAGGGAAATAGGTTCGACGTAGTATAAATTTCCATAAGGTCCGATAGGGGATAGAAATATACCGCTATGCTTTGTGTGAATCGTTAAGTGTTCATAAAGCTCATGCATTCTTTTATGTTGATATTCGTCATAGAAATATAGTCTGATCGCATGATAGAATAGGTTTAACATTACTCGAGAGAGATTGTTAAATTCAATAGGAACATTGATTCTTCAATATACAATTGTGTTGTCAAATTGTAAAACTAGAATTAAAATGGATTATTGCATGTGTATTCGTAATCCTAGTGCATTTTTATATTGTTAAGTTAATCAATTTGCATTCAAATTTCATATTGCATTCTATTATAATCCGCATATAAATTAGTCAATTCATTTATAATAGCATTCATAACTTAGTTCGATCATAATTTAGTACAAAACACATCAAAAATTTATCTAGTTTCAGTTAAGGTCCAGATAATTATTATTGAACTACTCAATCTCTGTGGGATCAATAATCCGGACCCCAAAAGTTTACTTTATTACTTGTAACGAACCGTACACTTGCGGTGGTTTTAAATTGAAATGTATTTTCATGAACACCTAGTAGTTTGTGTCTACACGACGAGGTGGTTATCACAAGTTTTGGTCAAGTGGGCGCATAAACCTTCATGAGACTCAGCTTGGATTCCTATTGATGAAGTTTTACGTCTCATCCCTGTTCTATTAGATGCTTATTTGCAAATAAACTTTCCAAAGGCAAGTTTTTTAGGAGGGCAGAAATTGATGCAGTTCTAGGCCAGACAGCTGACGTACACATCTGCACAAGTGGAACACATGACTCATGGCAAAGACACATGGCATAATGAGACGGGCAAATGTGGCAAGGAAGACTCTTTCTTTTCTTAGTTGTTTATTTAAGCAAATAGGTCCATGTTCCCTATTTGTAGGAACTCACTTCTGCTTTCGTAGGTTACTAGTTTTTTCTATAATGGTGGTATCAGTTTGAACTTTGCTCCAATTTTCTAGCTTAGTTGCTTAGATTTCTGCTTTCCGTTGATTGTATTTCGGCTATTTAAAGCCTTTGTTGCGAATAAATTGGGGAGACTTGAAAATTCCAATTTACTTTGTCTTTAGAGTGATTCCAATCTTCGAAAGTGATTTCTAGATCCTGTCTGAAGTCTAGTGTGAGATTGAATTTCTGAGAGTTTGTTTCTGTTCAAATAGTTACACCACATTGCTGCCACATCATCACCACTAACATCATCATCACACCACCACCACATAGATTTGTACATCAACCCACACCACCACCACTCAACTCCACCCTAAAATTTCAAACTAATCTCGAAAAGATAGCAATGTACCTCGAATATCCATTTCCATTAAACCAAACATCCTTCAAGTATGTCATATTTTGTATAACACTAATCTTTCCACCAAGTTTCCGCCAATTAACCACAAAGACTCGATTTGAGACCCCAATTAACCACAGATACTCAATCTAGATCCGAGTAACACATTTCTCCGTGCAAACCAGATGGTTCCACCACGGACAACTACTAATCCTCCCACCTGCTAATCCTCCATTAGTTGTTGTTGCACCCAATGGTACCGATTGCTGGATTTGTTGTTGATCCTCCCACCAATGCACTTGCCGCTAATCCTCCATTAATTGTTATTGCACCCAATGGTACCGATTGCTGGATTTGTTGTTGAAATGCGTGAGGAATCTAGAGAGAGTACAAGAAAGAAGTATTTTTCTTTCCATTCCGGTTTAATAGAGAGGTATTGTTAGAAAGAGAAATAGTTTTTGTGATTTATAATTATACCTGATTTTTGTAAAATAAATAAATAATAACTAATAACCCAATTTATGATAATCAATCATCAAAATCATGGTTGTGGGCAGTGGCGAAAACGGCACCTGACGAGCTCGCACAGCCAACTATGCTGGCTCCACCGAAACCTTCAGGTAGCAGCCGCGTTCGACGTGAAGAAAGGAGATGAACGACCAAACTGAGGTCCGAGGAAGAAGACGATTCACTCCAGTTTGGATTGGATTTCATTTTGGGCCAATTTTTTATTTTTTTATTTTTTTGGTTTATCCGTGTTTTGAGCCTCATTTTTTTTTTAAAAAAAAAGGCCCTATGGGCAATGGCACAATCCCTGGATGGATATATTTTACAAATTATTAATCTTGGTATACATAATTATTGTACATAGGGGTGTCTACACCCCTCATATGGGGTGGGGCCTACATTGACGGGCCCTACCCAGTAAGGGGTTTAGAAACCCCTATGTACAATAATTATGTACCCCTAGCATCACTATTTTATATATCCAACCAATGAACTAATTGTGCAAATTGAAATAGGGGAGACAGGAGAGGAGATGACGAGAAAAGCAAAGACCAGATGTGGCATGTAGGCAGTGACGACGACGACTCAACAAACGGGTGACGAGGTCAAACCTCCTGTGTTTGTGGGTATTTGTTGACTGTTGTGGTGGACCGGTGGCAGGCAGTGGTGACGTCTTGGAAACTGGTGAGCATCATTCCCTATTTTTCTTTTTTGTTTGTTTTTTTAGTTTCTACCAATGTTCTGTGGCCACTGCTCATCTGTATTCACACACAATCACATAATCACCATTCACACTTCACTATCTTCATCGTTCACACAATCAATTAATCTTTACAATTCGGTTTATGATTTTATTTATGAATTATGAGTTATAAATTTATGTATTATGATTCATGTTTTATCATTCATGATTTTTTATTTGTGATTTGGGAATTTGGTATTTAGGTTTGGGAAATTATGGAATAGGGAATTAAGATATTGAGAATTAGGAAATTAGGGACAAGTGAAAAATATTAATAGAGAAGTTGTTTGACTCAATTCAACCATTTATACTCTATTTGTTAATCAATGTTAATTGAAAAATAAATTGGGGTATTTTGCAGATTATGGAATAATTTTTTCAATCGAAACGAAAGTTCATACCTACTTCTTCTAGTTCTATTGGTGCATCTAGTCTCGTAACTGCTCTAGTAGAGCACACGAGTTGTTAAACAATACAAATAAGTCTCGAGCTCAATTCAATGTGGATGATTTTATATCTGATATAAGGAAATGCCCATTATCGAGTCATATGATTTTAATATTAGAGATGATGTTAGGATAGCATACTTAGAGAAATGCTCTTGTCAACCACATGGATATGACTTTCCAAGAAGACCTATAGGAAATGATATTAGATGTTTTCGAAAAAAATGGTTCTCTGAATTTTATTGGTTGGAGTATAGTATTGAAAATGATGAGGCTTATTGTTTATATTGCTACTTGTTCAAATTCGATAAAAATGATCAAGGGGTGGACATATATTCAGTAGAACCGGCTTTAGAGATTGAAAGCACAAAAAGACATTAAAAGATCATGTCGGTCTCTTTGATAGTGCTCATAATCAAGCTTTCGCAAAGTGTATCAACTTGATGAATCAAAAGTAGAGTATATTTTATGTTATTTCTAGCCAAAGTAGTAGTAAAAAAATATTAAAGGACGAGGTTGATTGCGATGCTAAATTGTGCAAGACTCCTATTGATGCAAGAATTACCATTTCATGGTCATGATGAATCGAAAGAGTCTCTTAATAGAGGAAATCTAATTGCACTACTACACTGGTATGCAGCTCGTTGTGAAGAAGTTAAACAAGTGGTATTTAGTAATGCTCATGGAAATGACCAAATGACTTCACCAAATATCCAAAAGGATTTGGTTAATTGTTGTGTTGTAGATACGACAAGGGCTATTACGAATGAGATGGGCGACTCTTTGTTTTCAATATTGGTTGATGAGTCTCATGATGATTCTATTAAAGAAGAAATTGTAGTTGTTTTAAGATTTGATAACAAACGTAGGCGAGTCAAGGAGCATTTTTTAGGTATTTCTCATGTCAATGATACTTGTACCCAATCACTGAAAGATTGCATTGATGTAATATTTTCAACACATGGGCTGAGAATATCTAGCCTGAGAAGTCAATGTTATAATGGAGCAAGCAATATGTCATGTGAGTTCAATGGCTTGAAAGCTTTAATTTTAAGAGAGAACACATCGGCTATGTATGTTCATTGTTTTGCTCACCAACTTCAATTAGCAGTTGTTTCTGCGGCACGTAGGAATAATATGCTCGGTGATTTATTAAACATGCTTGTCATTATTATGAATTTGGTTGATACATCATGTAAGCGTGGAAATGTTCTTCGAGTAAATTATCATTCTGATATTCTGAAAAAACTTAATATTGGAGAACTTTCTGGTGAAAGTGGAAAGTTTCAAAAAATGAGTTTGCCCTACCCATGTGATACTAGAATGAGATGGAGCTCACACAGGGGTGTCAACGAGCCGAAACTCAAGGCTCAAGCTCGGCTTGGGTAAAACGAACTGAACTTTTTTTGGACTCGAGCCGAGCCGAGCAAAAGCTCGCCCAAAATATTCAGGCTCGACCCGAGCTTTCGACTCGGGCCGAGCCGAGCAAGCTTAATTTTTTTGATTTTTTTTGAGGTAGCATTTTGCTGTATTTAAATAAGGCTACCTCTTTTTTTCTTTTTTTTGGAGCCAAGTCACCCCAAAATGGGGCTCAACCCGAGCTTTGGCTCAATGTTCCGAGCCGCGAGTTGGGTCCGGTTCAAGCTTTCTATGGGCGGAGCCCAGGCACTCGAATCGACGAGCCTTTTTGCCATCTCTAAGCTCACATCTATTGACAATTACTCGTGTTATTAATATGTCTAATGTCATCATAGATGTTCTTGAGGATATATCAGAAGATGATATAAATTCATATCAGAAATCAATGGCCATGAGACAGATGAACGTTATGCAAGATTTTGAATTTGTGTTCAGTCTCCACTTTATGTTTGAAATTCTTGCAATTACAGAAGATCTGTCACAAGCCTTACAGAAAAAGGATCAGGGTATTCAAAATGCTATTAGGTTATTAAATTTGTGTAAGTATGCATTGTAGAACATGAGAGACAATGGTTGGAATAATTTGTTAAGTAAGGTGATTGAGTTTTGGGTTGGTAGACATATCGTAGTGCCGAATACAGAGGATATTGTAGTATTAGGAGGTCTACCTAAGGGTGCAGCTCATCAAGTGACTTATTATCATCGCTTTTATATTGATTTGTATTGTCATGTGATAGATTCAATCTTGCAAAAGTTAAATAATCGTTTTCCAAAGACAACTACTGAGCTCCTCACTTGCATTTTGTGCTTAAATCCAAGAGATTCATTTGCAACTTTTGATAAAGATAAATTGTTACGTCTTGCTCAGTTATATCCTTTGGACTTCAATAGTGAAGATCTTTTATTACATAGACATTAATTTGACAAGTTTCTTATGCTTGTGAAAATGGACGAAACTTTTTTTTTAACCTCAAAAGTTGATTGAAACAAAAAGATATTGTAATATTCTTTTGGTGTATAGGCTGATCATCTTGGTTTTGATATTTCTTATGGCGACTGCAAGTGTTGAAAGGGTATTCTCTAATATGAATCTAATTAAGCCCCTGTTTGGGAGCCATTTTGGTCAACTTTTAATTCATTTTTTTGCTCACTGAATGGTACGTGGGACCCATCATTGCAGTAATTATTACTGCACCTCTTTGTCAATTATTGAAATTGTCATTTTCTACAGAATATTGAATTTTATATGTAGGGGCACGTAGGTAATTTTACAGCTATTAGTCAATTATTGCGACATCACTTTTCTGACAATGACTGTATAACGGACGAAATTTTGCTACATATTTTCTCCAAAATGGCTCTCAAACAAGGCCTCAAAGTGATTTGCGCAACAAAATGGGAGATGGTTTGTTAAATGACAATTTGGTGATTAACGTGAATAAAGAGATTTTTGAGAAAGTTGAGAATGATGCAAAATTGCAACGTTTTCAAAATATGAGACTCAGTTGAATCCAGTCTTTTAAGTTTATAGGTACAAAATAAGATTGTATTGTGTATTTTTTTTAAGTATTTTAGATTGTATTGAATTATATTTTCATATGTATAAAAATTTTATGTCTTAGTGCATTTACATATATATTTAAAAAAATTAACATTATTTAATTAAATATTAATAAACAACATCGTTATTACGATCGTTGATTGTCAACAGTCAACCATCATTGCTGACCCCTGGTCCTGAATCGCCACTGGTTATGGTAATTTTTCCTTCTCCATACAAGACACCTTATTCACACCAATCCCCTACCCAAGCCCATCACATTTTTCCAGCCTTCTAGAACACTGGTGACAACATTGCTAAGGGTAAATCCCGAACCCTAAATCTACAAGAATGTACCCCCACCAACTGTAGAATCAAACAGTTATCATATCCAAGTACCCTAGTCCAACCCTCAAATGTTAAAAAGGATTAAAATTCAACTCACAACAATGTCAATTTTAATGTCAACAAAGATGTACATATATCATGATAATGTTAAAAATCCTTTAACCATATATACACCACAAATGACCATGTTATATGTAAATAAAAGTTGACACAATAATTTACACTCGTGTGAGTTAACAAATTTTGGTACATTGATCTTAACAACTACTTTTTCAATCAATTGCCAAATTTTTGACACATAAAAATATGTCAATCCAAATGTACACTTTTTGTTAGGGCTGTAAATAAAAATTGTCAAATCGAAAAATCAAATTGAAATCGCATTTTAGAAACTATCGATTTGGTGTCACGTGGACACATCAACGAAATGATTTTTAACCAAACCAAATCGGACAAAAACCGTTTAGTTTAAGTTTGAAAATTTTAATTATGGTCTAAAACTAAATCGGATCGGCAAAAAAATATAAAAATATAAAAATGAATTTTTTTGAATATTTATATAAATATGTAAAATTCATTAGTTTTGTCATTTGTGAGTATTTTTGTCAATTTCTAATTTTCTACTATATATATATTATTATTACCAAATAATTCTAATTTATATATAATAATCTTAAAACTAACATAATCTATCAAAAGCTCTTTTCCTCTTCAGAATTCAAATGAATTCCAGCTCTTAATCTTTAAATTGAGACTTAATCGGAATGCTAGGTTGGAGAAAAATGATTTTGTAGATTACTTGTCCGATCGATGTGAAGATTTGACCAATGAGTCATTCGACATTTTATTGTAGTGGAGAATAAATGCTCCTAAATATAATATTGTCTCTCAAATTATCAAAGATGTATTAACGATTCAAATTTCTACAGTTACTTCTGAGCCTGCATTCTCAACTGGATGTCTGATACTTGATTCATTTAGGAGTTCATTAAGTGCAATGATGATTGAGGCTTGTATATGCGGAAAGAATTTGTTGCAAACTAAGCCCTTTTTTGAGCCCCATTCTTTTGAAAAAAATTCATTTTTCAACAGTGTTTTGATATCATTTCAACCACACATTCTCCAATAAAATAATATTACACGTAAATTCAAAAAAAAAAATTCCTTATTTTTTAAACACACAATTCATCAATACACTATTCAAAAATTCATTTTCCCCCCTAAAATGGAGCTCAAACAAGGGCTAAGAATAAACCTACAGTGTTGCGCCAATAGTTAGATGAAGTTGAAGCATTGAATGATTCAATGAAAGTTGTGGCAGGTGATTTATATTTTCTATTACCATATTTTTGAAAATTGTCTTATTTATCTAGTATCTAATACTATGATGATGTAATGAATACATTTGTTTGACTATGCTGACGATGAATCATGTGCGACAACAACTGATGTTTGAGTATATGTGAAAAATTAAGTTCATAACATACAACGGTAAGATTGTGTAATTGTTATGTTTAGATATTAGGATCCGTTTGATAGAAAGATGAAAAATGGATGGCAAATAAAATGTTTGGCGGAGAAGTGATTTACCTGAAATTTGTTTGAGAAGTAAAGGTGTTTGATTAATATAATTTTTCACCTGACAAATTTTTCGTTTTACTTTATTTTTGACGTAAATTGTTAATTAAATGGATAAAAAATTTTCCCATTGACTTTGAAATATATTCCAATTGTTAAAAAAAAAAAAAACAAATTCGATCAAAAAGATGGAAAATATTTTTCTACCATTTTGGTGGGAAAAATATTTTTCAGCTTTTGTGCATCAACGTGTACCTTAAAAAATTTGGAAAAAATTTGCCCTAAAAAATTTGTACAATCAAACAAGTTAATAGTAAAAAGATAAAAAAAAAATTCATAATTCCATGACAAATTTGTACAATCAAACAGGACCTTAAAAACAATTATTTTATTTTTGTGATTGGTTAATCTCTCCATCTAATTAGTAACATTTTTTCGAATATGATGATTACAGAATCTTGTTAAATATCATTATAGTTTTTGGACCTTATATTTAGTATAGTAAACTTGTATTGTAACGTTATCTTAACGTCATTAACCTAAAAAAGTCGGAAAAAAAACTATATTTTAATTTATTGTGATTTTACTTTGATTTAATTGATATTTAAATTTATAGTACATATATTTAATTTGTTTTAAATTTATTTATTGCTAATAAGGTATAAATATATATTGAATTCAATGAATTAATGACATAAAAATAGACAAACAAAAAAATATATGATGAATTCAACGATTTAAAATCGAACCAAATCGTTAAATTTATATTTGAATTTTCAAACCGTTCAAAATGACTTTGTTTATGTTTAAATTTTTCTCAAATCAATTTAAATAATTTAATTTAAAAATTTATCAAAAATCGATAAAATCGAACTGCTTACATCCCCGACTTTGTGTCAAGTAGTTTAATCCAACCACAAGTTTCAGATTTTAGACAGCCAATCATATGATCTTATCACTCATGAGAATCTATTTTGTTATTCCAAACTGTAGCCAGTTGCAAAAAACCAAATCTGAGAGAACTGCAGCCTGCAGGGACAGTAAATGTCAAAATCCGTAGACCCCACTCCATGGAAGTACATATACATAGGAACTGAGATACACACGGGAGACGAAACCCAATACTTAGATGAAATGTATGGATCCCACCACCATGATCATCGGATCCTGCAGACGCCCAGATCAACTCTCATTTCATGCAAATGCCTAATAAATTACATTATCTACTATGATCTGCATTTGATCTACGAACTGTAGACAACATCACTGAAAGAACAGCAGAAAACCAAGACTTGAAAATAGTACTCCGAACCCTAGTTAATTAGCCATCATTATATACAATCCTCTGTCAGTGCACATCATGCAAGTTTAGGGTTCCAATGATAATGACTCTTGGTTACCCTTTATATGTAAAATGATAAAACTTTCACAAAATAAGACCCTGTTTGGGCTCTCCATTAAGAGCATGTTTGAGTTTCATTTTTACTCAAAAATGCATTATGAAACAATAAATTAATGAAAAATGTTTGATTAAAAAAATATTTTAAGTTTGTATGTAATATTATTTTATTAAAGAATGTGCAATTAAAAATAATAAAAAAAATGTAATTTTAAAATAATGAAAGCCTAAACAAGGGATAAGTAATGTAATTTCTTCCAAGCACAAACAAACAGGACGCATGCTATACCATAAAAGCATAACTGGACAAAATCCCATACACCTTGAAACACCAGTAATGCATCCTCAAATGTAGAAAAAAACATTGCCACTCATTTACAGCCCATAATAAAGTGACGAAATGTTGCATAAAACAGTTACAAACAGTACTAGGAAGTAAGAACTGGTACAAAGGGTAGACCCCGCCACCTGCACAATCAAATGATGATCAAATCCAGGTGCCCAGATCAACCCTTGTTTCTTTAAAACCCTAGAAATATGAAACCCGATTTTACAACAAGTCTAATCTCTATCTTCACAGAGTATTGTAGAAGATACTGCAGGGAAAGAAAGAGTCTAAACCTATAGCTAAAACCCTAGTAATAGTGTATCATCATTCAAGTCAAGTCCCTGTAAATTTGGCAGTACACCAAATCAAGCAAAAGGTACCAAGGCCTAGGCTTGATGATTGTTTTTGGTTTCCCGATATGGAGTGGCTCTACGTTTCCCTATTGTTATCAGTTTTACCGACCGATCAATCGAGCCATCCCGAGGCGTGCTAAATGATACGGGTAGAAACTCATCCGATTCACACTCAAATGTGGATTCTGCAAAATGCTTCTCCAGTGCCTCCTTTCCCTATGGATTTTTACAGCCATTCACTGATCAGTAACTAAAAACAAACGCACGCTTTGTTGAGAACATAACCACAAAAATTAGACCGGGACTCTATATATCCTTAACTTTCACACTTATATGACTCGTAAAGTCCATAAAATTACCTGAATTTTTGCGGAAACAATCTGGATTGTTTTTGGCCATTTGGCCCATTCTACAGAATCCCATTTTTTATGGTGAAATGCATAGAAGAGCTTCCAAACAGTTGTTGGATGAGTAAAGTTCACAAAGGCAAAGCCTCTGCCCCTTTTACTCCTGCACATTCAAAACACTCGCCATATCGAACCCATCTCCGAAAATATATCAAAAAAATTATCTGGGCCAGAAAGAAAATTGCAATTCAAAGTAAAAAAAACTATAGGTGGTCGCCGTAGTATACATGCGTCGCTTCGTGCAAAGTGATATACATGTCACTTCGAAATATGCACGCAACATAAGGTGGCCATCAGTAGTGTTTTCACGGTGAATAGCATTAGCCGGGGCCAGAAAGGATGCTTGTTAGACTGAAATTAAAAGTCTGACTAGCATGTAACATACCTAAAATCAATGGGATAATAAAAGAAATCATAAGCTGCAACAATGGGTGCTTCGGATTCTTCAGAAGTACTCCCGTTTTTGGCCTTTTGATTCTCGAGTATGCAGAATTCGTCCAAGCGTCGTAACAGCACTTTGCGTCTGCAAATTTGGTTAAAAAGTGTTAGCCAAAATTAAACAGTAACTAACAAAACCCTCTTCAGAAAAATTAAAGATCCCTTTAATTAGAAGTCAAATTGAGAAGACAAGGGCCAGGGAAAAACATATAATAACCCAGCCTGCAAAAATCAGAAACACAACTTTAATATTGGACATCACCATTGGGTCGTCCTCAGACGAAAATCAGCAACTCAAATGGCGCAAGTTCCACAATGAAATGGATAAGATTTCAAGTTCTGAAAACTATTGGAAACACAAAAACCCTAAACAAACAACATAAAAAGAGGTTCACTGTGATTGGAAGAAGAGAATTTAATGAGGTAAAAACTATGAAGAAGGAATTCGAATGTCAAGAAGTAAGATATATACGTGTAATCATAGGGTATATTCTTGATCATGACTGTCGTTTTCACTTCATCCCGTTTCAGAGGCAATACTTTATGCCTATTTTCCTCCTCCTGCACGTCCCGTTTTTCAAACTTGCGATTTCTGCAAAAATTCTTACTAGGGTTTTTTGAATTAGAACTTCCCTCTTGAAAACTCTCTTTTCCAATTAGTTGTTTTCTTCTTTCAAAGTTATTCGAAGAATTCTCTCTTCCGAAAAACCCTCTTCCTCCACCACCTCTCCGCCATGGACCGCCGCGCTGAAACCCTCTTCCGACCCGCCCACCTCTTTGCCATGCGCCCCCTCTCCCAGTTCTAGTAGGCTCGAAATACCTTTTATGAGCAGCCACACCTCTTGGAACCCCCTCGGATTGGACAGAAGTTGCAATTGCCGGAGTAATACAAGGTCTTTCCGCCAGTTGAGGCGGCTCCACTGCTGAAGTTGTTGGTGGTAGCTGTGGAAGTAGAGGCAAGTAGGTGGTGATAATAGGGTTTTGTGACTGAATGTCATAGGGAGAAATGGAAAAGGGTCGTGTGTAAAATGGGACTTGGTAGTTGAAAGACTGAGAAGGTTGTTGGTGGAAGGGAGCGGCGGAGGCCGGAGCCGAGCAGAGAAAATATTGTGGCAGCAGATGTGGTGGGGAAAGGGCTGTGACGCCAGGTGGTATGGGTATGTATAAGGGTGCATGAGGATTAAGGGTTGCTGGAATTGGAGTTTGAGGGTTCATTCTAGAGGGAGGGATTTACGGGGGATTCAATAAATGATGCTTATTAATGGAAGGGGACACATGGAGAGTGAGGGAACGGAGAAGAAGAGGGGCTTTCCATTTGTGTGTATTAAGTAGCAAGGCGTGCCCGCGGGGCTAAACTTAGAAGATTTTGCACCTACTTATCAGGATTAAAATTAATATTTTAATTAATATTAAATTTAATAATTAATATTAATTATATATTTTAAGAAATTCGTAACTTTTCAATAATATACCCCTCAACTTTGATTAAAATATATTAAAATTTTAATTTTAATTTTAATTTTAATTTTCATCAAAGAAAGGCTTTGTGATTATTATTAAAAAAATTATGAAAAAGAAAAAAGAAAAGAGTCTTTTTACCCTCGGGTGTGTTCGGTAGAGATTAAAATCGGATTAAAATTGAAAAACTAGACGTTATTGTTGACTTTTATTAGACGAGTGGGACCCAACAACGGCCATATTTTCAATTTTAATTGGATTTTAAGTCGTACCGAACAAGCCCTAAATTTTGCCTTTTCCTTTTGTGCGTGTTTTCTTTTGTTCGCATTAGCTTATTTGCACATGTTTGGGGAATTATTATAATCAATTTTAAAAATTAATAAATAAATAAAAAGTAATTGATAAATGAATAGTAGTATAAGTAAGTTTGACCAAAGCATTTGTAATTTAAACATTATTATGTGATTTTTATTAGGCGTTGGGCAATGTTCGGTTTGATTCTGTTCTAACAAAAATCGAATCGGATTCGAAATTTTCAGTTATTTAGTAAGTGGAATCGTCAGGTCCAAATTTAATTATGGAACCGTTCGATTCCATTCGATTTAGTTCAGTTCGAATCGGTTCCATTCGATTCTCAGGTTCTGTACTATAACTATTATTTTTTGCCCCTATTTGATAGTCATTTTTCTCAAAATGTATTTTTCTCTCTTCTTTTCAACTATATATTCTTCAATAAAATAATATTACACGTAAATTCAAAATTTTTCTTTAATTTTTAACCACACATTCTCCATCAATCAACTATAAAAATGTATTTTCTCCCCAAAAATGACTACCAAACAGGGGCTTAATATATAAAAAGCTAAATTAATTCAACTAATGACATGGACAATCTTAATTCTTACAAAATAACGTAGTTCAATATTATGTGTCTTTTACGTCTGCTGGGTTATTTATAGATTTGATTGTGAAAATTACAGGAAGATGACGATAGCGAGCTTATAATAATTAAGAGAGACGTTGTCGAGTTTCAATTCGATTTTTCCAGAAGAAATGACACTACGGTAAAAAAAAATAGATTTGAAAAATCATATTTTTGGGTTAACAAATTTATTTAGAAAAGAATTAAATAATTTGACTTATTTAAAATAAATAAATTTAAAAAATTAGAGAAATTAGATTCTTAATCTAGAATCGAACCGAACCTGTCGGTTCTCGATTCAGATACCCGTTCGAGTATTTAATTTAAAGAAGAATCGCTCGATTTGGTTTAATTCGATTCGGGTCCGATTCGATTTGATTCGATTCTCGAGTTTTGCTCAATTCTAATTTTTATCATAAGTGTACGATTAGCAAATAAAAGTAAACTTAAAATCTGAATTATAGTTCCTAGAATGACTCCTATTTAAAGTTAATCTAATTATTCCTTGCTCTATTTAAATAAAAACAATTTAAGTAACTTTTGTTGTTATCTTAAATATTATAAATCTAAGAAAATAAATCAACAGTGCGCAAAATCATATATTGACGTTAATTAATTATTGTTTACCAGGTCATATTATTCTGAATTAATTAATTTAGTATCCTTTCAATTCACTTATATCCCTATGTGAATCAGGATGAGCTTTAATCCAAAGCATTCAATTGCCAAAGAATTTTATTAAATAATAAAAAAGTGTATCTTTATCTTCTACCCAAATTAAGAATTCGCTATGTGATATAAAAAAACTCACTTCTCGACTTGTTATCGTTCACGAAACAATATGATCAAGAAATTCAAAGTCATGGAATTGAAATAAAAACATTACACAAACATCAATTGAAGATTAATATATGATAATCTAAATTATGGTTCAAAATTAGATTATAATCATTCTTCTCAATTAATTATTTAGTCACATATCATGGGAGAAGAAAAGTATAAGAGTTGAAGTACAACGTCGGATTTAAAGGAATGACGAGAAAAAAAAACTGAAGATCTTGTATAAAAAATCCGCATTCTTCTTGGATGAAAAAGAATTTGATTTACGTTTCCTATTTAATAGAATAAGGTTATTTTCTAAATTTGTCACCGGGTGTGCTATACATTTTGAAGAATAAAGTTCCTATATGTGATGGATATTCGATGAATGATCTTTATATTTTAAATTATTTTACAAATGAAAAAAAAAATGTTTCTTCTGAAAATCATTAAAAATAAATAAATAAATAAAATATTCTCACCAAACTAATGAAACATTTATGACATCTTAGGCTTCAACATTGTTGTCGATTTTATATTTTGCAAGTGTACGGATTGTAACACGTAATAAAGTCGACATACGAGTCTGGATATCGTTCTCACAAGGACTACTAACTAGCTATTGGTTAAATTATTTCTACTTCAATTGAATTAAAAATAATTAAAAGGTGTTTATTTTCTTTTTGTTATTTTTTATTTTAAATATATCAAAACACTAAAAGTTGAATTTTTTAAATGATGGTTTAAGTGTTAGGATTTATAACTTCACTATAGCTATCCTCTTAATCTCAGTCACCAAATTTTATACGATTGATCGTGTTTATCAGGTCGAATTCTTCTAATATATTCGATTTACCTTTCTCAAATTCTAATTAATTCTATTTAATTAAGTCAATTCCACATCTCCATGTGAATCCGAATATACCTTAGTTAAATTCATTAAATCTCTAAGAATACATGTAACGGCCGTATCAACTAGAAAATGTATTTTTACACTTTTATATTTAGTTCTCAGTTTTTACTAAGTGGTCTAAATAAATAATCTGCATGTCTACGTATTTATTGTTCGCAAAATTAATGAATGAGTGACATTCAAGCATTAAGATTGGAAGTAAAAACAATTTACATAATCAATTTGAGATTTAATTTTTTTTAATTAAAATTAAGGTTCAAAATTAGATCACAATCATTCATCCTAACTAAATACTTAATTACACATCATATGAGAAAAATAAAATAAGAAGGAATTAAAGTACATCACTGGATTTTAAGGGAAAAAGTGAAAAATATGAAGATCTTGCACCAAGATTCCACATTCTTCTTGTAAAATCTTGAAATCCCAACTTCTTGATTGATTTTTTTTCCCTTCCTTTTGACTTGAATAATATATGTACAATGAATCCTCCAAGCTTTGATTTGATTATATGTGTATAATAAAGCTCTACAAGCTCCTTTTAATTGTTGGACTATGGTATGCATTTATAGAACATGATTAGGTAAAATTCTTGTTCAAATTGAATTTCATCAATGAATTCAAATTGATTTCTACCAGAAAGTTTAAATTGATTTTTACCAAAGAGTCTACGAAATTAAAAGAAACATAATCATTTTTTAATTGAACTTCTCTTCTCATGTGATTTTAGTCATTCATCTTCTAATCTTTGTAATTAAGTCCTCTTCATTCTAAAATTATAATAGTTGACCCGAGACAAATTTTGAAGTTTATAATTTAGTCCTCAAACTTTTCAAATGTCAAATTTAACTCCCGAAAATTATGATTTTTTATCGAATGCTCCATTAATACTTTCAATTGATCTCTTGCAACCCAATGAATCTTCAATTTCTTCAAATAAACTCCAATTAAGCTCCAAATAGCTTCTTTTCACATAAATTGTATCCAAGTTGAATTTTTTCCAACAATTAACATAATTTACACAAATTAAGTAGATACTCGCTCAGTTTATATGTAAATAAATAAGAACAGAAATCCAAACAAGCGCATAAAATGCACTTATCAAATACTTCCAAATTTAAACTCTTACTCGTCCCCGAACAAGACTATCCACTAAACTCACAAGCAAATAAACAAAAATATAATTACGTTAGATAACTTTGCCAAACTCTCATAAAGTATTGAAATCGTTTGATACTTCACCAAAAAATTATTTGTACAACTAAAACTTATTCTTTACTTGTTCAATGCTTGATCAATGTGTGTGTGTGTGTGTGTACATAGCCAATGAAATCATCGTGAATTTTTAAGTCGGTTGTTTTTCAGCCCTTAATAGTCAAATATTTTCTTATTCTCTCGTGTGATATATACCCCCAAACTTATTTTTCAATCACATATCCGAAGTGTATATTCTAAGGTTGATTTAACAATACTCTTTTTCCTGTCATGCTCATGGTTGGTTGGATTTCTCCAATGAAAATCACTACCTTAATACGTGATGATTCTCCTTAAGTTTGAATGTCTCAACCTCCAAGATTTGACAAGGATAATAACCATCACTAGAAGTCTAAATTCCACGTTAAGTATCCAAAGTTTAGTCGGACGAAAACAGTGCCTATAATTGTTTTGACATTGCCTCAACACACTTTGGTGTGTTTTTCTTGTTTTTCTTTTTCTATTTTTTGGGATCTTTTCATTGATTTTCAAAGGTAGTTTTCACTCTACATTGCTGGCAACATTCTTCCATGGTAGATCATCTCCTAAACATTAGTGAAGAATATGGCTAGATTACTCAAAACTAGTTTTACACAACAATGTAGATAACTTTTTCCTACGTGTCGAGGCTAGTGCAATGCCTTTTATTTTTTTTGGATAAATAATTGAAATCAAACTCTTGGTAGATGGTTACTGCCTAGTCTCTACCTGCAGTTAGCCAAAAATATGCACGGAATCAACACAAGTCTAAATAGCTCCCAATATCGAATCAACTACCCCCAAACTAATACTTTCAATAGTTTAGTGACTGTGTTATATATTGTGATCTTAGTTAATAAAGACATAAGTTCATTCAACGTATTCTATCAATGTAACTAATTCACAAATACATAATAATTATCATGATTATTGTGCACGATATAATACGATCTAACGCGAACAAATATCGAATTAGCAAAAAATTTGCATCACTTATTCACCATTTATGAAACATAAACAAATTCAAATAATTTCAATTAGTTGGCAAGACTTTCCAACTCACACAAACACACATAAAATAAGAAAATATTTTAATTTCAACTTTTTCACTTTTTTTCAAAAATATCACACAAACAAGTAAATATAATTTACTAACTAATCTACACCCCCAAATTTTAAAATATATATTGTCCACAACGTATGCACAAAATAGGCTTAAAGAATAGTTAGCAATAATCACCATGTATATGATGTTTCTCGTTTAGCACTTGATTTTCTTTATCCTTCAATATCTTTTCCTTGGTCATTTTGTAAATTATTTTCATTATAGTTGAAAATGAATAAGAAAAATAATTATAAATATATCCACATGCGATCTTAAACTAGTTATGCCATAAAAAATAAAAAATAATAACAATGAAAAATGACTGAGAAAGAAAGAAAGGAAAAAAGAAGTAAAAAGGGGAACAAACACACACACACACACACACACACACACATATATATATATATATATATATATTAATTTTTTTTTTTTTAAAATAGAGAAGGATAAAAAAAAAAAAGAAAGAAAGAAAGAAATTTAAATATGTTTTAGAGTAAAAAGTTGAATAAAGATAAGAAAGAAATAAAAGAAGAAAAAAAGTTTTTTATAAAAGTTTTTTTTAAAAAAAAAAAGAGTAAATAGCTAAAGAAAATAAAGGGAAAAAAATTTTAAAAAAATTTAAAAAATAAAAAGAATAAGTAAAAGAAAGGAAAGACAAGAAAAATAAGAAAGAAAGGATAAAGAAAAATAAGAAAGCAAGGAAAAGGGAATTTTTTTTTGGGACGTTCGGGCCGCGGGTTGACCCTGGGTTGCAAGCCCGTGGCAAACAAGGAGCTATATGGCCTGCGGGTTGAAAACCAGCGGTCAAAAGTCAAAACCTATGAATTGTCCTTTTTTTTTTTAAAGAAAAACTGGAAAAACATGCTTATGTCTAAATGCAATCTTAAATTTTATATACAATATATAATTAAAAACAAAAAAACAAAAGTTTAAGGTTAGAAAAATGGGTTGCCTTCCATTAGTTCTTGATTTATAGTCTCAAGTTCGACTTTGGACAACGATTTTTCACGGAACTTTGAGTATTACTTTGGAGGTCTTTCTTAGCTTACGTATATTATCTTTGCACAATATTTTGTCCATCCTCCAAATTGTTACTTTTCGACTTGAATATTGTATAACTTCCCTATATTACTTGATTCAAACTCAACTAGTAATACTTCGATCTCCTCATCAGCTTTAATCACAAAATCAATGAAATTGGAGGCTTGCATGTTAATTGCATCTTCTTTGAATGCCACTAATTCGTTTGGCTCCTCTATGATTAATTCATTGGTTTTTACATGTTTATTCTTTTCTAGTTGTTCATTTCTCGAGTAGAATGATGAAGAAATCCTCCATTGATATGTTATTTGGCTCATCCAAAAATTATTTGGCCTTCAATCTTTTTATATTTTTGGCTCTCCCATAACTATGTCACCGTGATCTTCTTCTTCTTCACATGGATCATCGAAAATAGCTTTCCTAACTTCTTTTGAAGTTGTCAATAACAAGCAATTTTTAGTATAATGTAATGCACCACAGTATTCACATTTTCGATCTAATCTCTTTATAAATATTAGATTTGATATTGAATCCATTCGGTAAGCCATCCTTATCAAGTAGGATATATAATTGTATCCCCACTTTTTAAGTTGCTACCCGAAGAGAAATTCTTCAAAGAATATATCACCATCATCTAAGTCAGGATCAATCATTGTATATTTTTGTTGCTCTGTTGTTTCTTTTCGTTCATTGTCAATGAAACAAATAAAAACAAGTAGATTAGCGGAAAAACAAAGGGAAAAAGCAAACAAAAGCAAGATATAATTTAAACTAATACTAAATAAAAAAATAGTCTCTCACAATAGCGCCAAACATTTGTTGTCAATTTTATATCCCACAAGTGTACAAATAAAGTGGACCTGAGAGTTCGAATATCGTTTCCACGAGGACTACTATATTATTGTTGGTTTTGATTCAATTGAAAACAATTAGAAATTGTTTATTTAACTTTTATTTTAAATATATTGAAACAATAAAAGTTGAATTTTTAAATAAAGGTTTGAGTGTTAGAATTCATAACTTCGCCATAGGTATTCTCTTAATCTCAATCACCCAATTTTATACAATTCATTATGTTTACTCGAGTTTAAATTGAATCTATTGAGCTAAGTCACTTACATATCTCTATGTGAATTTAGATACACAGTAATTAAAAGCATTAAATTTCTAAGAATACATGTAACGATTGCATTAGCTAGAAAATGTATCTCTATACTTTTATACTAGTTCTCAATGTTTACTACGTGGTTTAAATAAATAATCCATATCTCTATGTAATTATTGCTCACGAAATCAATGAATTAGTAGCTAATTAATTCAAGCATTAAGCCTTGAAGTAAAAACAATCCACACAATCAATTTGAGATTTAAGATTTTTTTTTATAATTAAGATTCAAAACTAGGTTACAATCATTTATTCTAACTAAATATTTAATTACACATCATGTGAGAAGAATAAAACAAAAAAGAATTAAAGTATATCACCGAATTTTAAGGAAAAACATGAAAAAAAAATGAAAATCTTGCACCAAAATTCTACATTCTTCTTGTAAAATCTTGTAACCCTAGCTTCTTGACTGATTTCTTAATTTTTCCCTCCTTTTGGGTAGAATAATATATGTACAATGAATTCCCAAAACCCTAGCTTGATTGTTCAAATTGAATTCCATCAAAGAGTTCAAATTAGTTTCTATCAAAGACTACGTTGATTTTTACCAAAGAGTCTAAGGAATAAAAGAAAACATATTCCCTTTTTAATTGGACTCCTCTTCTCATGCTACTTTAGTCATTCATCTTCTAATCTTTGCAATTAAGTCCTCTTCATTCTAAAATCAAAGTATTTGACTCGAGACAAATTTTGAAGTTTACAATTTAGTTTTCAAACTTTTTTAAATATCGAATTTAACTTCGAAACTTGGGAATTTTTACTGAATGCTCCATTAATATTTTCAATTTATCTCTTGCAATCTGGTTAATCTTCAATTGTTTCAAATTGACTCCAATTATGCTCCAAATAGTCTATTTTCATATAAAATTATATCCAAGTTGGGATTTTTCCTACAGTTAATATAATTTACACAAATTAAGTAGATAATTGCTCAATATATATATATATATATATATATATATATAAGAATAGAAACCTGAATAAGCGCATAAAATGCACTTATCTAACACATTAATCTTATCAGGATAAAAAGGCTTGCAAAAGATGGTTCTGTTAACACGCTTAAGGTCAAACCATTACTAATTTGTGATTCTTATTTGGAAGGTACAAAGACCTTTTGACCAAAGAATATAGAGCCAAATAAGTATTGGAACTTGTTCATTCTTATGTGTGTAATTGAGTATACCTGTGAGAGGAGGTTATGAATATTTCATCACATTTATAGATGATTACTCTATATTTGAATACATTTACGTAATGACTCGAAAGTGATATGCCTTTGATAAATTTAAAGAATATAAGACTGAGATCAAGAAAGATTTAGGTAAGAATATTAACAAATTCGATCAGATTGAGGTGCTAAATATTTTTTAGGAGAATTTAACACTTGACTAGAAAATGATATTGTTTCTTAACTAAGTGAGCCTGGTACAACTAAACAGAATTGCATTTCAGGGAGAATAATTAGAACATTGTTAGAGATGGTTAGGATGATAATGAGTTTCAACTCTCCATGCCTCATTTTGGGATGGATGGGAGACAACTGCATATATTCTTAAATTAATACCTTCTAAGTTTGTTCCAAAGACTCACATGAAATTATGGAATAAGCGCAAGTCTAGCTTACAAAACATCCAAATTTAGGACGTCGGCTTCATGTGCTGAACTGAAAGACATAAAAGCTGGAGTTTAGGTTAAATACGCCTTTTTGTTGGATATTCAAGGGTATTTAGGGTATTATTTCTATAGTCCTCTAAATAAGGTCTTTATTAGCACAAATGCAACTTTCATAGAGGATAAGTATATTAATGAACATTGGTCCAATAGTAAGGTTGTGTTTGTAGAAATGAGTGGGAGCAATTCTACACATTCTTGAAATGCAACCCAATGATAGATAGTCTATGGTGTTGGAATACCTAGACAACGTGATTTGAGTGAGATAGATGAGTTATCATCTGGTCCTTTAGATCAAGACAACGTTAAAGTTAAATGATAAGTTAATATCATCACTTAATAGTGATAGCAATGTTGACGAAAAATGTTACGACTTCAAATGATGCAATAGGCCAGGATCCATCGTAACTTAGACTAAGTTAGAGGGTCATCAACCTATTCTTAGGTACTTGTTGGTCGCATAGTCTAATCAAGTGATTTTCATTGTACAAGTTGATGATCAAACTTCACATAAGGAGGTTATGGATGCTGTGAATGCAAATTTATGACAATAAACTATCTGTTGACCTATGGTTGACTTCACATTTTGATTATAACAAACAAATCACTTTTATGTCTAACAATCTACATTTGAGTTGTTATAGCAATTGTGGCAAAAGTGATCAATTGAAGATAAAAAGATCGCTATCGAAATACGCGGAAAAGATGATCAATGAAAGTCAAGACAGAAGCCAAGTATACACGTCATCTAATCTTGCAAAGTCAAACAGTGAAGATATTAGACTTAGACGTTTTAAATTCATATGTAAAGGTAAAATACTTTAATACCTAGCAATGATTTTGATAAAAACTCGAAATAGATTTTTATGCACGAGAAAAACTATTTTATAAAATCAGTTGCATAAAAGTTATTTTTCAAAAGACAAATATCTCAATCGCTTATTTAGAAGTGATAATTTACCTTGAAAAATAAGTTAAAAATATATTTCAATAGATTATATTTTTCAAAACAATAAAAGAAGGAAATTCTTGAAAAACTACTGTACCGAACTCTTCCGGTACGCATGGCGGACGTTCGGTAGAATCGGATTGTCAAACGGTCCAAAAAGTGACCATTTTGAAATTCTAACTTAAACGGCTGGTTGACCGTCCGATAAGCTGCGTCCGGTTGAGCAAAGTTTTTGACAATTTTACTGCTATAAGTATCAAATCAGTTTGCAATTAATACACTCTTCTAAGAACATTTAAGTTAGACATTCTTGAGCACATTTGATCTACGTATCTTCATCAACTCATTTATTTATTCTTGAAAAACCTTTGATTGATTTAACTTTTGAAAATCATATTACTCATCAAAGTTTTTCTTACCTAATACTTGAGCTTCATTCATTGCTATTCATTAAAATATTAGTCTATTTCTCTCATTATACTCAACTTTGATTATATCATTTATTCAGAGAAAATATTCAAATTGTAAACTCATTACCCTTTAAGCTTGTGAGCCGTGTTGAGGTCCCGTGAAGTTAAACATTGTACAAGAATCGATTCTCCTTATTTGTAAGTCACCAAAAGCTTTGCAAAAGGTTGAATTGCACCATAAGTTAATCAACATAGTGAAAAAGGTATTGCTCATGACGGAGAGCTCGGTAACAAAGGACATAAATCATTGATTGGGATCGAATCTCCACAATTATATCGTTTGCACTCTCTTCTTTTTTACTTATTGCTTTTATGATTTTGCATAATTGTTTGATTGACTTATACATTATCATATTGTTTGAAATTGATAAATCTTTGAAAACGTTTGTATAAACCAATTCATCACCCTCTTGGTTAGCTATTCTTGGGTTATCACTATCAAATGCTGAAATTGAATCCATCCATTCCAATCAGGTCTGAGAACTTGTAGATACACTAAAAGAGATAAAACTCATAGAGATGCAAATGGTTTTACAAAATTAAGAGAATAGTAGACTCGAAGGTGGAAACCTTGAAAGAAAGGCTGTAGCTTGAGGTTTTATCTAACGAGAAGACATCGATTATGAGAAGACCTTTTTATTATATGTGGTTAGCTTAAGTTTATCTGGATTCTTTTATCCATTATTGCTCATTATTAATATGAGGTGTGGTAAATGAATGTTAAGACGACATTTCTAAATGGGCCATCTTGAGGAGTGTATGTATATGATACAATCAGATATATTAATAGATCGTGGTCATGAAAGAAAATTCTGCAAGCTACAACGGTCCATTTATGGATTGAAGTAGGCATCTAGATCTTGAAACAAAAGATTCGATAAGGTGATTAAGATATATGATTTGATAAGAACTTTGACAAAACCTGTGTCTATAAATAGATAGAAGATAAAATTGTAATTTTAGTAGTGCTTTATTTGGATGATATTCTACTTATTGGAAATGACGTGGGAACATTATCAACTATTTAAGCATGGTTCGCAAAATTGTTTTATATTATGAAGGGCTTATATGAAGCTAGATATGTTCAAGGTATTATTGTCTTGAGAGATCGATTGAACAAGCTAATAGTTCTATTCCAAACTTTGAATATTTATAAAATGTAAAATTTATTTTATTTTATTGAATTTATTTTATATTGAGCGTGTGAATTAAAATGTCAATGATAACTTGTGGTAGTATAAATTGGGTGTTTGCATGGAGAAACACAGTGTGATATAACTTTATTTTTGTCATAAATAAATTATTCACAACCAATTTATAAGTACTGTCACCTCATATTTGAAGGTTATAGTGTTGACTAATTCACTATTTAGAATTTTGATCTGTCCTTATCATAGAAATAGTTTAACTGTGACAATAGTATACTTATACTGTATTAAACGGATTATGTATCGAGTTCAATACTCTTAAACATCCCCATGACTCTTAAATCAAATAGGGATGTTCAATTAACTTAATTCTAATAGGAGTGTACTATCTATCTTTATCAATACAGGATGTCAATTCATTATTCATGTATGTTTTTACATAATTTCAGTTCATATCCTTTCGCATAATTTTTCTTCTCTCTAATTAAGCATCGAAGGGTGTGACAATGACACACCTCAACATCTTTGTTTCAGGTATCGAAAATTCTGTTCGTGATCTTTAATCGTCAAGCTCGGGAACCAAACCTTAGATAAGTTAGAGGTTGGGAGTGTATGACCCCGACCTCTGATTAAATGGAAGTTATAAATGATATAACCCCGACTTGATTTGTCACAATTCTAATACTTCAGGGATAACAAGTCGACCCTTTATCTTCATAATTTTTTAGAGCCATTAATGTTTTGAATGACCATCAAGGTGAAATTCAATCAGAAAATCACTTTGGTGAGAAAGATTTGATTGGAGTAGCAAGCTCCCATGACGATGCCTTGGTGGTCATCAGCTACATAGCGAAATTCAAAGTCAAGAGAGTGCTACACAATGGCGGTAGTGCAACAAATCTTCTTACTTGGGAGGCATTTGTGGGGTTGAGAATCTCTACATAAAATTGAAAATCTTGGCGACCCCGTTCTAAGGATTCGGAGGACCAATTGTTAGACCATAAAGAACCATAGAGCTTCCGGTAATACTGTGCACTTACCTAACAAGCGTGGCGATCCTAACGAGCTTTTTAGTTGTTGAAACCCTTATAACATACAATACAATCTATGATCGACTGCTATTAAATGTTGTCAATCATGTTCCTTCAACCTACCACCATGTTATGAAATTCCCAATCAGTCAAAGGGTTGGGTGTGTAAAGAACGACCACCACTCTTCAAGAAAGTGCTATATTAATAGCATACAAATGAAGGGCTCTCCACCAGTCATGGTGTTAGATCTTGAGCCTCCAAGGAGTTGGATTGAGCCATTTGACATGAAAGAAAAAAATTTGGTATCAGAAGTACTTGAATTCAGTATTGGGGCACACTTGAAGTTAGACCAAAATGAGGAGTTGGTGAAGTGCTTATCTGATAACTTGGATGTCTTTGCATGGAGTCCTAGTGATATTTTAGAGATCAGCCCGTCGATCGCTCAACATCGCATTTGCATTTTACTAGAGGTCAAGCCAGTAAAGCAAAAGAAAAAGAAATTGCTCTAAAAAGACAAGTTGCAGCGAGGGTAGAAGTCGAAAAATTGCTATAAAGGGGATTTATTCGAGAAGTACAATATCCTGAGTGACTAGCGAATGTTGTCCTTGTAAAGAAATCTAATGGAAAAGGGCACGGTATGAATTATACTGGGTTGAACAAAATGTGCCCGAAAGACTTGTAGCCTCTACCTAAAATAGATCACCTGGCATATGCCACATCTGGTCATGAGCAAATTAGGTTTCTAGATGCCTTTTCTGTGTATCATCAAATTTCTATGGCAGAGTCAGACCAGGAGAAGACATCTTTCGTTACAAACTTCGGGACATTACTACAGAGACATGTTGTTTGATTTGAAAAATGTAGGGTCGACATATCAGAGAATGGTGACAAGATCTTTCGGGGGCTAATCGAAGATGTTATAGAGGCCTACGTTGATGATATGGTGGTCAAAAGTGTCAACGCCAGTGATCATGTGACTGATTTTGCAGAAAATATCTGACATCGCTTGACACTTGATAGAATAAGCTAAAATTCAACCACAAAAAGTGCATTCTTAGTACACTCGGCAAAAAGTTTCTAGGTTTCATGATTACACAAAGTGGCATGAGGCAAACCCAGACAAAATTCGAGCTATTCTAAAGATGAAAAACCTGAACGGTAAGAAAAAGGTTCAAAGGCTAAGGGGACGGGTAGCAACATTGGATAGCTTCAAGAGTTGAACAGTGGATAGATGTTACCACTTCTTCAAAGCAATTGGGGATTGAACGATTTTGAATAAACCAAGGAATGTGAAGATTCCCTTAAATCCTTGAAGCAATCGCTACAACAACCATCGATCTTGACTAGGCCATGTCCAGGGGATGTTTTGTGTTTATACTTGGTGATTTCAACACATGCGGTTAATGCAATGTTGATAAAGTAGATTTCAAAAGTGCAAAAACAATCTACCATTTAGTCAAGTATTAAAAAGCGCAGAAACACAGTATAACCTTGCTAAGCAACTAGTGTTTGCATTGATTGTAGCAATTAGGAAATTGAGGTCATACTTTCAATCTCACGCATTGCAAGTCATATTATTGAGCAGGCAATGCGTTCTCCAGGATATAGCAAATTGTACAAGGTTTGCTTCTTTAAATAACTAAAAACTTGAAAAATAATATATTAAATTAGTTATTTTATATATAAAAAAAAATCATAAATCTTTTGACTTCTAGATATTCATTTTATACTACATATACAAAAAATTATATAGTTTGCTTTAAAAAGAAATAAAAATTACAGTTTTTAAAAGAAATAATAATAATAATAATAAAATACATGGGCTACATATTTGAAAAATTACAATAATAAAAATAGTTTGTATTTCACTAAGACTTTGACACCTCAAAATTGTAGTTAATTGTCAAAATTTTGGTGGTTGGATACTTGTGTAAATATTTATTGCATCAACATTGAATAGATATAGACCCCAACTATTAATAAACCAGCAGCAGAATCAAACTAAATTAGAGCCATTAGCAATTAACATCCATGCTCTATGAATTCTATTCGTCTTTTCATAAAGTAAAAGATAGAGCCTAAACGCCTTTTAAAAATGTGAGTGAGTAAAAATGTGAAGCTTCTGAAGAATTCAATAGACGATTTGGTTAGAATATCAAAAAGTAACATTCATAGACAAATCTGCAAACCCAATTAAACTCTGAATTTGATCAACCAAGAAACTCCTTGATTTTGTGAATCAAACCAAATAAGGTTACATTTGACATCACACTGACCAAGACAAACAAGATAAAACGGAAACTTCTCCCAGATGTTTATGGCTTCTCAAATCCGCTTCAGAAAACAGACCCTCCAGCAGTTGATATGGAGGAAAGCTTCCAGATATCTCTAAATCATCAATTAAGCACGGTTTGATACACATTATTTATAAAATGAGAATGAAAAATATAGCTGTTATGGGCCCCACACAACAGATGTAAAGTCAAAAATGGTGAATGGAGGAAAAATGGGAACCAAACGGGGCCTAAAAATGTTAACGTTATCTACAAATACAAATATTTCTCTTTTCAGCTAAGCCACAAGTAGCACATACGCCACCAATGTTTATGGAATAATTTTCAACCATTCAATTCCTAAGACAACTGAATGGCACAGGATTCATGTGACCAGCCTTATAAGGCTAATTCCGTAAAATTTGATGTAATTCTTAAAACAGAAAAGATATTGACAATAAAGACCAACTATGACACTGACCTTCATTTATTTCCACAAAAAACCATCATAAATTAAGCAGTATCTTCTCAACCATAGTCATATATTATCTCAATCTGCACCAGCAACAAAAAGTTATTATAAACCAGATGTCTCTACAAGCATATTTTCATTCTCTACAAATGAAGGCATAACTTGCACTAGACTTGGAGGAAAGGAAGTATCTGACTGAAAATTATAAAAGTTTCGAAGAAAGAGAAAAATCTATCCATTCTCCTCTTCCTCTCTCAACACCATCTCTCAATGTCACAAACCCACGGACAGAGATTTCACTGCATGAATTTTTACAAGCAGGTAGAAACGGAGAAATAAATTTGGACCACGCAGCGTGAACATTATCCCAACAAGGAGAAAGATAAAATTCTTGGAAGTGAAATTACAGTAACGATATGCGCATCTGACTCTTGAAGTAACTCCCCCGTCTAGTAATGCCACTAAAGAGCAAACAGACTTCTATTTTACACTTGCAAGAACTACTAACATTTCTTTTTGATGGGAAAAGGAACAATAAATATCATTGGTTTTCTAAATCAAATAGCAACAGGAGTGGGAGTAATGCATAATAGCTAATTTAATATTTAGGCTGTAGTCCAAATACAGGAAACAACAATATCTAATCAGTTACTCAAAGCATGTATTAAGAAAAAGTTACTAAAAGCATCGTTGACAATAAAATTTCAATCAATTACCACATCAGGTGGAGTTGGGTTACGGCAAAATTTGCTACCACCAGGAGCCCAGGGAACTGTTCATAAAAAGAAAGTGAGCCTCAAGCAGAACGAGCCAAGTTAAACCGATGAAATAGTATAAATCCATCACACAATATTGTCTTCGCATTGATGCCAGTATAAACAGGAAAAAGTAGAAGTTGAAACTGCAAGGCAGGTAAAGTTCAAGAATGCTTCAATAATCAAAACCTATAAGTTAGACAATAGTTAAAAGATATTTTTTCACATCTAATAATGCTAATAATAGTTTATACGCCATTTTCCCTTTTGTCTCTTTTTCATTAGGATCCATATACCTGTCCTACTATGCACAGATATACTTAAACGAAGACATGAATTGTAACAAGTGTGCAAAGAGGGAAGAAAATTAATAGGAAGTATTGATGCCAAATCTTCAAATGTAAAGTAAAATAATATTACATGAAATTACAAAGGAGATCATTCATGAAGCTGAGTTATTCGAAAGAGGACTTAATAAAATAAGAGTTTAATAGTATTAAATAAATTTCCCCAAGGACATGGTTCATAAAGTATAATCATATATTCAGAGAATTTTTGAAAATGGTATATAGAAGTGTAGAAAAGTACTATACCATTTGAAAGAAAAAAAATCTTACGGATGCAACAAAAGTTCTGTTTTCTTCTTCAATTCATGTCATTTTAATTTTTGATATTTTCATCACATGATTAAAATCGCCTTATTGTAAGGATCAACACGCTCCAAAAAAACATACCAATGTAAGGATCAGGATGCCGCCACTTATTGTGGGTTGCTTCACCAGCAGCTATCATTCTATCAATGGTCTCAATATCATCCTGAAAGCCCGCAATAATAAGCCAGGCAGTTAAAATATAATGTAATCTTGAACTTTGTGGGAATCCATCCAAATTCTTCAAGATATGCTACATCCTTTTGTTTCCATCAGGAATTCATTAAATTGATACATCATCAAGCATTCAGAGGCAGGTAAACCATTTCCCGTAGATGGCAATATTTTTAATAACTTAGCGGTATTTGATTATGCAGGAGTGGGCTAGGAATTGAATCACAATTCTGAGTAATTTCTTATTTTTATCATTCCCACATTCATTCCATTCCTCTCCAAATACATTTCTGCATACATGTCACCATTCCTATTCTACATATATCTTTCAACATCAAATTCATAACTAGGATACTGCCATGTAAAATAACCCATACAAGTGCCGAGCTACAAACCACTGATCATGCCCATTTACTGAACTTGTTAAAGCAACAACCAGAAAATAGGTAGTCAATACACCAAAACATAAACCATAGAAAAGAAAAGAAAAACAATTTCATTTGGCGAAAGTAGTCTAAGTTACCCTATCAAATACCTCGACGCCATTTTCAAACATCCTAGTACCAGTACGAAGTTGTTTTCGCATGTTCACCATTTCTCAAATCCTCCAAAATCTTATTTGCCAAATATTTATTTTTTTAATTCGAAATAGAAAAACAACAAATCAATGGGATAGAGAACGAACCACGTTTCTGTTGGCTTTGAATTTCTAGAGCATCTGATGTGATTTGGGATAGGAAATCACTTGGCCGAGCTTTGGAATCCAAAAGGTCGAAGTCCACAAGCCACAGACCAAGTTTGGTGAAGGCCGATAACTATGCGGCCGCATAGTTATCATGGATGCGATCGCATCCAAATGGACAGAGAGTGTAGAAGAGGCAGGGTTTATTTCTATGCGACCGCATATGTTTTAACTATGCGGTCGTATAGGCAAATTCTGAGACGAGTTGTTTGTTTTTTCACGAATTTCCAGATTTCATTATATTTCTTATTTTGACAAGTTTTATTATTTTTGGACTCTTAATATTTCGTGCTTTTAGGGTTTTCCATAGTTTCCATATAAATAGGAATTTTATTTCATTGTAAGTTAAGTTTTTTATGACAATAAAAGTTGAGTTTTCTCTCCAATGAATATTCCATGAAAAATAAACTTATCAAATATTTCGTGTTAATATTTGTGGCGTTCAAACCAGAACTTATCTAAGGATTGGACTATCTTTGTGGCGTTCGCAAATCGGGGTTCTAGTTTCTGCACTTTAAAAGGTTTAAGGTTAATATACCTTAAGTTCTTGAGTCGTGAGGCTCGGGTCAAGATCATATCGTCTACAAACCTGAATTTGGACTTTCCTGGCGTTTTCGAATTCATTCCGCGAGTTCCATGCGATTCTCCCAACCGGGATCTCATCAAGTGCTAGAATCGCATGGAACTCGCAGAATGAATTCGAAAACGCCGGGAAAGCCCAAATTCAGGTTTGTAGACGATAGGATCTTGACCCGAGCCTCACGACTCAAGAACTTAAGGTATATTAACCTTAAACCCGTTGAAGTGCAGAAACTAGAATCCCGATTTGCGAACGCCACAAAGGTAGTCCAATCCTTTGATAAGTTCTGTTGTTGAACGCCACAAATATTAAATCAATATTTGATAAGTTCTAAGGGGTGTTCATGAAGAACAATTGAGAGAAAACTTTTCAATTTATTATGTCAAAATTGTCTTACAATGAAATAAAATTCCTATTTATATGGAAACTATGGAAAACCCTAAAATTATGAAAATAACGAAATTCTAGAGTCCAAAGATAATAAACTTGCCAAAAATATTCAGTTTTATATTGAGTCGCGAATTTCCATATTTTGCTATATTTCTTATTTTTGGCAAGTTTATTATCTTTGAACTCTAAAATTTCGTTATTTTCATAATTTTAGGGTTTTCCATAGTTTCCATATAAATAGGAATTTTATTTCATTGTAATAAATTGAAAAGTTTTCTCTCAATTGTTCTTCATGAACACCCTTTAGAACTTATCAAATATTGATTTAATATTTGTGGCGTTCGACAACAGAACTTATCAAAGGATTGGACTACCTTTGTGGCGTTCGCAAATCGGGATTTTAGTTTCTGCACTTCAACGGGTTTAAGGTTAATATACCTTAAGTTCTTGAGTCGTGAGGTTCGGGTCAAGATCCTATCGTCTACAAACCTGAATTTGGACTTTCCCGACATTTTCGAATTCATTCCGCGAGTTCCGTGCGATTCCCCCAATCGGGATCTCATCAAGTGGTATCAGAGCTGGTTCTAGATTCAGGTTATATCTTTTATTTTATTTTCTTTGTTTTGAGTCTTTTTGTGTTCTTCATGTTCTTGAGTCTAGTAAATATTTTGAGTCTTAGATCCAAAAAATTCAAAAAAAAGAGTCAAAAGTTGTTTTTATGCTCAATTTGAGTCTAAATCAACTTCCGTTTTCTTTGTCTTTCTTGTAGTCAAATTTTCGAGTTTTGTCAAAAAAAAAAGGTACTGTTCACGTCCGTACTGTACATTTCCAAAATTTAAAAAAAAAAATTATTTTTTTTTATTTTTTTGATTTCTTGGAAGTTGTCCAATATTCTATCATTTATCCTTATTCCAAAATCCATTGTGTTCAATATAATCTAAATTCAAGAACCACTTTCTTGAATTAAATTCTCACTTATCCAATTCTTTTCTTGATTTTTTTTTATTACGCCTACGTTAAGGATGAATTATGATTGAAGACTTGTTTTTCAAACTCGGTGCTTTGTGGGTGATATGGTGTGCAATTTGACCATTGATAGGGAGCATATATTTAATTTGGTCAGTATCACTATGGTGAAAAAATTGGGATTACCTTTACAACAACACTCTAGGCCTTATCGGTTGACTTGGTTGAAGGAGTGTGGGAAGGTAAATGTGATCAAACAGGCTTTAGTGAATTTCACCATTGGAGAATATAGTGATAAGATGTGGTGTGATGTAGTCCCATTAAAATCCTTTCATATTTTGTTTGGGAAACCTTGGAGATATGGGAAGAAGGCTGTGTATGATATGGGGAGGAACACGTATAGGTTTCTTCAGGATGGGAAACACATCACACTGGTGGGTTTGACACTAGCACAGTCTCATGCAGACCAATGTAAGGTGAGGGATGAAGTGGAAAGGGAAAAGCAAGAAAGTGAGATGACCACACTGAAAGAGAGCAACGTGGTTGGATTGCAAGAGGGACTTAGAGATAGGAAGGTTGAGATGGAGGATGATGAATTGAAAAATGCAGTTGACATTGAGGAGAGAGTAGATGAGGTTGCTCCATATGAGGGTGAAAAACTAGAAGAGTGTGTTGAGCAAATGGTTGAAAACAATGTGGGGAGTGCAGAGCAAAGTTTCATCGTTAAACATAATGTGGTGGAGACGATACATCATGAGTACGAGAACCCATATTTTTTTTTGGAACTAGCAGTTTCAACTGTGTTATGCTTAAGTCTTTCCTTCAGGCTGTACATTGTACGTGGGAGTTCATGCAACAACAATGGGTGAATAAGCTTGTGCTGCAATACAACCATATATGCGAGATGGGTGGGTACCGTGTATTGATCTTATGTCATGGAGTGAAAATTTTCCATTTGATCCAGGTGGTGCAGTGATGAGCTGGATAGCAGGTTGGTTATCCCCTACGCGATCGCAAGACATGGATTCGAGGACGAATCCTTTCGAAGAGAGAGGGGGTGATGTGATCCGGGATAGACAATCACTTGGCCGAGCTTTGGAATCCAAAAGGTCGAAGTCCACAAGCCAAAGACCAAGTTTGGTGAAAGCCGATAACTATGCGGCCACATAGTTATCACGGATGCGACCGCATCCAAATGGACAGAGAGCGTAGAAGAGGTAGGGTTTATTTCTATGCGACCGCATATGTTTTAACTATGCGGCCGCATAGGCAAATTCTGAGACGAGTTTTTTGTTTTTTCACGAATTTCCAGATTTCATTATATTTCTTATTTTGGCAAGTTTTATTATTTTTGGACTCTTGATATTTCGTGCTTTTAGGGTTTTCCATAGTTTCCATATAAATAGGAATTTTTTTTCATTGTAAGTTAAGTTTTTGATGATAATAAAAGTTGAGTTTTCTCTCCAATGAATTTTCCATGAAAAATGAACTTATCAAATATTTCGTGTTAATATTTGTGGCGTTCAATCCAGAACTTATCAAAGGATTGGACTACCTTTGTGGCGTTCGCAAATCGGGATTCTAGTTTCTGCATTTCAACGGGTTTAAAGTTAATATACCTTAAGTTCTTGAGTCGTGAGACTCGGGTCAAGATCCTATCGTCTACAAACCTGAATTTGGGCTTTCTCGGTGTTTTCGAATTCATTCCGCGAGTTTCATGCGATTCCCTTAACCGGGATCACATCAGCATCGGCCTGAAACACACAAGAAGAAATACAAAGGCCTCTGTTACTATCAATCTACAAATGCATATAATACATGTAATACATATATATATATATATATATATATATATATATATATATATATATATATATCCATCGAATGAAATGTATTAAGATCGCATTAACATAACAAGCCCTAAGATCGAAGGTAGGAAAAAATTACATCGCGATCGAAGAGATGGCGATGAACTGCCCAATTAAGAGTATCCTGATTCTCACCCTCTCCTTCTGTGCTGCTCGTCGAGCCAGGTATGATGCTGAAGCCACGCTCATTCTTCTCTCTCTCTCTCTCTCTCTCTAGAAGTCTCTCCCTAACTGAAACGCACCTTTGCTCCCAAGTTCTGAAGCTCGTGACACACAACGTCGTTTTGAGTGAAAGATTTTCTTCCGATTTCAAAGGCCTTCTTTTGGACCTTAGAAATTTTTTTGGGTCAGTGTACCCTTGATTTCATTTTAAATTTGAAAAATCATTATAAATACTATAATTTTTAGGATAATTATATTAACATCACAAATTTTATTTACTACACTATAATTAAAATATATTTCAATAAATACACTACAACAAATTTACAATTTTAGTTCTAATCCAAAAAAAAATGAATAAAAAAATACAATATTATGGTGTACTCCCCACTCCAATATTGTGAAAAGGTGTCAATGGGGCTAGAGGTTGTGAACGAATGGGAAAATTCTTTGCAGCCTTGTTTCGCCATTAATGAAGTGATGTTTAGATCTTTGGGTCCATCAACGGGAAAATTCTTTGCAGCCTTGTTTCACCATTAATGAAGTGATGTTTAGATCTTTGGGTCCATCAACGGGAACTTTAGCTTCTAGTGAAATCGTACTTATAGGCTTCCTCTATAGTTAGAGTGTTCATCAATCCATTGCTAGATCTCAACATACCTAGAGATTTTATAAACAAGAATCCAATGATACAATAGCAATGAAATTTTACCATATGAAGTCAAATTCTTGTACATTTGGCATGAAAATGTTTTACAGATTCATTTGTTGGGCAAAAAACTGTTAATCCACCCTAATATTTTGTGAAAAATTGTCAGCGGTGTTGGAACGTGTTAACAAATTGAAAAATTCTTGGAAGCCATGTGTTGCCAGATCTTTGGGTTCGTCGATGGGACTTCAACTTCCGATGAAAGCAGTATATGGTCTGTAACGACTTGGACCTTGCGTCCAAACCTTTAGAACATATGTATTGTCCGCTCTAGGTGGACTTTGTGTCCACTTGGTCTCTCACGAATTTCTATCGCGTTTCCTAAGATTCGAACTCATAATCTCTCCCTTAAATATGACTTAAGGGGAATCCTGGTACCAGTTGGACAAGTGAGCTCTGTCCACCCCAAAGCGGACAGTACGTATGATATAACGATTTCGACGCAAGGTCCGAGTTGTTACATGGTCGATTTACATTACAACAACAACATGAGAGATTCTGAAAAGGTAAAGGAACAAATAAGCATATAAGCATAATTGAGACATGAACATCTTGAAGAAACACAAATTATCAGTCATGGAGAAACACATAAGTCGTGAGGAGGGATAAGCAAAAATATATTTATGTTTGTGGAGGAAGAGTATATTGTTTTATATTAAATCTAAATTAATACATAAAAAATAATAATTGGAAAACAAAGGAATGGAAAACCGATAGCTAGACCCTCCAAATAAATCGAAATCGAAATCATAAGAGAAAATCTTGCATAAATTAAGGCCAAACAACATCAAGGGCTGTTTTAGTTGGCTTTATTTCAAAGTTTGGTTTTTCAATATGCAAATGATCAACACAAATCTACACGTTTGAAATTTCTTACTTTTGATTGAAAATAAATTATATAATTCATGATTATTCAATAAAGCCAATATAGGCTAATTTTTTTAATGCAAAAGCTCAAATCATGTTCATGAACATGATTTTCACCTTGATTTAAATGTTGTTGAGGTTTGTTTGTTCTAGTACATTTGAAATTTCATCTTTAGATTAATATTTTTGAGTTAGTATATATTAAAATTTAGAATTGTATGAAAAAACAAATTTTGATCAATTCAAGTGATGCATACAAAGTGTTTGTGGAAATGTAAATACAAATATGAGAATAAGAAAAGTGACATTCTCTGTCATTTTTTTCCATATAAAGGTCACAGTCATCTCATTTGAATTCTTTTGGATACATATATGTATTTATGAGAAAAGTGACATTCAGTGTCATTTTTTAATTTGAAGAGATACATATACGTGTTTATAAAAATTTAAACCTTGTTTGAGCCCTCATTTTGGGGAAAGAATGTATTTTTGAATAGTAAATTTTTAGATAATATATGTAGTTAAAAAGTAAGAAATTTTTTCGATTTATGTGTAAAATTATTTTATTGAATAATATGTAGTTAAAAAGGGGTTTTGAAAAAATAAACTTTTAAAAAAATGAGGCTCAAACAAGGGCTTAAATATGAATATGAATTCAAATATTGCTTGAAATTAAAAGTGAGATAATGTAATACTTTATTTGACATTCTCATATTAATTAATGTAGTGGAATTTTAAAGTGACATATTCTATCGCTTTTTTATTTTTTGAAAAAAGGGAAAGAAAAACCTCATACTATTTCATTTGTATTCTTTTTGTAGATATGGATAAAATTAAGGTTGTCATTTGTTATGAGGTAAATAGAAACAAGATAATGAATGTAAAAGTAACAAAATAATTGAAATTATTGTCCTAATAGAATGCACATCCAACAATCATCATTAAAACTAATTGTCACTTTTTTTGTTAAGAAAATTATATACAATCTCATCAATAAAATAATTTGTGTATCCTTGTATTTACACATAAACTAAATTTGATAACAATTTTATGAAGTTCAAAGGGCATATTACGTTTTAGAAGTATTTTTGAAGGAGTTAAGGTATATTACTTCTAAAAAGTACCATGTTATTTTTTTTGATAAAAAATGATATATCATGTCCCTTTAAATCAACATTCCTTTGGTATGATTAACTCTCATTTCAGTACAAAGCAAAAAAAAAAAAAAAAAAAAAAAAAATTATAAAAAGAAGGTAATAGAAATTCAAAAAAGTGACAAGATAAATTTGTGGGCTTTTTTGGACTTCCAAAGTTTTGAGAATAATTAATACGGAAATTTATAATTGAGAAAATTACCCCAAACCATGCTTTTAAAATTTAATTATCACAAATCGAGTAATTAATATTTTTATACAAAAATCAGATATTAATTACAATTTCTCTCTTATTGTAATCATTTTTCTCTACCATCTTTCTATCATCATTTCATTTTTAGTAGGATGTTCAAAATTCCTTGCTGCCATGCATCTTGAATGTCGAGAATGAACCACATCGATTTGAGTCCTTGATCTCTATCATGTACTTACCCCCACAATCATTGTCTCACTCTACAATGATTCTTCTTCTCAAAAGCAAAATTCTCTTGCACGAATGCGAACGAGTTTGATTGAGTTGGCTCAGAGAAGTTGATTCAGTCGAATTTCTTCACCTCCGACAATGGAGGTTTTTCTCAATCAATGATTTGTGACTTCAGTGATGTGAGGGATTAAATTGATTTTCTCCCAAATTAATGAACTCGGGATTTGAAAACTTACTAAACATCGGTAGTTTTGAGATGGTAGCAAGGGCGAATCCAGGATTCGACTTCAGTTAGAGCGGAACGCAAACGTTGAACACTTAAGGTCAACGGTCAACATCCATGATAACGGTGTTGTTTATTAATATTTAATTAAATAATATTCAAAAACTCATACGGACTATAACTAGAAGAACTAGATACACCATTAGAACTAGAATTAGGTACCAACGTTTATTTCGAATAAAAAAGTCGTTTTATGATTTTCAAAATGTCCTAATTTATTTTTCAATCAAACGGTCAATATAATATTAACAAAATGTCAATATTCAATTTACAATTAAAGTTAATTAAATAAGTATTATTATATTAACAAAGTTGAAATTATTTATGTGCTTATATCAATTTTATGTGCACGTGTGATCTCACTTTTTCGCAATCGATTTTTTGTGAATGAAAAGTGGAACCTTCTATTAATTAACTAAATTTTATTGAAAGATGTAACTCTAATGCCAACTCGTGAAAAGTGGAACCTATTTTTTTATTTTTTATTTTTTTCAAACAACCAAAGGACTCAACAATCTACAGCCAAAGATCAATCAAATACTGCAGCACAAACAATAGTCCACAACCCAACATGGGCCCAATAACCAACAAACTCTCTATACTACCAACAAACTCACGGCCCAAGATTTTCTCCAACATTTCAAATTTTCAACCAACCAACAAAAACAACATGAACATTTTTTTTTTTTTTTTTACACAACTAATTGATCAAACACCATCTGGCCCAACCATTAACAAACAACCCAGATAAGCCATAACCCAACTCCTCTGTCAATACCCAAACTCAGTGACCCAAACAATAGGCCCACACTATGAAACCCAAATATATTAACCAAAAAACCCAATCAATTCAATCCAATGACCACCTATTAAATGGCCTAAACAAAGAAATGCATAGCCCAAATAATTCGGTCCAATAGTCAGGCCCAATAATCAGTCCAACCAACAAATCTCATGGCCCAAAACAAACACCCGACAACCCACAGAAACAGAAATAATCCACGAGCAGAAACAGAAATAATCTGTCCAAATATTTGACCAAACCACTTGACTACACTCTGGTTCTCCATCAAACTGGAATACAAATCTTGGATTAGATTCTGACCTCGCGTTCAAATCCAAAAGTCCACCAAAAACCCCACACCAAGTACCAAAGAAATGGGCCAAAGAGATACCAAGTGCACTAGCCAAAGAGACATTTCAAAAACAATAAAAAAATGCAGCGTGCAAATTTTTATCCAAACCCACCTTCAAGAACCCATACAAAACCAATAGCAAAACAATACAACCCAAAGGTAAAGACCAAAACTGGCCAGAAACGAACCTGTCACCGCCGGCCGAACCGAAGACCAACTGACCGAAAGAAAATCCACCCCAAAATCTACCAAATCCGGTCAGAGACAAGAGAACATACAACCTCCACCAAGCAAAACCACAGAATATAGCCGGACCACTGAGAACAACTAACCACAAAACCAACGGAACCCAGAACCCAGAAACTGAAGCTGAGAACACTGGCTACGAGGCAACGAACTGGAGATGGTTCGACTTCATTTTTCACAGAACCTGAACCAAGCTGCTCAAGAACAATAGCTCTGAAACAAATCTCCAAATGACCACCAAGTTGCTGTAAGTCAAACTACCAAGACTACCAAGACTTTTCAGAAATCAAAAGCTCCGTCTCCCCCCAACCTAGCTCTGATACCATGTGAAACTAATAAGATAGAAGATACAAAAGAGAAAACCAAAAGGGGGCTTAGGGTTCACATTGTTGAAGAAACGAATGGGGGTTGCCAATTAGGTCTTAAGTTTAACATACAATGAGCTACATATTTATACTACAAAACTAAGGAAATGTAAAAGACTAATCTACCCTTACACAATATAAAATATTACTTTAACAAGCACATCATTTGACTGCCATATGCAACATAGGAATAAAACCCAAACCCTAGCGAGGCAAGACACAAGTGCATTCAAGTACAACCACCATTTACAAAAAAAATAATGCCATTTTTTAAGCACATGGTTCACGTCCAATCACTAACATTTCTCTATCATCGAATATAGTGTCATTTTTGAAAACATAGGAAAATAAAAAATTTGAAAACTAATTGTCAACGGGAACGGGGTCGAGGGGGAGCCTCTACAATGGCAAGCATTTTCCGTATCATCACAATCTTCAGATTCGTGGGATCCATTGCTGAGAAGGAATTTTGTGGTTCTTCTGGTTTTTTTTCAAATGTAAGGAACTGAACATGCGAAACCTTTTTGGTTTGGCATTAGAATAATTGGTTTTGACTATTTTGCCCATCAAGTGAGGTTCCATTTGAGTCAAAATTCAGATTTTCCTGTTAATTGACTACAATTTGAATGGAATACGCGATATTGACCACCGCTGCAATTACATATAAAGGTTTGGGATTGTGGCCGTAAAAATTAAGGGGGCGTTCTCTTCATATTTCAGTTTTATGTTTTGAGTTTTGAATTCGTTTTGTATTTTGTATTTTGGGTGTCCATTTTGAAATTGTTAAAAACTCGTTCTTTTTGTCGTTTTGAAAAAATATTTCTCAACCCATATTTTTTGAGTTTTGGCAGATTTATGAAGAAAACAGTTAAGACGTAAAAAAGTTGTTTTCTATTTTCTTCACAAAATTTTCAGACGTTTTCAAAAACTCGTTTTCGAAAATGGGAAAGAGAACGCGTTTTCAATATTTTGAAAAATCAAAAACAGAAAACGATCCGAAAACAGCAAACAGAACGCCCCCTAAAGGTTTGGGACCAACCTACTATTTTTTCCAGAAATTTAAATAAAACTTAAGCTGGCAAAGAGTAAGGGGTATTTTAGGCACTCAACTTTTTTTTCCATAAACATAGGATTAATTATGCTAATTATTGCTAAAGTTTGGAGTAAATTTAAAATTATAATTGAAGTTAATTTCTTATAATATTAGTCACATAGGTTTTTTGCAGTTATACTAATGACTACCTAGTTAAAAATGTTAACAATCAATCCTACTTGGCACCATTAAATGCCAAAGCAGAGACGAACTACATTTTATATTATTCGGATCCACATGATGTTATGTGAAGTCAACCAACCATATAAAATTTCACAAATTTTTCATTATTTTCATTTTTCTTCAATTCCTTAACAATTTTCCCCTTTCTTCCTTGGATTTTTCTAAGTGTACAAGGAAATCCTTCACAGAATTAATACACGGGAGATAATTGTCTCTCTGTGATTAACTGTTGCCAAAAGTCTCCATGTAAAAATTCTATAAAGGATTTCCTATGAGTGTAGCAAAACTCTTGTTCCTTACTACTTGCACACCAAAGAACAAATGCCACAATATGGTATGTCTTTCTTTATCTTCGGCCTTATTTTCACTAGATTCTTCCCAATTTTTGTCTATTTGTCTCTACCTTCTCTCTTACTCTTTGCAAATCTACTTCTCAGCTCTAATATTTGTTTCATCCTAACTTGTTGACGCAAAGACTTTTAATGGCATCTTTGAGCTTTGTAACGACTAAGTAAAAATTCCCTCCGTCTTCAACGATAATATGTGATATTAAATAGAATTTTGTTATTTATGATAATATATTTCGATTTTTTCTAGTAACTTTTTGTTCTAGACAACTTCAAGAATCTTGCTATGCTTTTTGAATTTCGGTTCAATGGGAAATTGATTAATTTTTTTTAAATATTTTTCCAAACAGCCAAATACCAATTTGATGGAGGGGGTTGTTAGGATTATGTGGTTTATATTGTTGTTATTAGATTAAATTTTTTAAACGTGTTTATGGCCCTAGAATTAAGTTTTGAATATTCTAAATTGTATTCACTGAGTCTTGTAATGAAAAGGGTGGATTATGATTCCTTAATTTCCCTTTCCTTTAATTTCATTGCAATAGATTTTTTGTGAGCCTGAAAGGGACATAAGACTTTATTGTAATTATTTTTTGGGTCATCTTTAATAGTGACAAAAGAAAAAAGAAAAAAAAGACCAAGGCTACAAATCCTCCATCTTCTACAACAATGTGATCAAAGAAGGAAGGCAGCGCGACACCATGCAACAGGTTATGCATTGTCTTTTGTGGGTGTGCTCAAAAGGACATTGCTATACGGAGGAAGCTATGGTGCCCATTGCATGGAGCAACAATGCATCAGGAAGCAACGCCCCAGAGGACTCGGTTGTAGCGCCGCGTGCAGTAGCATAAGTCAGACGCAAAGCGCTGCTTTGGGCTCCTTTTTGGTACTACTATAGCGCCAGTATGCAATGGTGGCACCTTCACGTGTCTCCGCTGCAAGCACGAGACAATGCTTTGTTGAACAAAATTGATGAAGAACAAAAATAAAATCAGCAACAAGAAATTGCCAAAACGGAAGGTTTGAATATGATTATGAATTGCTATTGTGAAATGTTGAGAAATGGTTGTTGTTCAAAACCAACAAAAATAGGTCGGACTTGTTCTATGCGGCCGCATAGAATGGACAGAAGCCTTCTTCTTCTGTCCGAGTATAACTATGTGATCGCATGGTTTTGTACTATGCACATAGTGCATTTCTGGGTTACCGTTGGAGACGATTTCCTACCGTTTGTAACTTGAATTTGGTGCCCTTGCAACATTTTTTTAACACCAATTCGTGTACAATAGTGAGCCTATAAATAGAGGAGCCATGTTCTTAGTGAAACAATTGAAAAACATTGTTTTATACTTATATTCTCTACAACCAAGTTCATATCCATTTTTACTCACATTCATATTATTTCTTATTGTGTTCTTGAGTTTTGGGTAGAAATACTTGTGCTTTGGTATTTCTACAACAAATCTTGATTAATCCTTCAAACCATTTGCCGGAAAACCTTTTAGCATCTCATTTTACCAGAGAAGGGGCAATTATTGTTTGAGAACAACGATCACGTGTTTGGGCCTTATTTGAAGTTTGATTTCCAGTTTTGTTGTTGTTTCCAAGTTTGTTTTTCTTTCTTCCTTCGATTGAAGTTTTCCAACAATCTCAAACAATATCTTCCTGCGATGGAGAGTGAAACAACAATGGCTACCATAAAGTTGATGAATCAAGATTTGGTTCGTTTTGATAGTACGAACTTCACAAGATGGCAAGATAAGTTGAAATTCCTTCTTACGGCGTTAAAGATTTTCTATGTGCTTGATCCAAATTTGGAAGACCTACCCGAACCATCCGACAAAGACATCGATGAATCAATGGTGAATAGAAAGAAGCGTGAAGATGATGAATTAATATGCCGCGGTCATATTCTCAACTCTTTGTCGGATCGATTGTATGATCTATACACCAACACAACGTCACCAAAAGAAATATGGGATGCATTGGAAAGTAAGTACAAAGCGGAAGAAGAAGGTACCAAGAAATTTATAATTTTTAAGTACTTTGATTTTAAATTTCTTGAAAATATCCCCTTGCTTCCCCAAATTCATGAATTGCAAGTGTTAGTCAACAAGTTGAAGGCGGTGAAAATTGAAATCCCGGAGACCTTTCAAGTGGGGGCAATTATTGCAAAACTCCCCGGTACTTGGAAAGGATACCGGAAGAAAATTATGCATAGTTCTGAGGATCACTCCTTGGAACAATTGCAAAAACATTTGCGAATTGAAGAAGAGTCAAGAATGCGTGATAAGAGTGAAAACTCTTATGAAGGCACTTCCAAAGCAAATGCAATTGAGAAAACTGAACCGCCAACAAAATCCAACAAAAGGAAGCCTTCAACGAACTTCAACAAGTTCAAGAAGAAGACAAAATGATGTTGTTTTGTGTGTGGCAAATCTGGTCACTATGCAAAAGATTGTAGACACCGAAAATAAAACAACTTCGAGGGCAAAGTGAACTCCATCAAAGATGATAGAATTGTGGCCACCATTTGTGAAATCAATGCAATCAAGGGAAAAGTTCCCCGATGGTGGTATGATACTTGTGCTACAATAAATGTATCATATGACAAATCTTCTTTCAAGACTTATCATGAAGTTGATGGAGACCAAGAGATTTAAATGGGTAATGAGGTTCGATCTAAAGTGATTGGAAAGCGAAGTGTGGATATCATCTTCACTTCAGGCAAGACCATTACCTTGACCAATGTACTACATGTTCCCGACATGATTAGAAATTTGGTTAGTGGAAATCTCTTAGGAAAATCGGGTATCAAAAGTGTGTTTGAATCCGGAAAACTTGTATTATCCCTAAATGGGAAATTTGTTGGAAAAGACTATTCTAGTGAAGGAATGGTCAAATTATGTACCGTTGACAATTTGAATGAGAATAAAAATAACTTTGCTTATGTTGTTGATTTATTTTCATTATGGCATGCTAGATTAGGACATATTGGAAAAAGTACTATGAAACGTATGATGAAATGTGACTTAATTTTATATGATGAAAATGATGTTGTTAAATGCAAAACTTGTGTAGAAGCAAAAATGGTTAAAAAGTCTTATCAAAGTGTAAAAAGAACATCTAGTATCTTAGAGTTAATTCATACGGATATTTGTGAATTAAATGGCATGCTAACTAGAGGTGGAAATAGGTATTTTATTACCTTTATTGATGATTGTACTAGATACATCTATGTTTATTTAATGAAACATAAAAATGAAGCTTTGATATGTTTAAAGTATATAAAAATGAGGTTGAAAATCACTTAAACAAGAAAATAAAAACTTTAAGAAGTGATAGAGGTGGTAAATATTTTTTTAGTGATTTCAACATATTTTGTGAACAACATGACATAATTCATCAATGTTCAGCACCTAGAACACCGGAACAAAATGGTTTAACTGAAAGAAAAAATAAAACTTTGGTTGAAATGATAAATGCCATGCTAAGTTGTCATTTAATTTGTGGGGTGAGGCCTTGTTAAGTGCATGTAGGATATTAAATAGAATTCCTTCTAAACAAACTAAGGTTTCTCCTTATGAATCTTGGAAATGAAGAAAACCTAACATTGAATACTTCAAAGTGTGGGGGTGTCTTACTTATTGTAAGAACACAAATCCTAATAGGACCAAGTTGGGTCCAAGAGGCATCAAATGTGCCTTTGTTGGATATGCTAGCAATAGCAAATCATATAGATTATTAAACTTGGAGACCAATGTGATTATTGAATCAAGTGATGTAGAGTTCTTTGAGGATTCGTTGTCTTCAGATAATGAATTGAGGGAAAATCTCTTAGATATCCCTAGCTCAAGTGGAACACAAGATGAAACACCTTCTAAAAGTGTTGATGAGTCAAGTGAGCCATGAAGAAGCAAAAGAACTCGAATTGAGAAGTCTTTAGGACCGGATGAAATTGATTCTCAACGCATTTCTTTTTACTTAGTAGAAGGAAATGAATTGAAGGTAGTAAGAACAACTCCATTTGTTCTAAATGTTGAAACCGATCCTGAAACTTATAGAGAAGCTATGACTTCTCGTGATAGCATGTTTTGGAAAGATGCAATCAAAGATGAAATGGATTCAATAATGTCAAATAATACTTGGGAACTTGTCGATTTACCACCCGGATCCAAACCTATTGGATGTAAATGGGTATTCAGGAGAAAATACAACGTTGATGGTTCTCTAAACATCTTTAAAGCTAGATTAGTAGCTAAAGGATATCGACAAAGAGAAGGAATAGATTATTTTGATACATATGCACCGGTGGCTAAAATAACCGATTAGGATATTATTTGCACTAGTTTTGATACATGACTTGCATGTTCACCAAATGGATGTCAAGACGACATTCTTGAATAGGGATCTCGATGAGGAGGTTTATATGGAGCAACCTGAAGGTTTTGCTCTACCCGAAAATGAACATAAAGTGTGCAAGTTAGTAAAATCATTATACGGTTTAAAACAGGCACCCAAAAAATGGCATGAGAAATTTGACTTAGCTATAATTTCGTTTGGTTTTAAACATAATAGTGTAGATAAATGTTTATATTCAAAAGTATGTGATGATTATGTGATATTTATATACTTATATGCTGATGACATGTTGATTATGAGTAATCACATGGATGGAATAAAAGAAACAAAGAGGTTTCTATCTTCCACATTGAAGATGAAGGAACTTGGACAAGTGGATACCATTTTGGGTATCAAAGTCACGAAGACTAGTGGGAATTACACCTAAGTCAATTACATTATATTGAAAATGTGATAAATAAGTTCAACCATTTGAATATAAAGGAAGCAAGTACCCCAATTGATCCAAGTTTAAAACTTGTAAAGAATGATGGAAGGGCAATTGCTCAATTGGAATACGCAAGTGTTATTGGAAGTCTTATGTATGCAGTTCAATGCACAAGACCAGACGTAGCATTCACAATTAGTAAACTAAGTAGGTTTACTAGTAATCCAAGCAATGACCATTGGAAGCCATTGGAAGGGTTTTTGGGTATTTAAAGAAGACCAAGGGCTTAAGCCTACAATATACTAAATTCCCGACTGTCTTGGAAGGATTTATCGGTGCTAGTTGGATATCTAGGACGAGTGAGAATAAATTCACTTCCGGTTGGGTGTTCACTCTTGAAGGAGGAGCTGTTTCTTGGAAATCAAAGAAACAGACATGTATAACACACTCGACCATGGAATCCAAATTTGTAGCATTATCGGATACCGGGAAAGAAGTTGAGTGGCTTAAGGATCTCTTTTATGAGATACCTTTGGGACCGAAAAATACATCTTCAATATCTATCATGTGTGATAGTCAAGCCACATTAGCAAAAGCATACAACGAGGTATACAACGGAAAGTCTAGACATATGAGTCTTAGACACGACTGCATAAAGAAATTAATCAAAGATGGAATAATTTCCCTAAATTATGTTAAATCTATCGAGAATCTAGCGGATCCTTTAACTAAACCTCTAAATCGAGATTTAGTAACATCTACATCGAGTAGGATGGGGTTGAAACTCTTAAAATAGAAAGATTCACAAATGATAGCAACCCTACCTGTCATTACTCAAAAGGTAATCCACAGGTTCAAAGGGTAACAACAAGTCATTTGATATGTGGATAATTTCAGCATTATTCAAATCCGCGATAACTCTATCCTAGTTAAATAATGCTGGTTGTTACTGAAGTGATGGTTGAGCTTCAAACTCTTAATGAAGTTCAGTGCTAAGAGCACAAGCATCTCTAAAAGTAACAAAGATGCTGGAAGAATTTCACCTAGAAAAACTTCGAGGTGGTGCTGCCTCAATAGAGAGCTAGAGTTACTTTCTTAAAAGTTTGTCGAAAAGGATGAGTGCAAGGCCATAAAAGCGCTAAACGAGTTTGAGGAACTTGAGAACTCGTGGTACTTGTGTGTATGTTCTTGCCGGTTTTGTCACATGGATTAACTGGTTCAAAGCGTCACGCTACCTTTGATTCCGACTTTACCTTGTTATAATTACACTATGATTAGATTCAAATTGAAAGATATCTAATCCTTAGGCATGAGTATCGTTTACGATTGAATGTGAGACTTGTTAATTTTGAACAAGTGAGGGATTGTTGAGAAATGGTTGTTGTTCAAAACCAACAAAAATAGGTCGAACTTGTTCTATGCGGCCACATAGAATGGACAGAAGCCTCCTTCTTCTGTCCGAGTATAACTATGCGACCGCATGGTTTTGTACTATGCGGTCGCATAGTGCATTTCTGGGTTACCGTTGGAGACGGTTTCCTACCGTTTGTAACTTGAATTTGGTGCCCTTTCAACACTTTTTTGACACCAATTCGTGTACAATAGTGAGACCTATAAATAAAGGAGTCATGTTCTTAGTGAAACAATTGAAAAACATTGTTTTATACTTATATTCTCTACAACCAAGTTCATATCCATTTTTACTCACATTCATATTATTTCTTATTGTGTTCTTGAGTTTTGGGTAGAAATACTTGTGTTTTGGTATTTCTACAACAAGACTTGATTAATCCTTCAAATCATTTGCCGTAAAACTTTTAGCATCTCATTTTACCGGAGAAGGGGTAAATATTGTTTGAGGACAACGATCACGTGTTTGGGCCTTATTTGAAGTTTGATTTCCAGTTTTGTTGCTGTTTCCAAGATTGTTGTTCTCTCCTCCGATTGAAATTTTCCAACATGAAACGATATTATATTCTAGATTTTCGCATGAAATCATTTCAATTTTAATCATTCTTTTTAACGTAGAAAAGTCAACATGTCCTAGTCTATCATGTCATAAAAAAAATAGATTCAGTAACATAATTAAATTTGTAGTTTTATTGATATTATTGTCAATAGTACAAAGTTTGACCATTCCATCATTAGAATAGCATTTTTCCAACAAATACACCATTCCGAGGAAGTATAAATTTGCCCGACTCATATGTGGACTTTATTTTCGATTTTTCCAAAAAATCACCACTTACAAGATTTATATTCACATCCGGTACATGCAATACATTCATTAATGTGAGAAGGGATGTATCATAACATACATGTATGGTGGCACAAGTATCATACCACTATCTTTGAACTTTTCCTTTAACCAAATTTACAATGCTCACGGTAGCAATGACGTGGTCAGTGGAGTTTATTTTTCCTTCTTGTATTGGTTGTTTGCAATGTCTACAATCCTGAGCATAATATCCAATTTTCCACACACATAACAAGAAATTTTGGATTTCTTCTTGTTTTTGTTATCTTTGTTGTATTTGTTTAGTTGATCCACGTCATGGGCTTCGAAAGTGTCCTCATGAGAATTTTTATTCCCATCTCGTGCCCTTGACTCTTTCTCAATTAGAAGATGTTTTTGAATTTCTTCCAAAAAGTAATATTGGGAATTGTGAAGGATTTTCTTCCTATAACATTTCCATGAAGATGGCAATTTTGCAATAATTGCACCAACTTGAAAAGTTTCGGGAATATATATTTTTACGACTTTCATTTGATTGACAATGATTTGCAACCCATGGACTTGTCCAAACAAAGGCCAGTTATCCAAAAACTTAAAATCAAAATGCTTAGAAATAAGAAACTTTTTGGTACCTTCCTACTCGGCATTGTATTTGGTTTCCAACGATTCTCATATCTCCTTTGTCGAGGTGTTATTTGGGAAGAGATCATTGAGGCGATCAAAGAAAGCGTTCAAAATGTATCCTCTATATATCAATTCATCTTCTTCTCTATTCTTCCTTTCTACCATTGTTTCGCCGGTGTCATTTGAGATTGGTTTCGACAATGTCGTCAAGTTTGAATCCGAGATATAAAAGATTTTTAAGGTTGTAAGAAAAAATTCAACTTGTCCTTCCATCTTGCAAAGTTTGATCCGTCGAATCTGTCAAGTCTTACAAGGTCTTGATTGATCATCTTTATTGTAGCCATGATTGTCTCGTTCTCTATGTTGAAAGTATCATTTGAGATTGTTGAACAAAATTGATGAAGAACGAAAATAAAACTAGCAACAAGAAATTGCCAAAACGAAATGTTTGAACATAATTATGAATTGATGTCTTCAAACGATATTTTTCGCCACTGGTGTAAGTGTTTGAATGCTTTAATGACAAATAATTTGCATGAGTATACAAACCTTAATCAATGTATGAATCAAGCAATCAAGACTTGGAAAAAGGAATTAAAGAACAAAATTGTAAAAAATTGGTTTAATCTTTGATTTTGGATATTGAAAAATAAATTTGATGTTTGTGATGTTTTAACATGAAATCACTAATATATATATATATATATATATATATATATATAGAATTAAAATCATCATGCACGAAAATGTGCAAAAATCAAGCCTGAAACACTTCAAAACGACACCAGAATTCAAATCGCCAACGATCGAATTTTTGGTACCAGCTGCCCAGATAAACAAAATGACCACTGTAATTGCAAAACAAGGTTGGGAATCCACCCAAACCATTTTCGACCTTCATTTTTTTAGTTCTCGTTTTTGTTTTTGCTTGGTTTTTTAATGGTTATTCACTTCCAAAATCAATCATCATTGTCATTTGAACAATATTCGAACATGCTTTACCTCTGGGCTACTACTGTAGTGCCTTTTGGATTCCACGGTAGTGGTCTTTGGGTCCTACGACACCGATCTTTGGGTATTGCAACGATGGTCTACATTTTATCTCCGACAAGTAGATGGTTCTCTAGCGTTGGCATCTAATGGTGACGGACAAGTAAAAACATGGATCTTACCTTTAGGCCTTGGATTATAGGCAATATGTTGAGCTTTTGATTGGACAAGGATTATCGCTAATTTGGACTCAATTTTTTAATGGACCAAATATGGACTTGGTCTGAGTTTGGAGTAAGCCACAAGCATGGATTGGACTTCTGATTGGATTATTATTGCAAGGGGAAACAAATCGTGTATACCCTAATAAAAAACAATACTTCACCAACTACTAGAAATTAGTATGAATTAATCTACTTGTACAATAATGGTTGACAATATTTGTTGACAATGTTTGATGTGGCAAAATCTGGATAGTTGATTTAAAAAACAGTTTTTGAAACTTTTGAAATAGATTAACATGATGATGCCAAATCATGATTGTCAACAAAAATTGTCAACCATCATTGTACATGTAGCATGATTGAGCTAGTATATATATCTAGAATTTTTCTATTTGTACAATCGGAGTTGACAATCCCGATTGACAATTATCTCACATGAAGAGGGGCTCACGATTTATTTATTCATCGTGGGCCCCCCTCCCATGTGAGTGATTGTCAACCAATATTGTCAATCTCGATTGTACTTGTAGCATGATTCATATATCTATGTAATATGTAAAGGGAATCGATATTTACATCTACAATTTTTATATGTATATCCACTTTTAAAAAGATAATTATACTATATTTTTAATCTTTTGTGTGTGTGTGTGTGTGTATTTAATTTAATAATTTTTTTGAACCTTTTTATATTCTTTTAGAGTTTGTGTTTAACTAAAATTCTAATAATCATAAATTATTATTTTCTACTAAAATCATAAAACTCTAATAATCATAAAATATTCTCTTCAACTGAAAAAATAAATAAAAAATCAACACATTATTTTAGTTATAATTCTTTCATGATGTGGAAAATGAAATCTTAATTTTTATGATTTGTTTAGAGTATTGATTTAATAGATGAAAATATACAAGAAATTTTAAAATAAGTTTCAATACCTGTGCAAATATTCTTACATTAAAAAAAAATGAAACAAACTTAAAATTACCAACCAAAACACAAATAGTCAAAATTATTAGCTTATACGCAAAAATAAATAAATAAACTAATTAACATATGATTCGAGGAGATATTTGTTTGGTTGTGTGAATAATGTACTCATGAGAGAATCCAATAAATTCAAGAAAAGAGATTAGTTAACATTTACAACTAAATATTAGAGCACCGACATGACAATATAGAAAAGGAAAAATATGAATCAAATTAGATGTGGGTAGTGATTGGGTGAATATAGTAATTTTTAAAATTGTATTAGGGATGTCCTTAGAGTGAGATGAATATATAAAATTTGTATGAATTTATAATGTTTAAATGAATGAATTTAGTAAAGACAATACTGAAATTTAACGTGAATGAAAATAGTAATTTTTTAAAATTTTAATATTTTAATAGGGATGTGTATAGAGTGTGATGAATAGTTATTTGACACTGTTAAATACTCTCTCATGCAAAATTTCAATTTTACCCTCATTATGATGAATAGTTATTCGACACTTTTAAATACTCTCTCACGTAAAATTTCAATTTTACCCTCGTTAACTTTACCAATAAAGCCACCACTATCTTTACAATTCCAAGACAATGAAACGTGCTGCTGAATTGCGAAATTGATGCTTTTTTTTCTTTTTTTTTAAATCTTCACTTAAAAATTTTAATTATCGCATTAAGATGAATAGTTATTTGACACCGTTAAATACTCTCTCACGCAAAATTTCAATTTTACCCTCATTAAGATGAATAATTATTTGACACTGTTAAATACTCTCTCATGCAAAATTTCAATTTTACCCTCATTAAGATGAATAGTTATTCGACACTGTTAAATACTCTCACGTAAAATTTCAATTTTACCCTCGTTAACTTTACCAATAAAGCCACCACTATCTTTACAATTCCAAGACAATGAAACGTGCTGCTGAATTGCGAAATTGATGCTTTTTTTTTTTTTTTTTTAAATCTTCACTTAAAAATTTTAATTATCGCATTAAGATGAATAGTTATTTGACACTGTTAAATACTCTCTCACGCAAAATTTCAATTTTACCCTCGTTAACTTTACCAATAATGCCACCACTATCTTTACAATTCCAAGACAATGAAACGTGCTGCTGAATTGCGAAATTGATGCTTTTTTTTTTTTTTTTTTATATAAATCTTCACTTAAAAATTTTAATTATCGTATCATAAACATGCTGTTTTGAAATCTTCACTAAAAGTTCTAGCCCCGGCAACTCAGTTATGATATTATCGTATCAAAATATATGAATTAAAAAAAAAAAAAAAAAAATTTGCACTGTTGCACATTAGAAATAAAATGTGAAACTCGTGCAGCATCACCTATATTTCCTCGCTAGTCACATGTGTTGAACAAAAATCCTTAAATTCTTCTTCTGTTTCAAACTCCCCATCAATTTTTGGTATCAATTTAACAGAAATCCAGTTTATTTTGTGAAAGTGTGATGTTTATTAAATTATTGAATCAATTTTCAAAAATTAAGGATTTTTTTGTACTTTGTCTTTCCCAGATAGAAGGTAATATTAACTATTGTGATTTGTTGAAATTGAAGATGAAGATCATCATAGTAGCCAAATTTTAATGTCTGTCACACCACACTATATGATAGTAATGTTTATACAACATCCGTTCATCACCTATTTAATAGGCACGATCATGATCCTAATGAATTTTCTAATGGACTATTAAATCTCAGCTCTATAATTCAACTTTGATTGTTGAATTGAAGTTTTGATGTGATCACAAGAAACTGTCAATTAGAAAATAGGATTCGGGGGATTATTGTGTATTTGGAAAATGATGTTTGGTCAATTTTAACATTGTTCTAAATATTCTAAATGATCGACGAGGGTAACACATAAGAACGATAAGTCGAAAGATATAATTATTGATTATTCAACTTCAGTCATTTCAATTAAGTTGAGAGAGCAATTTCGTTCTTTTAATGAAATAGAACGAAATTAATAAATTATTTTGATTTGTCAAGAGTTGATCACGTCAAAATTAATTTATTGAAGCTTAGCTTAATTGGATCTGATCAGGCCCCTTTGGCGACTTCATAAGGTGAACTAAGATAAATTATAAAAATTGCGATTTATCAAGTATTAAAGTACAATATATAAATTGTATTGGACATGGACATGGACATGCCTATTAAGAAGCCACGTGCACACGAAAAATGGCAAAGGCGTGTGCTACACGTTGTATAAATTAAGTAGACGTGTGTCTTATGTAAGGTAGGCGTGTGCTGTGTATGGTATGGAAATGAATAAGAATAAAGATACTTGTACAGAAGAGGTTGACAGGAAAGGTTGACAGAATACTCACATGCGAGTGGGTCTCATGTGAATAAAAAAGTCCAAAAAAAATAAATGGAGCCCTCGCATGTGAGTGTTCTGTCAACCTCTTCTATACGAGTAGCAGGATTGTCTTCCAAAAATAATTGAGTCAATTGTCCAAATAGTCACTGAACTTTACACCTTACTTCCATAAGATCACTAAAATTTAAAAATTACCTAACTCATCAATGAACTTTCCAAAAAGCTTCTACGGGGTCATTGAATTTTGCAAACAATTTTCACGGGGTCACTGAATTTTAAAAATCATCTAATTCATCACTAAATTTTGCAAAAAGTTTCCCAGGAGATCACTAATTTAGTGATCACTAGAAAACCTTTTGCAAAGTTCAATGATCCCATAAAATTTTTTTGCAAAATTTAGTGATGAATGAAATAATTTTTAAAATTCAATGACCCCGTGTAAACCTTTTGGAGAGTTCAGTAATGAGTTGAGTGATTTTTAAAGTTCAGTGACATTGTGGAAACATGGTGTAAAGTTCAATGACTATTTGGACAATTCACGCGAATTACATTATATCCCAATTATTATAAATATGTCATCTTTTCCGAAAGCTGATCAATGAAAATTGTTGACACACAAAAACGAGGCTCAAGTAAATGGACCAAAGGACGAAGTCCAATTGAATGACTCAAAGAAGGGAAGCCAGTTCGAAGGAATAATGAAACCCGACTCGAAGGATAGGCCCAAACATGACTATTCAAGAAAAAGTTATATTGCAGTGACCCATAATCGCTCAACCCTACGAGACGTCGTTCAACCTCGTGAGACGCCCAAGATCTGGGCAAGCGTGGTGTCTTATTGACGTTTGGAGCGACGGTTATTGAAGTAGTTAAATTGACAATCTTATCACATCCCACGATCCAAGAATCTCGGCCACAAGCGGTTAAAGGGAGTAGAGGTAGCAGTTAAAAACGACAATTCTTAACAAGTCATTCATCATGGAGAAGGTGGGTAGTTATAAGGCGACAAGCAGTTTTCAGACAGTTTCACAAGAGAAACTGCCTAAGGAATATAAAAAGGAGAAAAGAACATAGAAGCAGGACCGAACAAATCACTCTCAAACGGAGAATTATGTAATTTCATTTCTTTAAATTTTCTTGTCAAACTTTCAATTACTTTGTGTGCTTGTGCCCCTTGGAGGCATTTCGTTCTTTGTGAAATTTTAATCTTCATAAATAAAGCACCCATCGTTGGGATTTTGTCTCGAGAGGTAGTTGTTCCTTACACAATCGTCTGAACTTTCTTTTAATTGTTAGTGATTTCCACACGAAACAAAAATCAATTAATTTTCTTATTTGTGCCCACACATAAAATAGGTTGTTGTTCTGTGGGAGACCGCTTTCAGAGAGGCAGTTCAGGCCGATGATCAATGGAAGGACATTCAGGCCGCAACCCCGCCAGCCAAATGTATGGCATTCGTTTCAATATAATGCAGGGAGAGGGGTACCCTTTGACGAAATGACCCGAGCCCAACAAAGGCGTTTGCAACGGAACTATGGACAAATGATGAGGCAACAGCAGGGGCCTTCGCGTCCCAAGGTACCTAAACTGCTCAAGGTGGCTAACAAAAATGTTCTCAGTATCTCAAAAGACAATGGAGAAGCTGATATGGGTGAATCAATGGAAGAATTGCTAGAAAGTTCTTCTGGGAGATCGAAATTTGAGCGAGGAAAGAAAGACGAAGATGGAGAGTATCTAGATCAACCCCTCGCTATTCAGTTTGGTACTCTGCCTCCTGTCATGGCTAACAATTACATACTAGCCAATGAATTTAAAGGTAAGGAAAAAAAATAGGAGAAAGGTGGAGGTGATGAGGAAGAAGCATGTGTGCTGAAATGTGAAGAAGGCCAGACTTCTCAAAAGGTATGTGATGAAGAAGAGAATGATGGCATGACTGACATTGAGGAAGAAATTGATTTAGAAGAAGAGGAAAAGAAGATAGGAGTATCGCGCAACAAATTATTGAAGCAACTACATCAATAAGGTATCCGCGAGGTGGATTTGTTGGGCGAACCATTTGGGCGTTCTTTTGATTTCTATTTATTATATGGGACACCCAAGAGAAGGGCGAGAGTACCTCGCTCTGAGAAATATGGGTCACCTCCAAGAAAACTGCTTCTTCCTACAGGTTGGATGTCTAAAGAAGAAGTAACAGAAGAAAGGGTGGAGACAAAAAAAGTTCAAGAAGCAGGAGCCTAATGTGAAGTATTGCACGTGGACTTATTGCAAGAGAATAGTTCGATGGAGGATAAACAAGAGGTAGAGATAGATGCAGCTGAAAAAGTCATCTTTAAGAGACCGAATATCAAGTCGACCAAACATTTGAGGCCGTAGTACGTGAAGGCTTTAGTCGATGGTATCCCTGTGGTAAAAGTGCTCATTGACAATGGAGCAACCGTAAATACCATTCTGTCCAAAATGATGAGAAAGATTGCAAAGACAGAGAGTGATATTGTAGCGATCGGAAATTTTTATTTAAGTTTCTTGAAAAACGTGTCGCAAAATCTTAAATCCCGAGTTTTAAATAAAAACGCGTTCGTCTAGCCGTTATAAAATCAATTTAAATTCATTCAAATCGAGTTCAATTCCGAATATTTTTAAGGTATCGAATTTCTTATCATTTTAATAATTTAAGTAATTTTTAAGGTCCAATTACTTATTAGTCCAAATAAGTTATTTTAGCCCAATTTTTTTAAGTCCAAACGTATTCTGTTCAGCCCAATTCTGTAAGTCCATTTAGAAAAATTCCTTCGGCCCAAATTTCTGGCCCATTTTATGACCTAGGGAACTGTGCCCTAGCCTTCTACTGTTCATATATACCGCCACATTCCTCCTTCCCTCACACTCACGCCTCCAGCAACAAAAAGGGTAGGAAAATGCCACATTTTACCAGATTTTCTTCACTTAATGCAAATTTCAGCCACCTTCCTAGATTGGAAACTTAATATTGATGCTAGAAAATCAATTTCTAGCATCAACTGGAAGATCACAATGGTGCTAGAATCAGTTTCTAGCACCAGTGACATGAACTGAACACACTGGAGAAACCAGATTCACCAACACCTCCAACCCAGCTGAAATGTCACGCTGGGAAAATCTCCATTTCACAACTGATGCTAGAAAACCCATTTCTAGCATCAATAATGTTGGAGATTCATGTGTGATGCTAGAAAATCAATTTCTAGCATCAGCCCCACCATCTCCAACTCACAGACATGGCATACAGCCACTACCAATCCACAGACACCGCCCTGCAGCCACCATCAACACCACCACCTCCTCCCTCTCTGCCCTCGCGTTTGACGGGAAAATGAGAGAGGGAGTGATTTTTGTTAAAATTGATTTTTTTGAAATTACGATCTTAGCCCTATAGTTTAGAAATTAGTTTATTTCAGTCCCCCAAGTTTTAAAATGAGTTATTTCAGCCCCAAAGTTCGGTTTTTAAAGGAATCAGTCCCAAACTTATGTTTTAAAAATGAATCAGCCCCCAGGTTCTGGAAAAAATCCATTTCAGACCCTAAACTTTTATTTTTCAGTTTTAACAATTTTCAATTTAGTCCCTATTTTATAAAAGTTCAATTTTAGCCCTTAAACTTTTATTTTCAGTTTTAATAAATTTCCAATTTAGTCCCTATTTTAGAAAAGTTCAATTTTGGCCCCTAAACTTTTATTTTTCAGTTTTAATAAATTTCAATTAAGTCCCTAAACTTTATTTTTATCGTTTTTAATCGTTAAAGAAATTTCAAAATACTAATTCAAGGTTTATTTTCTATTTTTGGCTAGACGAAACGTGCGAACGATTGAGGAACTGAGATTTTTCTCCCCCCCGCTCAACTTTTACGACTCGAGTTAAATTGAGGTAGACTCGCCCCCATTAATTAGTTTAAATTGTAATTACATGTATTATGTGATTCTATGTGATTTATATGCTTTAATGCATAAGATGAGAATCTCTTATGAGATAGATTATGTTGTTATGCTTGCCATAACTTATATGCTTAATTGCATAAGAAGAAAGAGAATCTCTTATGAGATAAGATGATGTTATGCATAACTTACGTGCTTAAATGCATGAGACAGACTACCCACACCCTATGATTTTAAAGAGCCTATGATTTTTCAAAGAAAATTAGCCCATGAGAATATCACTGTATAGATTGCATAATTATGTGTTAAATTACTCTGTAGATTAATTACTGGCGATGAGTCTACTGAGTATTTCTTCGAAATGCTCATTCTATTATTTTTAACAATATTGCAGATTTTGGAGACGGCCGAGTCTGATGGGCAGTGGTGGAATAAATGTAGTTAATCGTTTTAAATTACTTTTGAAATTTCACTCATTTGAACATTATGAAATTTACCTTGTCGTTTCCGCTATTTGCAAACTTGAGTTAAATGTTTAATCAAATTTTCCTTAAGTCAATTCGAATGGCATTTGTACCGTTAAAGGTCACAAATTTAAATGTGATGTTTTCAAAAAGTTAGTTATTCCGCCAAACTTTTCAGTTAAATTAGGGCAAAGAGAAGATGACGTAGCGTTCCGGGTCCGCGGAACTCGGGGCGTTACAGCTTGGTATCAGAGCCAGTCTGCGTTTCTGTAGACTGGCAAATTTTCAAAAAAAAAAAAAAAAAAAAAAAAAATTATTTTCAAAGAGATATTTTACATTATTTAATTCTTATTAATGAAAGTTGCCACTGCCATCACTCGATCAGCCGACTCCAAAGGTAAAGAAGTTTATGAAGTTTAAATGTTATTTTAATTCGGATACTTGTTTTGATGCTTTATGAGACTTAGAAAGAAAGAAAGAAAGAAAGAGAAAGAAAGAAAGCGTATCCGAATTAGAAAGAAAGAAAGAAAGACGAGTATGAGCATAATTTGAAAGAATTTTCTTTAATTTTTACGTCCTCGTAATTTTAACTAGAAGAGAAAAATAACCCCGCTTAATTGGACTTTGCATAATTGATTTAGGACATGGCACCCATTCGTAGAAAGACACTCAGTGAAGCAGAACAAGCCTTTAGGGATTATGACCGCTTCAGACCCGAACTTGAGTGGACAATTGCCCAACATATAGAGCAGTTGAATATTGTACGTGAACGGGCCATACAACATGGCTACGTGACCAATGATCACCGGTCGATCCGTCACTTGCTCTCAACTTTTCGAAGTGTACTATGCAGAGGTAGCTAATAGTATATATGTAGATGCTCTGGTGTCTTTGAATGTGGAAATGGAGTATGATGCCTTCTGCACGAGATTTGTGGCATATTGGCCCATGTACTTTGAGTACCGCTATGGGTTTGCTCCTGAAGAAGACTCAGAAGAAGAAGAAACTGAGGAAAACGCTGAACCAGCGCTAGGAGAGATCTCGGACGCTGAGTCAGGCGTAACCGAAAGAGAATAGAGAGATAGAAGTTAGAGTAGGCTCGACATGTTGCTGTAAAAAAAAAAAAAAAAAAAAAAAAAAAAAAAAGTGTTCGGCATACGTGCCTTCTACCCATGTATTTTCATCAAATGAAGTCGAGTTTTTAAATGAAATGATATTTGGGTTCTAATTTTCATTTTTAGAAGTTATCTGTTACCATTTACGTTGTGGTACACTTAATTCAGCCTTTATGAACTGCTTTTAAAATTTTATGAAGGTTATGGCACCACCAACTCAAACCGATATCATCCGGGAATTACTTAATGTGGTGCAAGAACTGAGACAAGCTCCACAACCGGTTAACCCCACAACACCAGCAATAGAACAATTTCGGAGATACCGGCCACCTACGTTCGATGGTGGAGAAAGTCCACTAGCAGTGGAAGAATGGCTCCAGGCCATTGAGAAGATATTCAGGCACATATCATGTCCTGAAGATAAAAAGGTAATTTGTGCCGAGTTCATGTTAATTGGAAGAGCTGGTTTCTGGTGGGAATCTGCATCCCGAACAAGGAGTGAAGAGCAGCTAGCGGCTCTGACTTGGGACGAGTTTAAGACTGAGATCAGGGATAAATTTTTCCCACAAGCCCTCAGAGATCACAAAGAGTCCGAATTTTTACGTTTGGTACAGGGTGAAATGGACATAACCGAATACGAGAGAAAGTTTGAGGAACTGTCGCGTTATGCTCCACATCTGGTGGAGACTGAGTTCAAGAAAGCACGGCGTTTTGAGAGGGGTCTACTACGCTTTGATATCCGACAAATTGTCAGTTCACATGAACTGCCAACTTACGGAGAAGTTGTGAAGAAGGCTCAAGCAGTAGCCTATGCCGGTGTGAGAATCGGGAACCAAGGCAACCATAGCGAGCAAAGATATCAAGGGAAGAGAAAGTGGCAAGGCCCAAATCGCAATCAGAATCAGAACCGAAATCAAGCATTTACCAAGAGGCCCAATCTAGGACCAACAGGAAGACAAATGATCACTTTTACTCCACCCTGCCCTAAGTGCCAGAGGCCGCATAAGGGAGAGTGCCTTTTTGGAAAGGGTGTCTGCTACAAGTGTGGCCAGCCGGGTCACTTTGCAACGGATTGTCGTGCCCCATCCGCCCAGGGTTCCAATCAGAAGGCGAACCCAGACCAGAACAGAAAAGGAAAGGCAAGAGTGTTTGCTATGGATGCCGCTGAGGATTCTGACGTGATTGCAGGTATACTATCTATCTCTAGTATTCCTGTATATGTTCTAATAGACTCAGGAGCTACGCATTCATTTATAGCTGAAGCATGTTTAGGAAGACTGAACTTAATAGGAGAAGAAACTGGTAGTACTCTCGAGGTTAGTTTACCGTCAGGAGGAACTATCGATACAAATAAGATAGTCAAAGCAGTACAAATAGATTTTGATGGCCAAGTTTCGAAGGCAGACTTGAATATTATCCGAATGAACGATTTCGATATTATTCTGGGTATGGATTGGCTCAGCACCAATCGTGCCGCAATCATGTGCCACGAGAAAGAGGTTATCTTTCGTAAAGATGGTGAAGAAGTATTCAGATTTCACGGGACGAAGATCAAAACACTTCCTCGCCTTATCTCGGCTTTACAAGCGGAGAAATTATTAGCCAAGGATGACTGTCATGGCTATGTGGTTAGTCTTCAAGACAAACCCGTAGAGGAGATTACTCTGGACTCAGTGCCAGTAGTGTGCGAGTACAGCGATGTCTTTCCAGACGATCTACCCGGTACTCCGCCAGACAGGCAAGTGGAATTTTCCATTGATTTGGTGCCAGGAGCTGCCCCTGTCTCTAAAGCTCCGTACCGCATGGCGCCGAAAGAGTTGCAAGAACTGAAGGTGCAGTTGGAGGAATTGCTAGAGAAGGGTTTCATCAGGCCAAGTGTATCTCCATGGGGAGCACCTGTGCTATTTGTAAAGAAGAAGGACGAAAGCATGAGGATGTGCGTCGACTATCGAGAACTTAACAAGTTGACGATAAAGAATAAGTATCCCCTTCCCAGGATCGAAGACTTATTCGATCAGCTGAAAGGTACAGCTATTTTCTCCAAGATTGATTTGAGATCTGGTTACCATCAGCTAAAGGTTTCGCCAAGTGACATACCAAAGACGGCGTTCAGGACACGCTATGGGCATTATGAGTTCACAGTAATGCCCTTCGGCCTCACGAACGCACCTGCAATATTTATGGACTTGATGAATAGAGTTTTCCATCAGTATCTCGATAAATTCGTTATTGTTTTTATCGATGACATACTGGTCTACTCAAGAAATTCTGCACAACATGAAGAACATTTGAGGACTGTGTTGGAAACACTGAGAGCAGAAAAGTTGTATGCCAAATTCAAGAAATGTGAATTCTGGCTTGAGCGAATAGGTTTCTTAGGTCACATTGTTACAGCTAAGGGCATTGAAGTTGATCCTTCTAAAGTTGAGACTGTAACGAATTGGCCAACACCTGCAAATGTTGGAGATGTGAGAAGCTTTCTTGGATTAGCTGGATATTATCGACGATTCATAGAGGGTTTCTCTAAAATAGCAGGTCCTATGACCCAGTTAACCAAGAAGGGAGTTAAGTTTCAATGGACAGAACCATGTGAACAAAGCTTTCAGAAACTTAAGGACAGACTTGTCTCAGCACCAGTGTTGACTATACCAGACGGGTCCGATGGTTTCGTTATTTACAGCGATGCATCCAAACATGGTTTAGGTTGTGTATTGATGCAGAATGGCAAAGTGATCGCATATGCTTCAAGGCAGTTGAAGCCACATGAAAAGAGTTACCCGACGCATGATTTAGAGCTCGCAGCTGTTGTGCACGCTCTTAAGATTTGGCGACACTATCTGTACGGGAGTAAATGTGAAATCTACACCGATCACAAGAGTCTCAAGTATTTCTTCACTCAGAAGGAACTGAACATGAGACAACGACGATGGCTAGAGTTAGTGAAAGATTACGACTGCACTATTCTTTACCACCCGGGTAAAGCAAACAAAGTTGCAGACGCTTTGAGCAGAAAGAACGCCGGACATTTATCAGCTTTGGGAACAACGCAAGATCAATTGATTCGAGATTTTCAGAATTTAAGGATCGAAGTGCGAGTCCCAACAGTCCAAGGATCTAACAGATTGGCAAATCTGATCGTCAAACCAGACTTGAGAGGTCGGATTGTAGCAGCTCAAGTCGGAGATAAATTCTTGGAAAAGATCAGATCCGAAGTTGGGACTGGCAAGAGAATAGGTTTCGAGATTGCCGCTGATAAAGCGCTTATGTTCAAAGGACGTCTTTGTGTGCCGAAAGAAGAACATATCCGGAATGAGATTTTGACAGAAGCTCATTCAGCACCATATGCATGCCACCCAGGAGGGACAAAGATGTATCGTGATTTGCGCAATACTTTTTGGTGGAGAAACATGAAGGGTTGTATAGCAAAGTTTATCTCTCGATGTATGACGTGTCAGCAGGTCAAGGCTGAACATCAGAGACCATCAGGATTGTTAAATCCCTTGGATATACCAGAATGGAAATGGGAGAAAATTTCCATGGATTTTGTGACAGGGTTACCAAAATCAGTAAGAGGTCATGACGCCATTTGGGTTATTGTAGACCGACTTACGAAGTCAGCTCATTTCCTACCAATCAGAATGACTCTCAATGTGGATCAATTAGCCCAATTGTATGTTAAAGAGATCGTTCGACTTCATGGAGTACCAGCTTCCATTGTCTCCGATAGGACCCAAGATTCACTTCGAGATTTTGGAGGAGTTTACATGTCGCGATGGGTACTAAATTAAATTTTAGTACAGCTTACCATCCACAGACAGATGGACAGTCTGAACGCACTATTCAGACACTGGAAGATATGCTTAGAGCTTGTGTGCTAGACTTGAGTGGTAATTGGGAGACTCATCTTCCATTAGTGGAATTCGCCTACAATAACAGTTTTCAAGCTACTATTGGTATGGCACCATATGAAGCGCTATATGGGCGACGTTGTCGATCACCAGTTTATTGGGATGAAGTAGGCGAGAGAAGAATTTTAGGTCCAGAATTGATTGAGAGGACAGTTGAGGCTATTGAGAAAATCAGACTACGGATCAAAGCTGCCCAAGATAGACAGAAAAGTTATGCCGATCGAAGGAGAAAAGACTTGGAGTTTGAGATTGGAGAGAAAGTATTCTTGAAAGTAGCTCCTATGAAAGGTACAATCCGTTTCGGCAAAAGAGGGAAGCTAAGACCTCGTTTTATCGGACCATTTGAAATCTTAGAAAAAGTAGGTAACGTGGCTTACCGTTTGGCGTTACCACCCGAGCTCTCGGCCGTACACAATGTTTTTCACGTTTCATTATTGAGGAAATATATCCACGACCCGAGCCATGTGGTGAATTTTCAGACTATTTCGGTTCAGAGGAATCTGTCTTATGAGGAGACGCCTATGTGCATTGTGGAGAGAAAAAGTCCATGTCTTAAGAAACAAAGCAGTCCATTTAGTCAAAGTCCAATGGGGTAGACAGGATAGCGATGAAGCTACCTGGGAGAAGGAAGATGAGATTCTGGCTAAATATCCAGATATTATAGATCAAGTAAGTTTAAATTTCGAGGACGAAATTAATTTAAGGGGATAAGGTTGTAGCGATCGGAAATTTTTATTTAAGTTTCTTGAAAAACGTGTCGCAAAATCTTAAATCCCGAGTTTTAAATAAAAACGCGTTCGTCTAGCCGTTATAAAATCAATTTAAATTCATTCAAATCGAGTTCAATTCCGAATATTTTTAAGGTATCGAATTTCTTATCATTTTAATAATTTAAGTAATTTTTAAGGTCCAATTACTTATTAGTCCAAATAAGTTATTTTAGCCCAATTTTTTTAAGTCCAAACGTATTCTGTTCAGCCCAATTCTGTAAGTCCATTTAGAAAAATTCCTTCGGCCCAAATTTCTGGCCCATTTTATGACCTAGGGAACTGTGCCCTAGCCTTCTACTGTTCATATATACCGCCACATTCCTCCTTCCCTCACACTCACGCCTCCAGCAACAGAAAGGGTAGGAAAATGCCACATTTTACCAGATTTTCTTCACTTAATGCAAATTTCAGCCACCTTCCTAGATTGGAAACTTAATATTGATGCTAGAAAATCAATTTCTAGCATCAACTGGAAGATCACAATGGTGCTAGAATCAGTTTCTAGCACCAGTGACATGAACTGAACACACTGGAGAAACCAGATTCACCAACACCTCCAACCCAGCTGAAATGTCACGCTGGGAAAATCTCCATTTCACAACTGATGCTAGAAAACCCATTTCTAGCATCAATAATGTTGGAGATTCATGTGTGATGCTAGAAAATCAATTTCTAGCATCAGCCCCACCATCTCCAACTCACAGACATGGCATACAGCCACTACCAATCCACAGACACCGCCCTGCAGCCACCATCAACACCACCACCTCCTCCCTCTCTGCCCTCGCGTTTGACGGGAAAATGAGAGAGGGAGTGATTTTTGTTAAAATTGATTTTTTTGAAATTACGATCTTAGCCCTATAGTTTAGAAATTAGTTTATTTCAGTCCCCCAAGTTTTAAAATGAGTTATTTCAGCCCCAAAGTTCGGTTTTTAAAGGAATCAGTCCCAAACTTATGTTTTAAAAATGAATCAGCCCCCAGGTTCTGGAAAAAATCCATTTCAGACCCTAAACTTTTATTTTTCAGTTTTAACAATTTTCAATTTAGTCCCTATTTTATAAAAGTTCAATTTTAGCCCTTAAACTTTTATTTTCAGTTTTAATAAATTTCCAATTTAGTCCCTATTTTAGAAAAGTTCAATTTTGGCCCCTAAACTTTTATTTTCAGTTTTAATAAATTTCAATTAAGTCCCTAAACTTTATTTTTATCGTTTTTAATCGTTAAAGAAATTTCAAAATACTAATTCAAGGTTTATTTTCTATTTTTGGCTAGACGAAACGTGCGAACGATTGAGGAACTGAGATTTTTCTCCCCGCTCAACTTTTACGACTCGAGTTAAATTGAGGTAGACTCGCCCCCATTAATTAGTTTAAATTGTAATTACATGTATTATGTGATTCTATGTGATTTATATGCTTTAATGCATAAGATGAGAATCTCTTATGAGATAGATTATGTTGTTATGCTTGCCATAACTTATATGCTTAATTGCATAAGAAGAAAGAGAATCTCTTATGAGATAAGATGATGTTATGCATAACTTACGTGCTTAAATGCATGAGACAGACTACCCACACCCTATGATTTTAAAGAGCCTATGATTTTTCAAAGAAAATTAGCCCATGAGAATATCACTGTATAGATTGCATAATTATGTGTTAAATTACTCTGTAGATTAATTACTGGCGATGAGTCTACTGAGTATTTCTTCGAAATGCTCATTCTATTATTTTTAACAATATTGCAGATTTTGGAGACGGCCGAGTCTGATGGGCAGTGGTGGAATAAATGTAGTTAATCGTTTTAAATTACTTTTGAAATTTCACTCATTTGAACATTATGAAATTTACCTTGTCGTTTCCGCTATTTGCAAACTTGAGTTAAATGTTTAATCAAATTTTCCTTAAGTCAATTCGAATGGCATTTGTACCGTTAAAGGTCACAAATTTAAATGTGATGTTTTCAAAAGTTAGTTATTCCGCCAAACTTTTCAGTTAAATTAGGGCAAAGAGAAGATGACGTAGCGTTCCGGGTCCGCGGAACTCGGGGCGTTACAGCTTGGTATCAGAGCCAGTCTGCGTTTCTGTAGACTGGCAAATTTTCAAAAAAAAAAAAAAAAAAAAAAAAAAAAATTATTTTCAAAGAGATATTTTACATTATTTAATTCTTATTAATGAAAGTTGCCACTGCCATCACTCGATCAGCCGACTCCAAAGGTAAAGAAGTTTATGAAGTTTAAATGTTATTTTAATTCGGATACTTGTTTTGATGCTTTATGAGACTTAGAAAGAAAGAAAGAAAGAAAGAGAAAGAAAGAAAGCGTATCCGAATTAGAAAGAAAGAAAGAAAGACGAGTATGAGCATAATTTGAAAGAATTTTCTTTAATTTTTACGTCCTCGTAATTTTAACTAGAAGAGAAAAATAACCCCGCTTAATTGGACTTTGCATAATTGATTTAGGACATGGCACCCATTCGTAGAAAGACACTCAGTGAAGCAGAACAAGCCTTTAGGGATTATGACCGCTTCAGACCCGAACTTGAGTGGACAATTGCCCAACATATAGAGCAGTTGAATATTGTACGTGAACGGGCCATACAACATGGCTACGTGACCAATGATCACCGGTCGATCCGTCACTTGCTCTCAACTTTTCGAAGTGACTATGCAGAGGTAGCTAATAGTATATATGTAGATGCTCTGGTGTCTTTGAATGTGGAAATGGAGTATGATGCCTTCTGCACGAGATTTGTGGCATATTGGCCCATGTACTTTGAGTACCGCTATGGGTTTGCTCCTGAAGAAGACTCAGAAGAAGAAGAAACTGAGGAAAACGCTGAACCAGCGCTAGGAGAGATCTCGGACGCTGAGTCAGGCGTAACCGAAAGAGAATAGAGAGATAGAAGTTAGAGTAGGCTCGACATGTTGCTGTAAAAAAAAAAAAAAAAAAAAAAAAAAAAAAAAAAAAGTGTTCGGCATACGTGCCTTCTACCCATGTATTTTCATCAAATGAAGTCGAGTTTTAAATGAAATGATATTTGGGTTCTAATTTTCATTTTTAGAAGTTATCTGTTACCATTTACGTTGTGGTACACTTAATTCAGCCTTTATGAACTGCTTTTAAAATTTTATGAAGGTTATGGCACCACCAACTCAAACCGATATCATCCGGGAATTACTTAATGTGGTGCAAGAACTGAGACAAGCTCCACAACCGGTTAACCCCACAACACCAGCAATAGAACAATTTCGGAGATACCGGCCACCTACGTTCGATGGTGGAGAAAGTCCACTAGCAGTGGAAGAATGGCTCCAGGCCATTGAGAAGATATTCAGGCACATATCATGTCCTGAAGATAAAAAGGTAATTTGTGCCGAGTTCATGTTAATTGGAAGAGCTGGTTTCTGGTGGGAATCTGCATCCCGAACAAGGAGTGAAGAGCAGCTAGCGGCTCTGACTTGGGACGAGTTTAAGACTGAGATCAGGGATAAATTTTTCCCACAAGCCCTCAGAGATCACAAAGAGTCCGAATTTTTACGTTTGGTACAGGGTGAAATGGACATAACCGAATACGAGAGAAAGTTTGAGGAACTGTCGCGTTATGCTCCACATCTGGTGGAGACTGAGTTCAAGAAAGCACGGCGTTTTGAGAGGGGTCTACGCTTTGATATCCGACAAATTGTCAGTTCACATGAACTGCCAACTTACGGAGAAGTTGTGAAGAAGGCTCAAGCAGTAGCCTATGCCGGTGTGAGAATCGGGAACCAAGGCAACCATAGCGAGCAAAGATATCAAGGGAAGAGAAAGTGGCAAGGCCCAAATCGCAATCAGAATCAGAACCGAAATCAAGCATTTACCAAGAGGCCCAATCTAGGACCAACAGGAAGACAAATGATCACTTTTACTCCACCCTGCCCTAAGTGCCAGAGGCCGCATAAGGGAGAGTGCCTTTTTGGAAAGGGTGTCTGCTACAAGTGTGGCCAGCCGGGTCACTTTGCAACGGATTGTCGTGCCCCATCCGCCCAGGGTTCCAATCAGAAGGCGAACCCAGACCAGAACAGAAAAGGAAAGGCAAGAGTGTTTGCTATGGATGCCGCTGAGGATTCTGACGTGATTGCAGGTATACTATCTATCTCTAGTATTCCTGTATATGTTCTAATAGACTCAGGAGCTACGCATTCATTTATAGCTGAAGCATGTTTAGGAAGACTGAACTTAATAGGAGAAGAAACTGGTAGTACTCTCGAGGTTAGTTTACCGTCAGGAGGAACTATCGATACAAATAAGATAGTCAAAGCAGTACAAATAGATTTTGATGGCCAAGTTTCGAAGGCAGACTTGAATATTATCCGAATGAACGATTTCGATATTATTCTGGGTATGGATTGGCTCAGCACCAATCGTGCCGCAATCATGTGCCACGAGAAAGAGGTTATCTTTCGTAAAGATGGTGAAGAAGTATTCAGATTTCACGGGACGAAGATCAAAACACTTCCTCGCCTTATCTCGGCTTTACAAGCGGAGAAATTATTAGCCAAGGATGACTGTCATGGCTATGTGGTTAGTCTTCAAGACAAACCCGTAGAGGAGATTACTCTGGACTCAGTGCCAGTAGTGTGCGAGTACAGCGATGTCTTTCCAGACGATCTACCCGGTACTCCGCCAGACAGGCAAGTGGAATTTTCCATTGATTTGGTGCCAGGAGCTGCCCCTGTCTCTAAAGCTCCGTACCGCATGGCGCCGAAAGAGTTGCAAGAACTGAAGGTGCAGTTGGAGGAATTGCTAGAGAAGGGTTTCATCAGGCCAAGTGTATCTCCATGGGGAGCACCTGTGCTATTTGTAAAGAAGAAGGACGAAAGCATGAGGATGTGCGTCGACTATCGAGAACTTAACAAGTTGACGATAAAGAATAAGTATCCCCTTCCCAGGATCGAAGACTTATTCGATCAGCTGAAAGGTACAGCTATTTTCTCCAAGATTGATTTGAGATCTGGTTACCATCAGCTAAAGGTTTCGCCAAGTGACATACCAAAGACGGCGTTCAGGACCACGCTATGGGCATTATGAGTTCACAGTAATGCCCTTCGGCCTCACGAACGCACCTGCAATATTTATGGACTTGATGAATAGAGTTTTCCATCAGTATCTCGATAAATTCGTTATTGTTTTTATCGATGACATACTGGTCTACTCAAGAAATTCTGCACAACATGAAGAACATTTGAGGACTGTGTTGGAAACACTGAGAGCAGAAAAGTTGTATGCCAAATTCAAGAAATGTGAATTCTGGCTTGAGCGAATAGGTTTCTTAGGTCACATTGTTACAGCTAAGGGCATTGAAGTTGATCCTTCTAAAGTTGAGACTGTAACGAATTGGCCAACACCTGCAAATGTTGGAGATGTGAGAAGCTTTCTTGGATTAGCTGGATATTATCGACGATTCATAGAGGGTTTCTCTAAAATAGCAGGTCCTATGACCCAGTTAACCAAGAAGGGAGTTAAGTTTCAATGGACAGAACCATGTGAACAAAGCTTTCAGAAACTTAAGGACAGACTTGTCTCAGCACCAGTGTTGACTATACCAGACGGGTCCGATGGTTTCGTTATTTACAGCGATGCATCCAAACATGGTTTAGGTTGTGTATTGATGCAGAATGGCAAAGTGATCGCATATGCTTCAAGGCAGTTGAAGCCACATGAAAAGAGTTACCCGACGCATGATTTAGAGCTCGCAGCTGTTGTGCACGCTCTTAAGATTTGGCGACACTATCTGTACGGGAGTAAATGTGAAATCTACACCGATCACAAGAGTCTCAAGTATTTCTTCACTCAGAAGGAACTGAACATGAGACAACGACGATGGCTAGAGTTAGTGAAAGATTACGACTGCACTATTCTTTACCACCCGGGTAAAGCAAACAAAGTTGCAGACGCTTTGAGCAGAAAGAACGCCGGACATTTATCAGCTTTGGGAACAACGCAAGATCAATTGATTCGAGATTTTCAGAATTTAAGGATCGAAGTGCGAGTCCCAACAGTCCAAGGATCTAACAGATTGGCAAATCTGATCGTCAAACCAGACTTGAGAGGTCGGATTGTAGCAGCTCAAGTCGGAGATAAATTCTTGGAAAAGATCAGATCCGAAGTTGGGACTGGCAAGAGAATAGGTTTCGAGATTGCCGCTGATAAAGCGCTTATGTTCAAAGGACGTCTTTGTGTGCCGAAAGAAGAACATATCCGGAATGAGATTTTGACAGAAGCTCATTCAGCACCATATGCATGCCACCCAGGAGGGACAAAGATGTATCGTGATTTGCGCAATACTTTTTGGTGGAGAAACATGAAGGGTTGTATAGCAAAGTTTATCTCTCGATGTATGACGTGTCAGCAGGTCAAGGCTGAACATCAGAGACCATCAGGATTGTTAAATCCCTTGGATATACCAGAATGGAAATGGGAGAAAATTTCCATGGATTTTGTGACAGGGTTACCAAAATCAGTAAGAGGTCATGACGCCATTTGGGTTATTGTAGACCGACTTACGAAGTCAGCTCATTTCCTACCAATCAGAATGACTCTCAATGTGGATCAATTAGCCCAATTGTATGTTAAAGAGATCGTTCGACTTCATGGAGTACCAGCTTCCATTGTCTCCGATAGAGACCCAAGATTCACTTCGAGATTTTGGAGGAGTTTACATGTCGCGATGGGTACTAAATTAAATTTTAGTACAGCTTACCATCCACAGACAGATGGACAGTCTGAACGCACTATTCAGACACTGGAAGATATGCTTAGAGCTTGTGTGCTAGACTTGAGTGGTAATTGGGAGACTCATCTTCCATTAGTGGAATTCGCCTACAATAACAGTTTTCAAGCTACTATTGGTATGGCACCATATGAAGCGCTATATGGGCGACGTTGTCGATCACCAGTTTATTGGGATGAAGTAGGCGAGAGAAGAATTTTAGGTCCAGAATTGATTGAGAGGACAGTTGAGGCTATTGAGAAAATCAGACTACGGATCAAAGCTGCCCAAGATAGACAGAAAAGTTATGCCGATCGAAGGAGAAAAGACTTGGAGTTTGAGATTGGAGAGAAAGTATTCTTGAAAGTAGCTCCTATGAAAGGTACAATCCGTTTCGGCAAAAGAGGGAAGCTAAGACCTCGTTTTATCGGACCATTTGAAATCTTAGAAAAAGTAGGTAACGTGGCTTACCGTTTGGCGTTACCACCCGAGCTCTCGGCCGTACACAATGTTTTTCACGTTTCATTATTGAGGAAATATATCCACGACCCGAGCCATGTGGTGAATTTTCAGACTATTTCGGTTCAGAGGAATCTGTCTTATGAGGAGACGCCTATGTGCATTGTGGAGAGAAAAGTCCATGTCTTAAGAAACAAAGCAGTCCATTTAGTCAAAGTCCAATGGGGTAGACAGGATAGCGATGAAGCTACCTGGGAGAAGGAAGATGAGATTCTGGCTAAATATCCAGATATTATAGATCAAGTAAGTTTAAATTTCGAGGACGAAATTAATTTAAGGGGATAAGGTTGTAGCGATCGGAAATTTTTATTTAAGTTTCTTGAAAAACGTGTCGCAAAATCTTAAATCCCGAGTTTTAAATAAAAACGCGTTCGTCTAGCCGTTATAAAATCAATTTAAATTCATTCAAATCGAGTTCAATTCCGAATATTTTTAAGGTATCGAATTTCTTATCATTTTAATAATTTAAGTAATTTTTAAGGTCCAATTACTTATTAGTCCAAATAAGTTATTTTAGCCCAATTTTTTTAAGTCCAAACGTATTCTGTTCAGCCCAATTCTGTAAGTCCATTTAGAAAAATTCCTTCGGCCCAAATTTCTGGCCCATTTTATGACCTAGGGAACTGTGCCCTAGCCTTCTACTGTTCATATATACCGCCACATTCCTCCTTCCCTCACACTCACGCCTCCAGCAACAGAAAGGGTAGGAAAATGCCACATTTTACCAGATTTTCTTCACTTAATGCAAATTTCAGCCACCTTCCTAGATTGGAAACTTAATATTGATGCTAGAAAATCAATTTCTAGCATCAACTGGAAGATCACAATGGTGCTAGAATCAGTTTCTAGCACCAGTGACATGAACTGAACACACTGGAGAAACCAGATTCACCAACACCTCCAACCCAGCTGAAATGTCACGCTGGGAAAATCTCCATTTCACAACTGATGCTAGAAAACCCATTTCTAGCATCAATAATGTTGGAGATTCATGTGTGATGCTAGAAAATCAATTTCTAGCATCAGCCCCACCATCTCCAACTCACAGACATGGCATACAGCCACTACTACCAATCCACAGACACCGCCCTGCAGCCACCATCAACACCACCACCACCTCCTCCCTCTCTGCCCTCGCGTTTGACGGGAAAATGAGAGAGGGAGTGATTTTTGTTAAAATTGATTTTTTTGAAATTACGATCTTAGCCCTATAGTTTAGAAATTAGTTTATTTCAGTCCCCCAAGTTTTAAAATGAGTTATTTCAGCCCCAAAGTTCGGTTTTTAAAGGAATCAGTCCCAAACTTATGTTTTAAAAAAATGAATCAGCCCCCAGGTTCTGGAAAAAAATCCATTTCAGACCCTAAACTTTTATTTTTCAGTTTTAACAATTTTCAATTTAGTCCCTATTTTATAAAAGTTCAATTTTAGCCCTTAAACTTTTATTTTCAGTTTTAATAAATTTCCAATTTAGTCCCTATTTTAGAAAAGTTCAATTTTGGCCCCTAAACTTTTATTTTCAGTTTTAATAAATTTCAATTAAGTCCCTAAACTTTATTTTTATCGTTTTTAATCGTTAAAGAAATTTCAAAATACTAATTCAAGGTTTATTTTCTATTTTTGGCTAGACGAAACGTGCGAACGATTGAGGAACTGAGATTTTTCTCCCCGCTCAACTTTTACGACTCGAGTTAAATTGAGGTAGACTCGCCCCCATTAATTAGTTTAAATTGTAATTACATGTATTATGTGATTCTATGTGATTTATATGCTTTAATGCATAAGATGAGAATCTCTTATGAGATAGATTATGTTGTTATGCTTGCCATAACTTATATGCTTAATTGCATAAGAAGAAAGAGAATCTCTTATGAGATAAGATGATGTTATGCATAACTTACGTGCTTAAATGCATGAGACAGACTACCCACACCCTATGATTTTAAAGAGCCTATGATTTTTCAAAGAAAATTAGCCCATGAGAATATCACTGTATAGATTGCATAATTATGTGTTAAAATTACTCTGTAGATTAATTACTGGCGATGAGTCTACTGAGTATTTCTTCGAAATGCTCATTCTATTATTTTTAACAATATTGCAGATTTTGGAGACGGCCGAGTCTGATGGGCAGTGGTGGAATAAATGTAGTTAATCGTTTTAAATTACTTTTGAAATTTCACTCATTTGAACATTATGAAATTTACCTTGTCGTTTCCGCTATTTGCAAACTTGAGTTAAATGTTTAATCAAATTTTCCTTAAGTCAATTCGAATGGCATTTGTACCGTTAAAGGTCACAAATTTAAATGTGATGTTTTCAAAAGTTAGTTATTCCGCCAAACTTTTCAGTTAAATTAGGGCAAAGAGAAGATGACGTAGCGTTCCGGGTCCGCGGAACTCGGGGCGTTACAGATATGATCTCAACGGAAGTTATTCTCACAAGTTTCAATGGGGGAATAACTTCAGCTAAAGAGGTGATGCCATTGGACTTAACTGTAGGAAAAACTACGAGGACCACAGTCTTCTTCGTTATAGGCGGTCCTACTAGTTACAATGTGCTACTAGGAAGAGATTGAATTCATGGGAGTCATTGCATACCCTCATCGCTCCATCAATGCCTAGTTTTCTGGAACAACAAAGGCGAAGCAGAGGTGGTACAAGCATATCATAGACCCTTTGTTGCAGAAGAAAAATTCGGTAGAGAGGTTCATGTACGAAGGAAATTATGGACCTGTCAGGGTAGTTCAAGATGGTGAAGAGGCTCAGATTATTGCACAGAGCGAAGAGCCATTTTCAGTGGACACACTTATTAAGATGTTCAACCAAATAAGGCCAAACATAGTGGCCCTTGAAAAACCAGTAATTGGTAAGAAAATAAGTACAAAACTCTAGTGAGTTGTCAGCAACAGAAGAATAAGGCCAATATTCAGGCCTTCAAAGCCAAATATTCTGACTAGAAGCGTTGGCTTTGGCAATACCCATGTTCATGAAGGTAACATACTCCAGCACTAATTGCTTGAGGATTTTCCTATTTTCTTCAGAGAATGTAGTGGATGGGGCAGGAGGATGGCTAGCTGAGGAGGAACGGGAAGCAACCATGGCCTTTGCCTGCTCCTAGGAAGTGAGCGAATTCTGAATGGAGCGCAAAGTGGCATCAGCACCCTGTAAGGAAAAACGCAAGCATTTAGCATTTTCTTTACAATAGATGAAATGAAAGCGAGAGATTAAATAAGAATTACCTCATCCACGGCTTTGGAAAATTGGGGCGCATCACTGGTTGAGCCCACCAACTATGGAGATTTCCCTTTGTCTAGACACACAGACTCCTCTATAATGAACAAATCCGTAGGCGTCTCTGTGAAGGCCACACAACAATGAGTCAAAAGTCAACAATGTAAGCAAGAAGGAAAGCCATGAGATAGGTGTTACCTTCTAGTTCAACACTCGGGGGGTTGACGCCCTGATAAAATGGAAGTTCTCCGATTGGCTGCGCGACCACAGACTCTTATAGGCTTCTTCTCAAGGGTGGTCCCCCTTCAGATAGTCTGGGCGAATAAACTTCAAAGGAAGACGATGGCACAAGAGCCTGTGAAGACGGAGTCTTCAAAGGGGAATCAAAGCCTCTATGAGAAATTCAGACAACACATTTGCATATAAAAGACTTCTCATGAGTAGACAAAAACAAATACTTTCCTCAAATTCAAATACCTTTATCTTAATGATAAGATGGGTGTCATTGCCATCATCCTCATCATCACCTTCATCGGGCAAAATTGGTCGAGCTGGAGTTGGTCGTTTTCGGCTAGAGGCAACTGTAGTTGTTCCCGTTTGAATAGATGAGGGGCTAGGTAAAGCAGGACGCCTAGCTCGAGCAAGTAGGGAAGTATGATTCCTGACCGATATAGGAAGGGCGGGAATAGGAGAATTGGAAGAAGCCTTTGGCCTCTCCAAGAGGTGAAAGGCGCTTTTAACATTAGTTGCAAATAACATTTGCTTAATTGACGGCTAGAATTGTTCAAAAATGGGGTAAATGATGGACGTGGGAGTAAAAGAGGCTAAAGAAAAGCCGGATGTCAAAAAGTCGTAGCGAGCCTCAATAGCTAACGTCTCTGATTTATTAATGGTATGGAAACACTCAATCAGGCTTTCGAAAAAACAAGGAGAAACATACCATGTTTGGCCAAAACCCAACTGATGAACGAAAAATTGGAGAGCATATATCTCAATCCCCGCCTTGGCATTTGTTCTAGTCAAAATGTCATAGAACAACTCTTTGATAACCAAAAATTGGGCCGAAACAAGCACAATGGCGCTCACGTCATTCATGGTAGGTGAAGGTTGTACAAAAATGGAGATTTGATGAACAAAGAAAGAAAAAAGGAAGGAATAGAATCAAAGTATAAAAGAATGAAAAAACGTCTCTAGCAGATGAAGTAACAGGGCTCAGTTGATTGATGAATAGCCCATAACAATTGACCAACTTGGGAGGAGCCGGTAGAGCACCAAGTCATGAAAAATAGGTCTTCAACCACAGTTGAGCGAGCCAAAGAGGCCCGCTATCAGTGGGAGACGTCTCATTCCTTAATTGGACTTGAATAGAAGCCATGCCTCTGTAAAAGACGACCAAAAATAAAGAACAAAGGTTTAAGGGCCTACCACGCGCTAATTCATGTGTTATGGATAGATAAGCTAAAGATGGTTTAAGGCTAGACACGCAAATGACGTATTTACAAAGTCAAACCAGGAGGAAGGCAACACGTTCGGAATGGACAGGTTCAGCAGCACTAGAGTTATCATAAAGACCTTGCATGGCAGAATAAGAATCGGTCAATTTCTTATCGAATTTTGGGACAACACCGGAAACTAAAATGCAAGGAAAAATGGTGTCGCCCAGAGGGAGAAGATTGACTAAGGCTCCAACATCCTTAGGGTAACAGACATTAGGCCAAGAGGGAAGATGAAAGCATTGTACTTAGAAAACCAAAAACTCAATGCAATAGGAAAAAGCACAGGGTCATAAATTGGAGGGCGAAGAGTAATTTCCAACAAAATCGAAATCCTAGCGCGATAAAAATTTACCTTGGTAGAGCCATGTCTTACCAAACGTACATGCCAGAAACGGAAAGTAGAATCAGTTTTGGGCCAAGTACGAATACCTTTCTCACAGATTAGCTTTAACGGAAAAGGGTTTAGGAAAGGAGGATCTTGAGTACAAGGGAACAACTGGCCCGCTGCTACCTGCCCAATAGAATCAGCGTCGTTAAAGGAGGGGCCCAAGTAGAACTCATAGAGGTCAGGGTTGGCCGATAAAAGGAAAGCTGAGTTGATATATGGTTGGGTGAGAAGCTATTGGAAGTCCTCAAAGCTGAGAGAGTTATCTGAAACGCCTATTGAAGTCGTCATTTACTCGAAGGTCTTTTAAGAACGAGAGTGTTTGAATAAATGCGCAAGAAGATGAACAGTAACCTTTATAGATGAACGTGACGATGCGAACGTGGGTATAATGGCGTGACAAAGTGGCATGTCTTTTGGTTTCTAGGGGCTATGTGATGTTACACTTTTTGGACGAAAAAGGTCACCGCCAAACAGAATGATTATTGAAGTGCTCTGCCTTTATGGGATTTCAAGTGTCGCGGGAAAATACGAAAGATAAATATGACGTAAGATTACTAATTGATAGTAATTTCGCCATATTGGGGGATAATTTTTGACACACAAAAATGAAGTCCAAGTAAATGGACCAAAGGACGAAGCCCAATTGAATGGCCCAAAGAATGGATGTCAGTTCGAAGGAAGAATGAAACTCGACTTGAAGGATAGGCCCAAACAAGACCATTCAAGAAATAGTTATATTGCAGTGACCCATAATTGCTCAACCCTGCGAGACGTCACTCAACCTCGTGAGACACCCAAGATTTGGGCAAGCGTGGTGTCTTATTGACGTTTGGAGCGATGGTTATTGAAGCAGTTAAATTGGCAATCTTATCACATCACACGATCCAAGAATCTTGGCCACAAGCGGTTAAAGGGAGTAGGGGTAGCAATTAAAAACGACAGTTTCTTGACAAGTCATTCATCATGGAGAAGGTGGGTAGTTATAGGGCGACAAGCAGTTTTCAAACAGTTTCACAAGAGAAACTGCCTAAGGAGTATAAAAAGGATAAAAGAACACAGAAGCAGGATCAAACAAATCACTCTCAAACAGAGAATTATGTAATTTCATTTGTTTGAGTTTTCTTGTCAAACTTTTAATTACTTTGTGTGCTTGTGCCCATTGAAGACATTTCGTTACTTGTGAAATTGTAATCTTCATAAATAAAGCACCCATCGTTGGGACTTTGTCTCGAGAGGTCATTGTTCCTTACACAATCGTCTGAACTTTCTTTTAATTGTTAGCGGTTTCCACACAAAACAAAAATCAATTAATTTTCCTATTTGTGCCCGCACACAAAATATACTGCAATTTCGAGTTCCTGAAGGACACTGGATAAGACTCGGGGTTTGAAGCAGGATTGAATACAATACGCAGGAGATTATTTTGAAAAGGCACGCTACAAGATTAATCCCTTAAACACCAATTTGTTTAATTTACGAAATGTAACTTAATTCTTGCTTGTGCACTATACAGTCAGAAATCTTAAATAGGATATTTTAGCATCATAAGAAAGTAATTTTTATGGTGTATATATCTAACAACTCCAACAAGTGGTATTAGAGCAAGGTTTTTGATACTACCTTTTGTATATCTAGAATTAAATACATTTGGTATGCTTATTGTAGTTTTGGGCGGAATGACATCTATACACAATTAAAATAATTAAGGCAATTATAAATACATTGTATCCCAGTCTTTATAAATGGTTACCTTCTCCAAAAGATAATCAATTAATTTCCTTATTTTGTGCCTGACGAGTGTGTTTTACTCATGAGTTTTATTCTATTTTTAACTTGATTATTGGCTAGATTTTATGAGTATTGAACATTTTTAATTTATTTATTAGTGTTGTTTTATAGATTGATGAGGTGGTGTAAATTATTGCAAAAATGGATAAAACAAGGCTATTGGCATAAATCGAGGAAAAAAGAGGAATAAAAGGGCAAAAGAGTCAATTTTCTATATTAAAAGTGAAAATAATGAGGCATATGACTAAGAGGTGGTGTCCCGATGCCATCAAAAAATGAGTAAACAAGACAACGATGTGAATTGTGGCACCCCGGCACCACCATGAAGAGAGGGGAGATAGAATTGTGGCTCCTCGGCGCCACATCCTAGGCACCTAGGTGCCACCCAAGAAATTGATGCGTCATCGTCACGCCACTCTTATGGCTCCGAAGCGTCGCCTCCTGTCAACTAGGGCATATTTTCTGCCCTTTTTAAAGTCCATACAAACTTTACATCCGGCAAAAACATGAGGGGAAGCATAACTACAAGAATGGAGACACTTTTGAGGGATTACACATTAAGATACAAAGAACACAACTTGAGATTAAGAAGAGCGAAACAAATGAGGAAGACATCAAGAAATCAAAGTTTAAGGGATTGATTGGAAGAAGAAGAAGAAGATCTTGGTGCAAAAATCATCCATTGTTCTACATCTTTAAAATTCGGTGATCCACTCAATACAATCTTTTGTTTTTATATTATGAGTCGTCAAACCATGTATTAGGACAAATAATATAATTTATTTGGTACTCTTTATTTCTTTTATTCAAAATTTTAGTTTTTTTAAAATTTTATGTATTGATTTTATTCATGTATTTAATGCTTTGAATTACTTAATCAATAAATCAATGATTTTGTGAATTTTTATGAATCGAGATGTGAGTTTAGATTTAAACCAAATAGTAAAATTCGACAATTTAGTATAACATGAGACATACCTATGTTAATTATTACGGTCGTTTTATGAGTTCTTAGATCGAATAATGCATTTAACTAAGATTGTTTTACATAGAGAAATGTGATTGAATTAGTTAAATAGACTAAATGAGAATTCGAGATGGTAAATTGAATACAATAGAAAAATTCGATCGAACACTACATTGGATTTGTGAATCTTGAATTAAGATTTAAAGGTGATCAATAGATGAAATTGTTAGACTCTAATATCCATTCCATATTTAAAGCATTAATTCGATCTTTGTGTGCAAGTTTGATAATTTCAATTAGTAGATATAGTTAGAAAACCAATCATAATTCTTAGTTTTCATCAAATAGGAGTTGAAAATATTAAAATAAGTATTAAAGTATAGTCCTTGTGGAAACGATAATTCGGACTCAAATCAAATGTCAACTATATTACTTGTTATAATATCGTACACTTGTAATAAAAAAAAAATGCACAATGTCTTTTTTTGAGCGGAATGACATCCATGTACAATTAAAATAGTTAAAGCAATTATAAATACATTATATCACAATCTTTATAAATAGTCACCTTGTCCAAAAGATAATCAATTAATTTTCTTATTTTGTGCCCACACAAAATATACTGCAATCTTGAGTTTCTAAAGAACGCCAGAGAAGACACGGAGATTTGAAGCAGGATTTAATATAGTACGCAAGAGATTATTTTGAAAAGGCACGCTACAAGGGTAATCTCTTAAATGCCAATGTGTTTAGTTTACCAAATGTAATTTAAATCTTGGTTGCACACAATATGTAGTCAGAAATCCTAAGAAAGTAATTTTTATGGTGTCTAACAACTCCAACAGAGATAACTATTAATCTTCTTATTCATAGATCTATTTTATTTTTTCTTGCTTCATGAATTATGGCACTAATTATTGTGAGTTGCAAATTTGGGGATTTTGATTTTATGTCGTTTTCATGCTTGAGAGCCTAACCTTTCTTTCTTTCTTTTTTTTTTTTTTTTTGGAAACTAAGAAGTAAATATTGTGTTTGAAAAGTAAGAGGTTCATGTTTTGTAGATTTGTGTTTTTTTCTTGGATCGACTCTTTGAGCACTACTTTCTCAGTTGAGTTGGCAGCTACAGTGTGAGAGTTCGATTTATGCCTCTTATAAGGTATGAAATTGGACTATTTGTGTACACCAGTATAGCAGCTCTTGTACCCTGACTTGTTGAGGTACATCCCGCGATTGATCTTGTCCACAATGCTCTACGAGCGAGACGGTGAGGAACCCTCAATGTTGGAGTTCAACCTTCTAAACCTTTTATAATTGTTAAATTACAATGTATACACGCATATACGTAGATTTGGCAGGTGAAAATAAGGCCCCGTTTGATTTTTATTTTTTCTGCATAAAAATGAAAAATATGACAATTATCAAGCACATCCAGCCATCATTTTTTACTTTCTATCTCTTATGTATAGCCCATAAATAATATATATTTTTTATTCTCATTCTACAAATAATGTAGATTAAACGGGGCCTAAAAGCATTTTGTGTGTAATTGCATAAATCATATCAATAAAGCATGTCACGTCACTCCAATTTTATAAGTCATTAATATTTAGCTCTTGATTCATTGAATTAAAATTAAATTTTTAATAAATTTTAATAAAAGTTGATGAAATAGTTAGTCACATTTTAAAATTATTTTAATCGCGGGCCTCATACTCTGTTGTGAGTGTGATGTACACCGTATGATAACTGTAGCACAACCCTAAACCAAACCCCCTTGCACTAACCCTCTCAACGAAGCCCTAAATCACAATAATTGCCATCAATAAAAAATGAAAATTAACAGGAGATAAGCAAAAGCTGAACATAGACAAGTTTCTGAAGTTCGCAGGTTGCAGACGTTCTTGGTATACACAAAAAGATGGCATACCATGTACTACCTCAAGATCAAATACTGAATGTTTTAAAAGTTGGAAGCTACTGTAAGGATAAGTTCGACTTTGAGATTCCATTGAACCCACCTGATGGCGTCCCAGCTCTCTACATGGAAGAGAGAAAATATCCAGTATTTCGATGTCGAGCGTGGAGATGAACTCGTGGGATTTCAGGATTTGCCAAAATCAATGGTGAAATTTGAGGAAGAGATGATTTTCATGTGGGTGACTCTCCAGAGGGATGTTATACAGGTGGTGGCGCAAAATCATCTTCATTTTTAGGGAAATTTGTACGGGGTGATTTGTTTAGGTGAAGGCAATTTTGGGGGATGTGGTAGTGGTTTGACTGTGGAGAAGGAGGAGGTGGTGAGGTGGCAGTGACGATTGGATTGCTAGAGACAAAAACATATATGTATATATGATAATTGATAAGCTAATGATGTCTCAAGTTGATGTTTTTTGATCTATTTCCTTGCTTTATTGATCCCTGAGAACTATGGGAATAAATTTTTTCTTTCTTTTAATTGAGCTTTTTTTCTTGTGATGCCTCTCAAAAATTGTATCCAGCTCAGGTTTACATTGTATTTCCCCAACTAGTTGTTGGTAGTCTTTCTGCAACTGAGGTTTATATCAAAGGGCCTACAATTAGTGGTGACATTTTTTGGCTAAAATAGTATAACCATATTGGCACTAAAGAAAGAAAGTAAACGAAAAGACTAAATGAAGTAGGTGATGTCGGTGGTGACTGGTTTTGACTGATTGTAATCAATTGTGTGCTAATTATGATTGATTGTGACTTGATCACATACGGTCACAGTTAATATTGAATTGGTCACTGACGTCACACTAAATACAAATTTGGTCATAATTAGTCACAGATAATATAAGTTAGTAAATGTTGTATTTATGGTCGTGGATTTGAGTTGAAGGTAGTAGTGGTGGTGCATTGGAGGTTATTCTGGTGAATTGTGGTGCTGGTCTCTGGTGTGTGTAGATTTGTTTATGATAACCTTCTGTAATCAAAATTGTATTAGTTGTGACTGGTTGTAACCAATTCTGTGCTAACTGTGACCAATTTTATCAAGTCACAATTGGTCACAATTAGCACAGAATTGGTCGCATACAATCACACTCAACGCAAATTTGGTCACAGTTAGTCACATTGAATACAAATTTGGTTTCAATTACTCACAGATAACGACTCGATTACATACACTACTTGAACATTTTCTGGGTTCCGTGGGTAAGTTTTAGGGTAAGGTAGGGTGAGATGGTTCCATGAACTAGGATGCAATTTTCAATTTTTAATATTTGAAATTTTTTTGGAAGGTTGGTGGTGTGGTGTGGGGTCCGTGGGTGGGATCCACGAGGTTGGGATGATAGGGGTGAAATATTATTAATTGATATATTATTAAATTGGTGGGAGTGCGTGGGGATATATTATTAAATGATTTGACAAGTTTGTTAGTTTTGAAATGTCATAAACTAATCATGGGTCATCGGTAAAAATTAAAAAAATAAGTTGCCGGAAAAGTCACCGTCACCGGAGTTGCTGCCAGAGTGGTCGCCGGAGCTGTTGTCGGAGTGGTCGCCGGAGCCGGAGTCAATGGAGGGGTGGAGGGAATGTGGTATAGTGAGGTGATAGGATGAGGTGACATGAAGTGGAAATAATTAATGTATATTATATTATAATTTAATATTTAATAAATTTATTTACCACCTGATTTTTGAAATAAATTAACAAGTTTGTTAATTTTGAAAAGTGATTCTTATATGTAGGGTTTGTGTGGTGTTCCCTTCATATATTCCATAGGCTCTTAAACTAAAAATCTGAAACGATTCATCAAGCAATCTCACGTTGTAGTTCATATAAATTACTATCAACAAACAATCATCAACTTATATAAACTGCATAATACTCCAATAATTAAACAAATTTCAATCAAAATCAAAATCATACATTGAATTGGACATCCTTTAAAAAATTATTGCAACTTCTGTTTTGTCGATTATAATTTGTAGAAATCTAGATGAAATTTTTTTATCGGATCAACAACTATGTAATCAAAGTGAAAACAAAATAAAAATTTTGGATCTTAGAAATGAAATTATATATCGTAAATAAATTTATTAAGGTATAGATTTACCTAATATTCTAATTTGGCTTGAGAATTAATTAATTAAATAATTATAAGAAGAGAAAAGAAAATAATCAAAGATAAGAAGGAAGGTGCTGGGGTCTAAAATGAAAAAGGAGTCCTATTATTTTTTATAAAAGTGATTGAAGATTAAATCATATATTTTACCAAAAAAATAAAAAAATCATATGAGAACCGTCCGGTTCCCAACGGTTCCCATACTAGAACTGAGAATTGAACCGGAACCGATTGGTTCTTAATAATTTGTCTCAAAATCAAATTATTTTTTAAAAGATTCGGAATCAAATTGACCGGTTCTAAATGGTTCCATAGGTTTTGGAAAAAAATGTCCACTTCTAAATTAATAGGATAAAAGTAAACATGCAAAAAAATATAAGGCGAAATTGGCGGTTTAAAATCGGACGACGGGCAAAAATAATATACGGCGAAACCAGCGGTTTAAAACCGGACCAAACCGTTAGGTTTAGGTTTAAGTTTTTTTCAAACCGTTCAAAATGGTTTGGTTTAAGTTTGAATTTTTCTCAAACCGGTGTAAACGATTTAGTTTGAAAATTTATCAAAAATCGATAAAATCGAACCGCTTACACCGCTATTAAATTCGAACTTAAATTTATTCCATTGCACAATCCTCAAACACCATCAACGACAATTTCTCTCACTATATTGTAGTGTTTCATATAAGCATGCACCTTTTTATTTGACAAGCTATTTGCCTTATTTTGAAGTTCAATTTAATAAAATGATTAATCGCTAAAAATTAAAAAGAAAATAAGTTTAACAAAAAAACTCATCCTAGCATAAACTTAGCCCATGAACATAAGAGGATCCCTATTGCAAATAAAAATTGGCATTGGGGTATTCTACTGGTGCCCAGCGGCGGAGTCAATATCCGGCTAGCTCTCGCGGTCGCGCGTGCTGGATCCGCCAGGATCTGCTGCGTCGGGGAGGTTGCTAGTCGCTGATCTGCTGCGCCAGGGAGGGAAGAAGCCAATGAAGAAGACGACCTTTGGTGTGGGTTGAGCCAATTTTTTTAAAAAATTATGTTTTGAGCAGTTGGGCTTAAATTAATGGCTTATGGTTTATGAATTAAAAAGGCCCAATTGAAAATAATGGCCCAATTGAAAATATCCAATTATCCAAATCCAATTATATATCCAATAATCCAAATTCAATCCCTAATTCCCAAATCGTTTTCTTTGAGAGTGTGGAGACTTGGGGTTTGGCTTTGGGACTTGGGCGATTGGCGAGTGGTGGCAAGCGGTGGACTGGTGGATTGGTGGAGTCTGACGGTGGAGTCATGGACTGGAGTGATTGGCGAGGACTGGTCCGACTAGAGAATGGAGCGACTGGCTAGGAGATTGGCCTTTTATTGGTTGGATTCGCAGTGAGTGCGACGAGCGACGGCTTCTTCAATTCTGGTCACTGCTGTCGGAGTGTGAGCCTGCGAGGGAGGGACTAGGGAGGACTCGCCACTACCTCTGCCTGTGACTGTCTGTCTGCGGTGAGAGGTAATGTTCCTTCCACTCTCCATTTATTTTTTTATTTTTTTTTGGATTATGGTTTTAATTTAATTGGTTTATCATTTATGAATTAGTGGGAATATCAACTGAGATATGATTTATGAATTATGGATTGGTATTTGTTCATTGGTTTATGAATTAAGGTTTTATAAATTAGGGTTTTTTTAATTATAGTTTATGAATTAGGGTTTATTTATGAATTATGGTTTATGATTTATGAATAATGAATTTGATATTATGGATTGGTTTATGAATTATGGATTGGTTTATGAATTAGGATTTTTTATTTTTGATTTGCTATTTGGGAATTGGGAATTGGGAATCGGGATTTAGGAATTTAGGTTTAGCAAATTAGGGAATTAGGAATTTGTGAAAGTTGAGGAATTAAGAAATTAGGAAATTTGAATTTTTTTATAGAGAAGGTGTTTGGCTCAATTGAACAATGTATACTCTTTTTGTTAATCTATGTCAATTGAAAGATAAATTGGGGCATTTAGGTTTACGTGGAGAAATATATTTTTAAAAAACTTGAGAACGAGACAATATTATAACGATTTCAAAATATGAGGCATCGTAGAATGCAGTTGTCTAAGTTTACTATTACAGAGTAATGTTGTATCGTATATTTTTTAGTACTTTGGGTTGTATTGAATTATATTTTCATATGAATATAATTTTTACGTTTCAATGCATTTACATATATATCGAATAATTTTTAATATTATTTAATTAACGACCGGCCGGATTGGGCTATTACGATCGTTGACTGTCGAGGGTCAAAGGTCAAAGTCAACCGCCCTAGCTGACACGTCGTGCTGGATTCGTCCCTGCCGGTGCCGTCCATTTCGTGTTGAATTGGAGTAACATTAAAGATGGGATGATGGAAGACTCCTCTTTGTGCCATTGGCATGTCGCGTATTTCAATTGTAGTAAATTGGATTTGTTGACTGATTAAGAGTAGGAAACAATGGGAGAAGTTTTCATTGCTTGCATAATCGAAATTTGTGCAAGTGTTGGATTTGTATGAAGTCATTGTCATCTATATATTATATATTAACGTGTTTTTCTTTTCTTTTCTTTTCACATAGCTGATCTCTTTCCCTCATTGAACGAGATACACAATTGTTCATTGTAACGTCAGCGATAAAGTCATATTTTTTGACTTTTCAAATGAATAAAATTTGACATGTTCAACGCCACATCAGCATGTGGGCATTATAATTCTTGCCCGATGTGAAAAGGTGATCATTTCTACTTCCTTTGATGTGTGGTTGTAGAGTTTTTGTGAGAACAAATTGTAAGTCTAGCATTCTGGTTTTTGTTATTTTTTTGGTGGATTGTACAAATAGTAAAAATTGGTGGATTTGGAAAAGTATAGTGTATTTTTTTCCTATAATACTGAGGTTTGTATGAGCGAAATTTTATATGATTGTTTTGACAATTTATATATTTTCGTCCTATTTTTTATTTTTATTTATTTGTTAATTTTTTTTTTTGAAAAATAAACAAATTATAAATAAATAACAGGAATTTGTCTTAATTCTCAATTTTTTTTTCACCTTGTGGAGTGGATCAAGATACCTAGCTTGGAATCCAATCAAATATTTTGGAGAGAGAAATAATTAGGACACGAAAGTCCTATACTCTTATTCATTAAAAAGATATCAAGGAGACACTTTCTTTACATTCATGTGATACAAAGAGCATGGCTGGCCACATGCTATCACAATGCCATGGTGTGTTCACAACTACATTTTTATTTGATAAACAAAATCTAAAAAAGAAAAAAGGCAGATAGGGAAAACTTGTGTGATGTTTCTCTAAGTGACATACACAAAAATGACCAACTTCGTATAGAATTATTATTATTTTTAATGCTGTAACACGTCATATTATACTCTAACAGAAATAGAACTATCGAATTCTATAGATAACTCTCTCGGTAATATCTAATCAATACATTGAATGTCAAAAGAGAGGCCTCAAATAAAAGGGCGAAGCAAAAAATAAAAAATAAAAAGAAAAGACAATATTTCACGATGAAAGTATTTTCATTGTTTGTTAAAGTATACTTGAAGCCCCCTTACATATAATCAACCTTATATTTTGACATGGCACCTTTTTCTCACATCATGTTGGCATTGGCATATTTGCGCTATATATAGAAATATTCTACAAGGTTGTAATCATTTCTTAAGAAAAATAATGCTTTGTGAATCTTTCTTTTGTTAAAGGCAAGATGAATAATTATGTTCGTACAAAATTATTTTCACATAAACCTTACACAAATCTCACAATGTGAGAGGCACACCCAAATAAAAATTGCCAAAAAATAACTCACCCCACCCTCCAAGGTGTCTGGCAGGGTTCATGGAACCCTGCCCCTGTACACAAAATGGGGTTGAAGGCAAGATAATCCTGCAATTTTTAGTTTGTGGTGAACATTCATCCTATAAGAATTTCAAAATGAGAGGAAAAACCATAACCTTTATTCTATGTTGCTTTATAATATCTCGTCTGAAGTAGAAAGTGAAGAACATAATCGAAATAAACAAAATCATGTGCTTCTATGTTTTATTTTTATTTTTCAATTCACTGGTTTGCCATTGCACATTGTTTAGGTTTTTCTACTTTTCGATGTCATTTTAACGATGATTGTATTTGTAAATTAAAAGTAGCATCTTTCTAGAAGAGTTTTTTTGTTCAAATGATGTGTTTATCGTTTACAACGATGAGTTGTATACTAAAAGGCATTACTTTCAAGGAAATTTTACAAGATTCCAACCCCCCCCCCCTCATTTTCTCTCAATACTTTCGTCCTTCTTAAGTAATGTGCTCGGGACAAAACCCAATCTAATGACATTTTGTCATTTCACACGGTTAGTACTCGTCTAAAGTTGGAAATGTAAATTTGATACGTCTCGATGAAACTATATATGATTTCAACAATTAGATTGTGACTAAAACATGACAGCCTTTGTCTTGTTACAATGTTTTTGTTTTCTTTACGTAAGAAAGAGGAGATGCTAAAGAACAAGTGTGTTGATTGTGTTTCAAACAAACACATCTTTAAACATTTTCACATTTTCTTGTTTTCTTTACTTGAAAGAGAGGTACAAAAGTTATTGGAATCTAAAGAAAACCATGGCCTTTGTTTCTCTAAAACATCGTCAAGTTGCACCTTTTTTTTTCACATGATAAGAGTTAAATAGTTTCGTTTTACCTTTTCTTATTTAGTGGTTGTCAATTTAACATGTGCTAGATGCGTTTGCATCAAGTTATATCAATGTGCATATACCATCTATTTTTAAAATTATTTAACCGTTGATTTATCATATCCAATCTAATTGATTTCGGAGCATTTTGCTTATCCGAATCGATTAGCTTTATCGTTTCTTATCATCAGGTCATTAACTTTCTTGATCTTTGATGCTAAATAGGCATTAGCTTTGCAAACTTCTAAATTAGAGGGAAAAAATTGATTTCTTGCTATCCGATTATAGCCCTCCTTGGCCTCTCTCCTAAGGACCTACCATCCAACCTAGAGTAACAAGATAAGATCTCTATCTATAATAAAACTCAGTTTCATGCTATTGGGAATTTGGGACTAAGGGTCCGTTTGATAGCAAGAGTGAAATTTGGGGTGGAAAAGAATTGAATTGTAGGGAATTGAATTTCTTGGAATTGTAATTAAAGGTGTTTGATTGGTATAATTTTTCACATTTCTATTATAATACGGTTGGCTTTGTTTTTTTATGCAAATTGTCAATTAAATGGATAAATTTTTTTACCATTGAGGACAAAATATGTTTAGATTGCCAAAAATAAATAAAAATAAATATTTTTTTATTTTTACGTTTGACTTTGTTTTGTATGAAATTTGTCAATTAAAAGGATAATTTTTTAACACTTTATCTTAGAATTTGTTTTTATTACTTAAAAAAAATGGTGGAATTGTATTTCCACCATATAGTAAGCCATTGGAATTCCACGAAATCACGCTTCAAGCGATTGTACCTTGGAATTGGGTGGAAACCAATTCCATGGGAAAAAAAAAACGCTATCAAACAGCGAAAAAGTAAAAGTTCTAGAAAAATAACGACGTATCAAACGGAGCCTAAGTACAATAATGCCATGAATTGTATGTGGAAATTTTTTTAAATTGAAATGCTCGAGCTAAATCCTATTTTTAGCAAATTTATATTTAAAGTACGCAAATCCTTTTGTAATTCATTTGATCCAGACTACAAAAATCTATTTATTTACTAAAATATTATTCAAACTAATTTTTGTTTACGTCATTCTCCTCTACCATGTTTTTGAGGACATCCATCTCTCTTTAGTTGACTTTTATATCTCTTTAGTTTAGTTTATTTACTAAACATTTTTTTTTTTTTTTTTTTTAATGGGATTGAAGAGTTTTTACTTCATGAAATATTATTATTAAGGGTGGGCGTTGAATGATTTGGTTAGATTATCTTGAGAACCAAATTGAATCGATTCTCATTAACAAATTGTGAAAATGCAAGAATTTATTCCAAAGATCAATTGGTTCTGGTCTGAACGGGGATCAATTCTTGTCCAATTTTTTATGCTTCAAAAAAAGTAAAAATTTAACTGATAAATTTCTCGTTATATACTTCATTACTTCTTATAATCGAAAATGCAAGCACATAAATTAAAAATAAAATAAACTCTCGAGAGTGTCTCAACCAGTGGTCAAGAATCAACTTTTCCCATTCTGTTTTATTTTCATTTTTCTCAATTAAGATTGAAAATCTTCATCCTTAGAATCAATGTAATATTTTAATTTTTTATTTTTCTCAACAAGAATGAAGAGTAACTCGACCATGAGTCTAAATTACCAATAATAAGTTAAAAGTCGTTTGGCTTGTATTTGAATTTTCAGTTTTTCAATTTCGATTTATTTTAAGATTGCTAGAAAAGCATTTGACTCGTCATTTCGAAAAACTCTTTTTCAAAACCAAAAAAAAAAAAAAAAATGAAAAATACAGTTGGGTTGAAGAAAGAATTTTTTTGCTTCATTCCGATCAACTTTATTCTATTGAGTACTAAGACACAACCAACACTCAAAGTAAAAAAAAGTGTGATTACGCTCCTCATGGATAGCCGAATTGGTGGAGTAGGTGAGTGCAGAGACTTTTGATCACGAGTTCGATTTTCCCTACCAATACTTTCTCAATCGAGTCAGTCGCACCGAACTTATCTAGTGTGATTAACCTGACTGGCATGGTATGTAGGCTATTGTGTCAGCCCGATAGTTTATCCAGTGCACATCTGAAAGGTAGCAACTGTGGATTCCTCGTTTAAAAAAAAAAAAAAAAAGAACTGATTACTAGAGAAATCTTTGTAACAAATTTGAGTTCGATCGACATTACAATTTTGGGGCTCTATTTTGGCTGTGGTAAAAAATGATGGAAGGTGATGGTGGTGGTAGTGATGGCAAAGTGCATGGGTAGGGAGTGGGTTATGTTGACATGGTGGTGATAGAAGGGGGTCGGGCAGGGGTGGCATTTGGAGAAAATGATGGATTATATTATTTTTATTTATCGTGTTTTGAAGTTTTAAGTTATAAAATTTTATTTTATTTTCAAAAATATCAAATCAAGCAAAATTTCCTTTTTGGACTCCATAATAATAATAAGGGTAATTGGCGCAAAACGTTAATACATTTCAAAAATTTTGTAGAAAATATCTATACCTTTCATTTTTTGGTGCAAAATATCCATATCTTTCAATTTCTTGGTGCAAAACGTCATTTTCACAATTATTTAACGTAAAATAGCCAAAATACCCCGCTATTTAAATATAACAAATTACAACTATAGACCCAAACTTTTAAAAAGTGGAAATAACCTTCCAAACTTCACATTCTTCCTACATCTCACCCCCACACCACCGCCGCTTGCCGGCCCACCTTCCGGCCACCAAAGCCACTGTGTATGTGTACTCACTTCCTAGTAATCCCTGCACCAGTCTCCTCCCAAAACCCATATTAACCTCTAATCAGATCATAAAAATCACCGATGCCGCCTATTCTCATCACTCTCCACACAAAAATGGCCGCTGCCACTGTCACCACATGCCCAGAACCCTCCGCTTTCAAACTCATCTCTTCTGCCCCAATTCTTCCTCTCTCACTGCTTTCTTCTCCCTCAAAATCCCCTCCGCTGCTGATTCTCGAAACTATTCCTTCAAATCCTTGAAATCCTATCTCAATCCCCAACCACACCACCACATCACTAGCCCTATCCGTTCCACCACATCCACCTCCGACGCCGCTTCCACCGTCACTACATTCCACAGGCTCTACTACTTTGTGGGCAACAACATCGACACTGACCAAATCATCCCTGCCGAGTACCTCACTCTCGTCCCCTCCAATCCAGATAAGTACGTATCTTGGTTCTTAAGCCCTCATTGGTCTTCCATCTTCGTACGACACTCGCTTCATTGATCAAGGAGAAACGAATTCCAAATACTCCATTGTGATTGGGGGAGATAATTTTGGTTGTGGCTCGTCCTGAGAGCATGCCCTTGTAGCCATAGGTAGGGATGGCAACGAGCCGGGCCGGCCCGGCTCGCGGGTCGAAATTTTAGGCCCGGGCTCGGCTCGGGCTCGGAGGATCCGGGCTTTTTCCGAGCCCGAGCCGAGCCGAGCCAAAGCTCGATGAAATTTTTGGGGCTCGGCCCGGGCTTCGGCTCGGGCTTTTCCCGGGCCGGCCCGTATTTTCCTATTTTTTTAATTTTTTTTTTAAAAAATTCAGTATTATTCTATTTTTTTTTACATTTTTTTATCGCAAACCCAAAAAATTCTTGATACGAACCGGCCCGCGTAGATAACGGGCCGGCCCGGCTCGGGCCGAGCCCCAAAAATGAGGCTCGGCCCGAGCCTTGGCTCGGTATCCCGGGCCGCGAGCCGAGCCGGGCCTGGCCCGAGCTTTTCACGGGCCGAGCCCGGGCGGCCCGAGCCACCGAGCCATTTTGCCACCCCTAGCCATAGGTGCCTCCGGGGTGGTTGCTGTTGTAGCCGAGTCATATGCTCGGATTTTCTTTAGTAATTACATGGCCACTAGGGAGGTTTATCCAGTGGAATCGGAGGGAAGGTTGTGCAAGGAGTGTAAGACTGGGGATGTTGTGACCATTGAGCTTGGGGAGAGTGACAGCAAGTTGATTAATCATACCTCTGGCAAGGAGTATAAGTTCAAGGCTTGAAGCCAATTGGAGGGTTTAGGGAAGAAGGTGAAGTTTGAAGAGTTATTTGCACTTTTTAAAAATTTGAGTCCGTAATCATAATTTGTTCTTTATTTTTCTTTTCTTATTTTTTTTATTCTATTTAAATAGCGGGATATATTGGTTATTTTACGTTAAAAATTTGTAAAAATGACGTTTTGCACCAAGAAATTGAAAGCTAGAGACGTTTTGCACCAAAAATAAAAAGTATAAACGTTTTTCATAAAAACCTTGAAAGGTAAGAATGTTTTGCGCCAATTGCCCATCTAATTTATAATTGAAGTCAAGTTTCATAGCTCATATGTATTTTCTCTTCTAATTTTCGGCACTGAATCAAGAAAAAACATAAATGAACAACATTTTGAGTCTTCAGCATAATTTTAAACAATTTTTTGTCAACAGAAATGAAAAAGTACAGACGTATTATTTGCATAATATACGGAGCAAAATACAAATTCTTGAAAACCATAGAAGTCAACATCCCTCTAATTTCATTATTTCTTCAAACTTCACCTAACAACACTCTAAATTCTTCCGAAGACGAAAAATTTTTCATGCCATGTTCAGTGCGCAATACTGAATAGAACTAATTTTCACCTCATCTCCGAGTGAGGTGTCTAGTGCACAATACTGATTTTTAATGTCTCCCGGTCCAACTTACCCAATATAAGCTATAAAAAAAAAAAAAGGCGTACAAATCAATACTGCAAGAAATCTGGCATAGCCACAATAGGCTGCTGATTAACAAAGAGAAAATTGCAAGATTGGTTCATGAGGTTATTATAAGCAGAATCTGCAATTGAATGATTCTCCTCAATGCCAAAACCACAATTGTTAGCATTCAAGAAACTTATGATTTCATTGAGAGATTGCAGTCTCTGGCTGAGTTCAGCCACTTGAGCTCTGAGAATTGAATTCTCAGCCTCAATGTTGAGATAATGCTGAGTGGTGATATTCATTCTTGAGATAATCTGATTATTTTCCTTCCTAAATTTAGCCTCTTCTGCCATTAAATCATCCAATTTTTTCTGTTTTCGCAGCCGGGATCGCCGTGCTGATTCCCGGTTCGAAATCACTCTCTTCCTCTTCCTCTGATCCATCAATTGCTGAAGATCTTCTTCAGAACCTGAGTTCTGAAGCCCAGATGAACCTGATGATGTCCCACTAGATGAAGCCATGAGACTGTTACAGATCAAATGCTAATCCCAACTTAAGCGAAGAAAACAAGGGAATCAACACAGATTTACAGTGGTTCACCCAATTAAGTTGATCAAAATGCACACAAATTTCCTGATGTTCACCCCAGTCGACCTTATTTTGAAAGTCGAACTGGGTTCGATGACACAACCGCGTAGTATAATTAGGATACCCACAACTGAACAGAAACCTCACAGAATTGATCAAATTTCAAGAAATATTGGATTTGGAGACAGCAGACTATAGATATTATATTAGCAGGACCCAGATAGAATTACAGCTATATATATATATATATAGGCTACTTATCAATTATATTCATAAAAGTGATTACAAAATCATGAAATGCAATAGAACCAGTAAAGGAAAACAACAGAGAAAGATTGAACTAAATGGGTCCTGCGCCTATATGTAGAATTTATCATAAACCCAGAAAGAAAAAGCTCACTTAGAATTGCATACATCAATTTCAAAGATCAAAAACAATAAAGTAAGCATCAAGATTAGCTTAAAATAACACCCCAGATCCTTAATTATAATGAAGCTGAAGAAAATTTTCCGGGCTAAACCCTGAACCCAACTAATCAAGATTGATAAGACAGTGACAAACTGGGGTTTTGGATCCAAATAAGGATGAAAAACACCCTTGGAACTGAAAATCAAGAAGGCGCAGAGTGAGATTAAAGAGTAATTGAGGGAGGAGAAGGGGATATTTGATAGTGATTCGGGTCAGATTTTATAGAGCAAAACAGCATCTTTTAAATTGTTAAAAAATAGGAAAATGAAAATCAAAAACAGAAACCTGTGGAATAAAGAAATGTGAGTAATGCTAAGTGCACCTAATTTTTCACTTAAAAGGTTATTGAATTGATAAGTGATTGTCCCTATTGGCCCACAGGCACCTTTTAATAGGGAGAGTCACTTGTTAATTCGATCAAAAATTAGAGTAAAAAATTATGTAAAAATAGAATTTTTCAAGAAATGTAGATTGGAATCTACTCTGAAAAATGTTGCAGTGGAGGTAAAGGACAGTGGGGCATGTGGGGTAGAGAGGTAAGGATGGAGTGGGTCTAGATCCGCCGGGAAGCTACTGGAGAAGTTCTTCTTATTATTATTATTATTTTTATTTTAACATGGAGAAGGGCTTAATAAAATTGCGATGTTTTTAACTTTTACAGAAAGAAAAATATAATAATATAATCAGTTTATTTCTCTACCGTCCAGGAATGGCAAATGGGCCGACAACTTGCTGGCTAGTTGTCTCGTCTCGCCTGGCTCGATTTATAAATAACTCAAACTTGTTTTCAAATGAATCATGGATCAAATCGAGCACAATTTTTCATTCGAGTTGTGTTATGATAATCAAATGGATGATCTAACAATTGAGATTCCCCTCACACATGAGAGGAAAATATTATTTTATTTAAGTGGGACCCTCACACTCATATGAGGGGAATGTCAATCGTTAGGTCATCCCTTTGATTTGTTTAGCATTATTCTTTTCATCCACGAGTTGAGTCCGCTCATCAAACCTACAAGCAGGCTTGTTTGGGATCCTCATTTTTTGATATATATATTTTTTTTTTAAAAAAAAATCATACTTGTTTTTAGCTTATTTTCTTAATCTTTTTAAAGAAAACGAGTCGTGCTCGTAGATAACTCGGCTCGATCCATGATGTCCCACAAGCCAAAGGGTTGAACCAAGTCTAGGATTTGGACACTAGTCAAGCTCGATTGTTTAAGGGTCGTGCCGAACCACCTCTATCATCACCTAGAGTACTATTCTATATTGTGGATTTTGTTCTGAGGAGGATAATAATGGAGAGCTTATTATTTGACAAGTCTTGTGGTAGATTTTCGTTATTAGAGGCTAAAAAATCAAAAATAAAAGGTTGAGGATATGGCTCACATTCTGTCAAAAGATAGAAGTTGGGCAAAATGGGAAATGAGGTAAAAGAAGTACTCAACTAGAGCAAAAAAAAATTTCCCCTAATTTGTAATAAATTCAAATTTTGATTCTTGTAAATCGATGAGTTTATTAGAATATTGAAACAAATGTTACCAACACCTCGATGGAGTAACTACAAACGCCCTCGGGGGGAATAACAATCCATTCTATATTTTAATTTCATTTTAATCCGATCATTTTTCTAAATACCATCATCATTCCAAGTCCAGTAATGATGGTCTGTTATTATTCTTCTCTAGAAATTGCATTTTCAAAGTTGAGTCAAGACCCAACAAAACAGGTTGGTTATGTTGGTGAAGAAAATGTTGGGAAATGAAAGGCTGTTCGAACAATTGTTACCTCCTTCAAGTGCGATTTAGATCCTAATCACAAATGTGATATACGTGTAGAAGCGAAAATGACTCATTTACCCTTTCGTTCTGTCGAAAGAAGTATCGAATCCCCTAAATTTAATTCACACTGATATTTGTGATTTAAAGTTTGTTCAAACTAGAGCAACTAAAAAGTTTTTTTTTTTTTCACTTTTATTGATAATTGCACTCGATATTACTATGTGTATTTACTCAAAAGTAAAGACGAAGCAATTGAAGTACTTAAACTCTATAATTTAGAAGTTGAGAATCAACTTAGCTAAAAGATTAAGGCTATAGGAAATGATAGAGGCGGTGAATATGATTCTCCGTTTGAACAATTTTGTTCGAAATATGGATTATTCATCAAATTATCGCGCTTTATTATCCTCAATCTAATAGCATTGTTGGACGCAAGAATCGAACATTGAAGAAGATGATGAATGCTACGTTGATAAGTTCTGGATTACCGCATAACTAGTAGGGGAAGCTTTGCTTTCTGCCAATTATATTCTCAATAAATTACCACATCGAAAAATGCATAAAAAACCTTATGAATTATGGAAAGATCACAAACCTAACTATAAATATTTAAGGGTATGGGGATGTTTGGTTAAGGTAGTGGTTCCTAAACCTAAAAAGGTTAAAATATGGCCTAAAATCATTGATTGTGCATTCATTGGTATGCATATCATAGTAGTGCGTACAAATTTATAGTACATAAGTCTGAAATACCCGATGTGCATGTTAATACGATTATTGAATCGAGGGATGCTACATTTTTTGAAAATGTTTTTCCTTATAACTTGCAAAGTGAACCAAATTCACTAAAAAGATTTCATGATAATAAAGAGGTTGTAGATCGTGAATCTATAAATGAAGAAGAACTGAGAAACAATAAGAGGTTTAGGAATACAACCTCCTTTGGGCCTCATGTTCTAACATATTTGTTAAAAAATGAACCTCGAAGTTATAAAGAGGCTATATCATTAACCGAATCTTCATTTTGGAAAAAAGCGGTTAATAGTGAAATTGAATCCATACTACAAAATCATACATGGAAATGAGTAAACATTCCTCCTGGCAATAAGTCATTGGGGTGTAAATGGATTTTCAAAAGAAAAATGAAAGCAGATGGATCAATTGACAAATATAAGGCTAGACTTGTCGCTAGGCCTGGGCACGATTCGGTTCGGTTTGAAGAGAATTGAACCGAACTTCAGAACCAAGTCGAACCGAACCGAACCGAAAATTTTTCGGGTAGTTAGTAAACGGAACCGTCGAGTCCAAATATAATTTTTGAACCATTCGGGTTCGGTTCCATTCGGTTCGGTTCGGTTCCATAGTATAATTAATTTTTTTAACATTTATAACAATACTACAGTCTGACATATTCAATATTAACTTTTACAAATTAACGTATTCCAATTTAATAACATATAAATAACAAGTTGTCCAATAAGATTAATTTACCAATATATACAAATAATAAAAAATAGATAGTAAATTAGTAATACTAAAACATCGATGGTCCATATAAATTAGAAGTCATAGACTCATAGAAATAAAATATTTTAAAGTATTGTTAATACAGTAGTACTTACTTACCAACTATTTGATTTAACCATCAATTGCTTGACTTGTCATACTACATACTAAGAAAACTCTACAAGAAAGATTGAAAAATCACAATTAACAAACATAAATAAACTAAAAATTGTTCAACTAATAAGATTTAATGAGAAAAAATACAATATATTTTTTATTACATGTCTTAATACCCCATAGAACTCAATCTCTTATTCTCTTTATTGCAAACTCTATCTTTATTAATTTATTTGAAAAAACTAAAATAATTTGATTCATCACATATATAAAAATTAAAAAATTAAAAAAAAAAATCGATTTTTATTCTATTTTTCGGTTCTCAGTCTAGAACCGAGAATCGAACCGTACCCGTCGGTTCTTGATTCAGATACCTGTTCGAATATTTCACTTACGAAGAACCGCTCGGTTCGGTTCGATTCGATTCAATTCGGGTTCGGGTTGATTCAGTTCGTTTCGGGATATATGCTCAGTCCTACTTGTCGCTAAATGCTACAAGCAAAAAGAAAGTCTTGATTATTTCGATACATATTCACTAGTAACAAGAATTACGTCCATACGTATGCTTATTGCGATAACAGCACTGAATGATTTGTATATTCATCAAATAGATGTAAAAATGACATTTTTGAATGGCAAATTAGATGAAAAAATTTATATGGAGCAACCTGAAGGATTTGTGGCCTCGGAACAAGAAAAAAAAATTGTGTCGACTTATTAAATCCCTTTATGGATTAAAGCAAGCTTTTAAAAAATGGCATGAAAAATTTGCTACAGTAATGATGTCAAATGGTTTCAAAATTAATGAGTGTGAAAAATGTGAGTATGTTAATAACACTCAAAATGGATATATCATGGTATGTTTATACGTAGATGACATGTTGATTATGAGTAACAATGGTACCATAATTCAAACTACTAAAAGGATGTTAACAAGTAAGTTTGAAATAAAGGATTTAGGTGTGGCAGATGTTATATTAGAAATTAAAAATTTTAGAACGTCCAATGGTCTCATTTTATCTTAATCACACTACATTGAGAAGATTCTTGATAAATTCAAGAAATATAATATTATTCCTATGAAAACACCATGGATGCGAGTATGCATCTAGTTTCCAATACTGATGACAGTAAGTCTCAATTAGAATACTCTCATATTATTGACAATTTAATGTATGTCATGAACTGCACTCGACCTGATATTGCTTACTCAATTAGTAGGCTAAGTCGATATACGAGTAATCCAAGTACTGCGCACTAGAAGGCAATTGTCAGAGTTTTAGGGTATTTAAAACATACCCAAAACTTTGGATTGTACTATTCGAGATATCCATTAGTCCTTAAAGGATACTGTGATGCAAATTGGATATCGAATACTAAAGACTCCAAGTCGACAAATGGATATGTTTTCAAAATAGACATGTATAGCTAGATCAACGATAGAATCTGAATTCATTGCATTAGACAAAGCTGCGGAAGAAGCTGAATGACTACGAAATTTTCTAGAAGATATTCTGTGTTAGATAAAACCTATGTCTACTATATGTATCAATTGCGATTGCCAACCAGCAATTGTTAGGCACAGAATGCTATGTATAATGGAATCTCGACATATACGTCGTAGACACAATATTGTTAGACAATTGCTCTAGTGGTGGCAATGGGCCGAGTCGAGTCGGCTCGGCTCGTCGCCCTACGAGCTCGTGGGCAACGGCTCGGCTCGTGAAAAAAAAGTCGAGCTCGTGGCTCATGGGTCAGGACGAGCCGAGCTTCAGCTCGGCTCGTGAGCCCATCTTTTTTTATTTTTTTATATTATATAATACACATTTTCTAATTTTTTTAAAAATTTGACAAGCCACGAGCCGAGCCGAGCCGGCTCGTGGCTCGTCAAATCGAGCCCACGAGTTGCTCGTCTACTTGATGAACCGAGCCAGGCTCGGCTCATCTGACATTTTCAAAGCTCGGCTCGTAGCTCGGGCTCGTTTTTTACGAGCCCTCGTTTTTACGAGCCCGAGCGGCTCGTGACTAGTGACTCGTTTTAGACGAGTCGAGCCCACGAGCTACTCGGCTCGATTGCCACCACTAAATTGCTCTCTACTAGTATTATCTCTATGGATTATGTGAAATCAAAAGAGAATATTGCGAATTCGCTAACTAAAGGTTTGAGGAGAGAGCAAGTCGAAAGTTCATCGAAGGGGATGGGGTTAAAAATTTAAAATCGATAAAATAATCAAGAGTTTCCATGGTGGCAACCCAACCTAGTTGACTGGAGATTCCAAAATTTATGTTCAAAGGAACAACCGAACTGTGGAATACTTAGTACGCATTTGAGAGATTTTAATCCTACCCATTTCTATGATGAGTCAGTGCCTAATTGCCGAGCAATAAGCTAAGTTACAATTTTATTGATTTCTATACTCAATTCATTCAAGTGGAGTATAGCATAATACTCTTTATGGAGATCACATATGTGAGTGAGAAGTGGCCGCTTCTAAGAGAATTTAGGTGAAGATAAATTCTCTAAAAAACACTCATGAACTAGGAGGTGTCCAAGGTCAAAATGGACACAAACGTGAGAACCAATTGTGATCGAATGGAATTGTGTGACTTCTATTGTCTAAGTTTACACAAACGACTAACTGTTCAAAGCATTTTGCTATTGATTGGCTAAGTAAATTCGATAGATTTTACTTGGGAAAGTTTAAAGTCTTTGACCACTTATCACGATACAGTTTTCTTCCATTTTACTTCGAAAAAACATATCAAAAGATGTTGTTTGGAAAAAGGCCGACATTTCATTCATGTGGGGGATTGTTGAGAAATTGTTTTATTCTTATTAGTGAAATGGGTCAACTTTGAGCCCAAATTTCTGTGGGACCCGTACCTTAATTTTAACGGGACCTAGCATATTCACGTTCTACTCCGCGAGATGATTAACGTGATATATTTACTTATCGAAAATCATTTAGAATTGAATGAAATATTTAATGTCAAAGTAATTCACTTGAAACTATGAACTAGTGAAAAAATTGATGTATTGGAAATTGCCAAACATTAATCCCACATAGGAATTAGGAAACTTTGGTGTGGTTTATATTGTGTAAGTTTGGGAATTGAGTTTGGGTCCAAAGGGGTATCGACAGTTTTTGAAAGGCGGAAAACCTATATCCTATTGGGTTCAGTCCTAAGCCCATATACGTGTTGTCGTCATCGTCTGTCCGTCCAATTGGCCGGCTCAACACGAGAACGTGCCCGAGTCCGGTCCGATCTGATCCGGTTCATGTTCGAGTATGAGTCGGTCCTTGTATTATATTATCTTTTTGGACAAATTTATTTAAATTTTTGGCCAAATTGTAATTAGTCAAATTCTTGGGTACTTAATGAAATTATTTAGCTTATTTTCGAGTAATTTTTTGGTTTGGATAGTCTGTTAACCGACTAAGTTAATCGACGTAACAGTCGTCTGTTTACAGTCGTCTGTTAACTGATTTAACCGTTGCAGTACTGAACAATGATGTCTATTTGAGTGGAGGCTGTTCTGAAAAGACTGAGGATGTTCGAATGGCCACGAACGAGTCTACAAAAAGTCAGCCCCGCTGTCTAAATAATTACACAATTTTCATTGCAAATTTTCTCTGCTTTGAATCACATTCTCCCTCTCATATTCGTTCTGATATTATTAATGAAGTGAAAACATTTCACTAAATTCGTTGGAACTCTTACAGATTGTTGTGTTGTTTCCATAGGAGATGAAATTTGTTTTATCATGGGAAACGATTGTTGAACGCTTTTAGCACATTTGAAGGTAGCAAATTCATTTTAAGGAAATATTGTGAAGTCAATGGGCTCGAATTATTTTTCTGATCTTTTGATTATGCTGTGCAAATTACATTAAGATAATTTTGTCAGATTGTAGGAAGAAGAAACTTATACTCCAGAATAACAAAAATCAATCTTAAGAGTTGATAATAATAATAATAATAATAATAATAATAATAATAATAATAATAAAATTTTTGATTTTCTTGGTATCACTCTTCAAAAACTTTGACCTAAATTTTGGACTATCTCTTACGTTTTAAATTATACAAGTATAAATATCACAATGTGCTAATCATACTTCCAAAATTAGCCGCAATTCAGTATTTTTTTTTATTAGCAATGGACAAGGAAAATGCTAGATGATTATCGCAACTTGACCATCACCATCATAGATATGAAATTTTTATTTGCCACGCCTCTCTTCATATGTTTAGGTACATTGTATGGGTTGTTTTCATGCTTATTTCATTAGTTTTTACTTTTTATCATTTTATATACAACCTGATCTCTCTAAATTTGTACCATTAATTACACAATAATTTATTAACTACTTGTGATTATTAATTTGTAAAAAATCGAGTTAAAAAATTATTTCATACATATTTGTTAATATTCTCTTAACGTCTACTAATGCCCTCCTAAATTAAGAAGAGGAGCAATAAATTGTCTATAAGGAAATATCGGATGATGATCTCATAATAATCGCATCGTATAAAAGGAAGTCGAAGAAGATATGGATGATGATTTCCTTTTGTCTAACCATGCGCTTCACTTGTGTGTTTTTCTTCTTGACATTTCAAATCATACTCTCATATTGTAGCTTACAAAGTATTTGAGGTATACAGTTTGAGATTGGGACAATCGTATTGAAACGTGCTACTCTAGATTGATGATTCTCTAATAAACATTATTTTTGTTTAATTTTTTATATTTTGTGATAATTATTAGATAACGTGAAATATTAAATTATGTCTATGGGACGCGGTTCATTTTCATTAAATTTTATTAAATGCCGGAGATTATTAATGAGATATTAGTTCTTGTTTGAGCCTCATTTTTTGGAGTTAATAAATATTGGAATAATGATTTTTTGGATAATGTGTAATTAAAAAGTAGAAAAAAATTTAAATTTACGTACAAAATTTTTATTATATAAAATATGGTTAAAAATAAATTTTGAAAAAATGAAAATCAAACAAGGACTTAATTCGGAGAGGCAGGAATAGGGTTACTAGTATATTTTATGAGATTCTAAATAAAGGAGAAAGGCAGATGTACAGACGAAATCTTACAGAAAATTTACAGAATACTCATATTGAATGTAGGACTCATGTGAATTAAATATTGTCAAAAAAGTGGGATCCACTTATTTGTGTGATGTCCGTAGAACTTCTGTGAATTCCCCTTCTATAAATGTAGTACGCTCCCTAGATAAATACGTCTTTTGTAAATAAGCACGACCTTGATGTTATCAAATTGAATCATAGCCCGCGTTAAAGTTTGGGTCAATATATGTTTTTGCTGTTTTATTTCATAAAATAGAATAAAAAAAAAAAATAAAAGCATAGGCCCCTAAAAATTCATGTCGTATTCTGATGTAATTTAAAATACATTGGTGTATGTCCTTCAGAAGATGTGCGCCCTTATTTATAGAATTATGCTGCTCTGACAGGCTGTAAAAGGCTTGGCAAGATAAGCCTCTCACATGGGACCCACTTAAAAAAAAAATACCCCAAAAATACCCCACCCCACACTTGTTGTGCCATATAGCTCATGTTAAGTTTGACCTTTCCATTTCTCTTTTAAAAGATTTTATTTTTTGACTCCACTTCAAGCCTGTTTGGCTTAACTTTTGAAAAGTAAAAAAAAAATTTTTGAGATTTAAAAGTTATTTTTGGACCCATTTAACTAATTTTATGGAAGTACTTTTGAGAAGAAGCTGATCCAATTGATTGTTTTTAAAAGCACTTTTTTTAAAACAAAAATGAAGATAGTTTTGTCCAAAAACTCTTCCACAGTAAGTAAAAGCAAAAGCCGACATTTTATTTAAAATTATCTAGAAAAAAATATAACTATAATAAACTCTATATAATAAGCCGACTTAAATTTTATTCTTATGTTTAATAATATTAATTTAAAATTCAATCGTTAATCAAGACTTTCAAGATTAATAAGGTGGAGATAGACCTGAAAGGTCATGTCTGTTGGATTTTCATTTATCCATAGGGGGACAAACTTTGATGGTTTGAGGAAAAAAAAACCATGACACTATGTGAAGCATGCTCAAATAGGGATAAAAGCAAGGGACAATTACCTGATTGGTCTTTAAACTTTGCGTACAATTTTCATGGGTCACTAAATTTGAAAAATTTCTCCATTAGCCACTGAACTTTACAAAATATGGGATCACTTCAGTGGCTAATGGAAATTTTTTTGAAGTTCATGGTTGAGATTACATTTTATAAAGTTCACTGACTTCTTGAGAACCGTACGCAAATTTCAGTGACAAATCGGGTAATTTATCAATCTTTATATTAGTTTTTCTTTCTTTCTTTGATCTCAGAAAGCCCGAATGAAAAAAAAGTTATTCTTTTTTCTAAATTTGACAATACTAAAGAGAATAAATTGTGGGGGTAGTACATTAAAAAAGAGACTAAAAAAATTAAAGATTATTTAATTACCTGGCCAGACCAATCAATAAATTTTGAGAAATGTTTTCAGGATGTAACTGAACTTCAAATATTTTCCCGTCAGTCACTAGACTTTACAAAATGTCCAATTACTAGCATGAAAACTTTTGAAATTCTCAGTGATGAATATGATTGCATTTTGTAAAATTTAGTTACTAACGAGAAAATTTTTCAAGTTCAGTGATCTCCTAAAAGCCATTTGCAAAGTTTAGCGAATGATTAGGTAATTATCCTGACAAAGGCATCTAAACTAGGTGAAAACATACGTCTAGTCTGCTATATTCAAAAGAATTGAGCACTCTAACAATTAATAAATTTTATTTGGTGATGACAAATAAAAAGGATGGTTTAACCATTAAAAAATTAAATTGAAATTAGCTCTAGTTGAACTAGTTAACAAGCTAGTCCACAACATTAAGTGATGCCATAAAAATCGGAATTGTTGGGACCTAGTATCGATATTGATTAAATTATCTTGAAATTTTAACACACAAAACGATTGATAAAATATCATTTTTGATAGTTGAATAGTTCTTTTGAGAGCTGGTCCACACTCCACTATGGAATCTAACCAATTATTCTTGATTTGACATTTTTAGAATCTCTTTTAACACTTCACCATATCCCATGTCAAACGCGTCTATCTCAACAATAATGGATGTATGTGGGTCTAAGATTGAAAGACATGGTATACTTTTGACAACTGCTTTATCTTTTCGTACAACTAAAGTGTGCTCGTGACTCCATGAGTCAATGTTCTTTTATAATCTTTTGAAAAAAGGGACACATGTCAATCTAGGTTCCTAGGACATAATATTCATTTAGGAACCACATGTGGGAATACTCACCACTAGTCTTGACATAAAACGACTTTCTTAGCAGAAATTGCTAATCCATTTTTTTTATGACATGAATAAGTGTATTGAGATGTTTGAAATGTTACTCTGAACTCTCTTGAGTAAATTAAAATATCATCAATATAAACTATGATAAATTATTGAAAATGGCTAAAGATATCATTCAGAATCTTTTGAAATATAGAATGAGCATTTTTAGAACAAATAGCATGACATTCCATTCATATTGGCCAAAAGGAACATTGAATGCGGTCTTGTATCTGTCATCTTCTTTAATTTGAATTTGCTAGAAATCTGACTTCATATCAAATTTTGAGAAGATGACAGCTTTGAATAATCTGTTTAACAAATCTTTCTTTTGAGGTAATGGATATCGAATCCATTGAAGAGTTTTATTGAGTGGCTTGTAATTGATAACAAGACGAGGAGCACCTCAATCAATTTCAGTCGAATTATTGACATAGAAAGCCGAGTAACTCCAAAGAGATTTGTTTGGGCGGATAAGACATTTTTCAAGAATATCATTAATTTCTTTGATACGGTGATCAAGTAATTTTTTGTTCATTTGAATAAGTCGATATTTTGTATTCATGAAAATCAGAATTGTAAGGAATAGAAACAGCGTGTTTCTTTCTGTTCTAGAAGATTTAAATCACTTAAGATACTTGTTTTATACCATCTACTGTAATTTTCATGCTGAGAGATTCTCTATGTTTGCCATGCTCGAAAACCTGCTAGTCAAAAATTGGAATTATCTAACAAACGCATGAGTTATTTTGAGTAGGGGTTACTTCCACGGAAAGATGCTCAAATAATTTTGAAGATCTCATTTTAATTGTCAGAAATAATTAATTTAAAGTAGACTTCCTTGAAGTTGAGCTTAAAGTTGAACAAGCTTTTAGGGGCAGAGCCCAATAGAGTCCAACTTTGGGCCCAGTTCAATTCATTTCTCTCTTCTTTTTTTTTTCTTTTATTTATTTATTTTTCCAAGTTTTGAGCTTTTAAATTGATTTAGCCCTAGAAAATTTTGAAACCCAAGATAAAAATTATAACACCCAACACAATTCCCCAAATTCAAAACCTACCTTTCATCTCTCGTTCATGGCTCTCACAATCAGACACCAAGTAAGAAGGCAAACAATGTCCAATTTACGCCGACTGCTGTCGTGTTCAATTTCATCTACTCCATTTACTTCAATTTTGTTGTCTATTCAAAACGGAAAAAAAAAAAAAAAAAAAAAAAAAAAAAAAAAAAAAAAAAAAATCTTTATTTGATTATTCCCTATGAATTACATAAAACTTTTATTGAGGTAAGTTTAGGTACCACCATGTCTTCCCTGCCCATCTAAAACACACAAAATGAATCCCTCACTAGCATTATTGACTATACACAAAATACAGGGAAGCACTATAGCAAAATCTTGTGCAACTACCAATTGTTGAGTTTTTTTTTTTTAAATCTTTTTTCGTCACATTAAAGTTGACGTCACAATTACTTGATTCGAGCTTAACTTGAAACCATTCTTAATAAAAATAATGTTTAAATCTAGATATCAAATCAAGATATTCTTTCAAAAAAATTGATTGTAGAAAATGTTGATGACGAGCTATCGAATAAAGTGAATTTTAATGTTACACAACTTCCAATTAATCATGGATTAAGGGCGCCACTTTTGGATTACAATGCTATTCATCTAAGATCAAGTTAGAAGAGCATATATGCTAAAGGGTTACTCATTTGTGTAGCTTGTTTATGTCCACAAGATTCATTTTCTTCTTTTGACAAGAAAAACTTGATTAGATTTGTTTAGATTTATCCAGAAGATTTTTCTATAGTAAATCTCATCACACTTGATGATCAACATAAGACTTATATTTTTGACAATGAGTTTGAAAGGTTGAATGACATTATTGATCTTGCAGAGAAGCTAGTTATGACAAAAAAAAAAAAGTAAGATATATCCATTGGTTTATAAGCTTTTGACTTTAGCGTTAATTCTATTAGTCGCTATTGATGTTGTAAAGAGGGTATTTTCTGTAATGAACATTGTATATAATAGTTGCACAATCGGATGGGTGATTGTGTTATGAATGATAGCACGATCGTTTATGTCGAAAAAGATATATTTTTGAAGATTTAATAATAATGTTATTTTACATTGAAATCAAAGTAAGAAAACTGAAATTATGAATGATAGCACGATCGTTTATGTCGAAAAAGATATATTTTTGAAGATTTAATAATAATGTTATTTTACAATGAAATCAAAGTAAGAAAACTGAAAAGGAACAAGTGTAATTTATAAAATACGTCACATTCAGTATTGTCGTTATATTATTTTATATTTTATCATCATTAAATTCATTATCAAAAACTCAAAGTTCGACATTGATTAAATTGTGCTCGCACTGAACAATATTCCTAGCTCCGCCCATGTTAGCTTTAACTTAAATTTTATCTTTTTATTTCACCCATTTATTTTGGGTTGATTTAAGCAATGATCAATGAAGTTTGTTAAAAAAAATATATAACTACAAATGATTCCTCAACGAAAAGTTAACTTCGAATGATATATAACATTGTTAAATTCCAATATGAACATAAATGATATTAACTAAAACGCGACACGAGACAAAAATACCTCACCTTCAAATATTCGCCAACAAAAATAAGAAGTTTCATAAACTAATTGCTTATTAAAATTAAAAAATGTAGAAAAATTTTGTTTGACAATTATGTCTTTAGTTATAATTATCAAAACTTCATCTGACTTTTGGCGTCGTAATTAATATCATGCTTATTTCTTCAATTAAAATTTAACAATGACACAGAGAGTTTTAAATCAACGTTTTCTAGCCAGTGACCATTAGTATAACTATTAGGGTCCATTTGATTGCAATAATGAAAAATGGGTGGAAAGAAAATGAATGGCAGAGAATTGAATTGAATAGAATTTGTTTTATAGTGAATTGTAATTAATGGTGTTTGATTAGTATAATTTTTCACCTAATCCGTTTGACTTTATTTTTCATACAAATTGTTACCTTTTGGGATAAATTTTTTTACAATCTGTATTAAATTTTGTTTGGATTGCAAAAAAGTGAAAAAAAAAAATTGAATTTTTTTTTGTGTTCGTTTGGCTTTATTTTTCATGCAAATTGTCAATTAAATGGATAAATTTTTTTACCATTGGATTTAGAATATGTTTCCATTGCCAAAAAGTAAAAAAAAAAAAAAAAAAAAAAAAAAAAGATGGAAAACATTTTTCTACCATACCCATAGAAAAATAAAAGATGAAAAATGTGTTTTAAATGGTTGTACCTAGAAAAGGGGTGAAAATGAATTCTATAAAAAAGTTATGCAACAAATTCCACTCCAATCAAACGAGGCCTTAGAAATTTATGTCACTACTCTTGTAAAAAAAATTACTTTAATGACCATTTTGAATTTTTTTTTTTTTTAAAAAACTTTGGTGATCGTGGGTTAAATTAATCATATTTTTTATTTCTAAAACACTTTTCGTATGATTTCTCAAAAGGCCCCTAATTTTACGAGTATTTTTGTAAATAGACCTAATATTTTTCAAGTTGGGGAAAATTGTAGCTAATGGACCAAGTGTACCAAAATGTCTTTAATGTGTCCTTATACCAAATGTCATATTATAATGTCATTTCCAATTTTTGCATGTGAATGAAATATCTATTTTTGAATTTTATTTATTTATGTTTAACATATATAGCTGATGTTGCAAATACATAATTGAAACAAAATACAGTACATTTTGTTATCTATATTTATAGGAGTTTTCTTACGTTAATATACCTTAACAATCATCCTTGTTGTCATCTATCAAGTTTGTGATTTTTGTTAGGAAATTAGTTGCAGATGCCTTTTGATAAATAATTAAAATGAAGAAGGTAAGAAAACTTATTGAACGTCCGAGACTCGTGACAATACGATGTCCTAAAATAAAATCTTTTGTTGCTAACTGTTACAATCATTTTGGACAATCACTCACAAAATACAACGATCGAATCACTTATTCAACAATAAAAAGTGATTTTCAAAACTCTCAAATTGTATCCAAATAATATCTTAAAAAAAGAAAATAATACTAGAATCAATTTGTAAAAATTACAAAAGATGAAAATAATTTCACTGTATTTTTTTCAAGGAAAAGAAGTTGTATATATATAGCCATAAACTATAACTTCCAATAACTAGTTGTAAGCACGTATGTTGAATGTCTTATGTGTTATATTTTTGAAGTGCTAATACTGTTTTTGAAAGTAGTTGAGGTAATTTACATTGGTAAAAGAAAAATTAAAATTGTTAAAAAGAATATATATGTATAAAACTTTTTATGAAAGTATGTATATATGTATATATCGTTAAAAGGTTGAATAAACTGAAATTTAATGTTTCAATTACTATAACATTTCTTTGCACACAATTTTTTGGCAACATTCCATAATTTTTGTTCTTTTACGAAAACTGTTCTTATTTGTATCGAAACTCCACAAAAAGTTTGACAAATAGTTGCTCATGAGAGAATACATGTTCAAGAAAGTATATTTCAACAGTAGGCATTGTTTGCCATTGAGCTTTGTTAATTATTATTTCAAAACGTAGATGTATTGAAAATTATTTTCTCTTAAATTTGAATAGATGTCATCCATTATTTGTCAGAGTTTATTGGAGGCGTGGAAGGGAAACTTATTTTTCAACATATTATCCAGTGATTATTTCAGCATGGACAATATGTTTTTTGAAATCGCGACAAATCATGCTTGTTCCATTGTAAGAATCTTGGATGGGTCCAGATTTCTTAAGAGCATTACTGGATAATATTTTTCAAGATTATCTTATGTGGTGAGATACTATTTGACACAATGTATTTAGGAACTTCTCTTGATAAAATTGATCTGTATCATCCACCGCTTCATCAAAACTAACATAATCTCCACCTTCTCAGGAAATAAAATTAGTTTGTCATCGAGATAGTCAACATACTCATTTTTATTAGAAGAATTCCACGTTGTATCATATAATCAGAAGAATCTGCATTTTTTTTATTAAATCTGGGAATACTGCATTGATTAAGTGTAGCTCTCAAGTTTCAGCATCATCACGTGCTATTTCCGTCTCATTTGATAAGCTGATGAAGCCATCCTCAATGTAAGGTTCTATTTCATTATCAATTTAGATCAAGTATTGCACAAATCATTATTGAAATATTTTTGAATTGTACATATTAGTGATTTTTATAATAGATTGGATTGAAAAAATAAATAAAAATTCACTGCATGGTATATAATAGAGTTTTTATATTCCATACAGTAATGCTTATTTCTTAAATACATATAATAATTCTTATTGTTGAAGCATTTTTTAATTATTTATATTAATGATTTTTATAACTTCTTCGTTGCATATAATAATGCTTCTTGTCGAAACTTTTTTTTTTTAAAATTTTAAATATTAATGAGTTTTTATAAAAAGCAATAAGGGTAATTAGCACAAAACGTCCATACTTTTCAAGTTCATTGTGGATAGCGTCTCCACCTTTCATTTTTTTTGTGTGACATTTTTGCCATTATTTCCACATTTCTTTGCGAAAAATGTCCTTCCGTCAACTGACTGTCACTTGCTCCGTTAATTCAATACAAAAATACAGTTTTCTTTTCAAACATCGAGGGTAAAACAGTCTCGACTCATTTAGTGCGAAATTCACCTCTTCCATGCGCTCATCAGCATCTCGTCAACCTCTTGCGTCTCTATCAAGGTTGCTGGCAGCCCAACTACATATGATTCCAACTCCTTTGCTTTCACAACCTTCTTCTTATTTTTATTTTTTCTGCAAAACCGCGTTCTCTCTACTATCCACCTTATTTTTTCCAGAAATCTCATTGCAGTCCTAAGAAAACCAATTCTCACTGCTCTTTCTGGGAGGCCAAACTGCCATTTCGTCATACTCCTGCGATAAATTCAATCCATAGGGATCGAAATCAACATTCTTGGCCTTCTTCGATTTCAGAAAATCCCCATCAGAAAACTCAAAACCCTTTTTCCTGGCCACCCGTCCCAGGGAAAATAGTCGGTTCCCTCACGTCTTGCAAGGAATTCGACCCATTTGGCTTCTAATCAACGTCAAACACCTTCACTTCCTTGGGTTTCCTTAAAACCCCATTAGAATCCTCATATTTCCTACCATTTCTTGCATCTAAAATTGTCAATTGCCTTGACTCTTACGATGAATTGAAACCATATGAATCAAGTCAGTGACATTGGGTGGAGCCCTGAGACAAGTATGTAAAATCGTGGCATTCTTAGGAAAGATAGTCGTATCAACTGTAGGAAAATTTCACAAGTTTCACCAGTTCAGTCCACCGAACTTTTCTGTGGTCGATCGAAACTCTACAGGATACGAAAACAGGAAGCTGCAGGAGTATTCGGTCTATCGGTTGGTCGACCAAAATACGAGGTTCGATCTACCGAACTTACTTTTCGGTCGACTGAAAATAACCTGAAATTCGGTAAGTTTATGAAAAATGAGGAATCCGGTATTCTCGATTTCAATACCGTATATGCCCTTTGTCCGATAAGATGATATATAACAGCAAGTTACAGTCGTACAACTAATTGGATAATAACAGAATGAACAATAAATCAACTATTGAATTTACTGCAATAAATAACAGAACGAATAATTGAAATTGCAAGAAATGAAATTGCAAACTGAGGCCTATGTTACACGCAATTTCCTTAAAACAGATTCGCCCCCTTATCGTCCGTACTTGAGGTTTAAAACGAGCGTCCATTTCCCATGATACAACGGTAAAATCAGTAGCTTTCGAGCACCACATAAACCACTCCGGTGAACTGAACTAGTGCCTGAACTACACCACCACCAAGATAGAAATGCAGAAAAGACAGAACTCTATGCAAATGAATTTCTTGTGTATTCTAAACTTGAAAGCTTTTGCTTTTGTGTGTTGGAATGAGGAAAATGAGCCACTATTTATAGGCTAGGTTACAATTAATGGCAAAGTTTCTCATCTCTTTCCTATGTAGGACATTCATTTTTTCCACATAAACTCCCTTTTGAGTGGCACATTTTGAGCCTCAATTTCTCATTCACCCGACCATCAACTTTGGCAAGTAAGTATATTATTTCGATGTACTCACGGAGGAGAACACAAATCAACTTTCATCTTCCAAATTGAACAACCAGGTCCTACTCAAAACTCGTGCCAAAGTTAGCCCATAAACTCAATTTTTCCAACATCAACACCGTCGAAGTCTTTACTCTTCGAACAGCTCCTTGTTAAGCTTCGATTCCAACGACTGTACTTTCAAAGGATCATATTTCTTATCCTTCAAATAATTCAAATCCTTTCTCATGGAATGAAAAGGTTGGGTTTTTTTTTAGTTATTAGCTCAAGAGTTGACAAATTCTTCGTTGAGGTTTCAGCTTTCTGGATTTTGCTCTAATTTGAAGATTTGAAAGAAAGAGAATAGAGACGAGAATTTCCAAGAGATGCATAATTTTTATGTGGGTTGAGACTAGTTTACCCTTTTTGTTTGAAAAGAAAATCGTATTTTTGTATTAAATTAACTCAGCAAGTGACGATCGTTGGATGGAAGGATTTTCCTGCAAATAAATGTGGAAATAAGGGCAAAAATGTCAAAAAAAAAAAGTTCAGACGTTTTCCACAATAAACTTGAAAGGTATGAACGTTTTGTGTTAATTAACCAAAAGCAATAATTTAATAATTAGTGATAGTTGTATTTAGTGGTGTACAAGTTAATTTTTTTGTTGGAAATAAATTAAATGTACATTAATGATATATAAATATTAAATGGGTATTGGGGATATAGCTAAATATAAGGATAAAATTGCTAGATAGATAATTTAATAATAAATATTGTAGATAGATAAGTTAGATTTTAATAATAAAAAATGTGGGTTTAATGAGATTTTATGATTTTATTCATTCGGTAATTGTCTTCAATTGCTATATTTTACTAGATATTTTCATATGAGCTTGTTGATTCTCCAAAGAGCCGAAGATATTTATTTTAGCAATAACCATGTGACATTGAAATTGACATAGAAGATGAACAATTTAGGCAATTGTCCTTCTTGGGGTGGCAACACTGCATTTTTCATCATAAAATTTGTAGCTTTATAATATGCGATTTGAAGAATTTCATTGTTCGGTCCATTCCACTAATCATGAAACCAATATGGAACTAAAGAATTGAAATTCCTATTCCTATTCTAGTAAAAGAACCAAGATATTGAGTAAATTGCTTTTTGTTTGTACAAACATATCGATATAAGACACTCAACTATGAAAAATGGAATGTCCTTACGTGAATTAGCATCAAAGATAACATATGTTCTACATATGCACTCCTCTTCATAGCTCATGTGACGGATTTTGGGAAGCTCGGTCCATTTCATTTTTCAATGTATAATCAAAGCTAGTCCTAATCAGTTTCAATTTTTCATATATTAAAAATTGATTTTTTTTACGTATTAGTCTAGTTTTAAATTTTTTTAGTCCAATCCAAAATCTATCCCCACATATCTCGATATACTTTGTTTTATTATTAAAAATAAGTGAGTTAATAATTAAATTTAATCCTCAGTATTATATAATTCCAAAGGTGCAAAATTGTCTATTCATTTAAATAATCCTCAAATCGCCATTCACTGAAACCCGATATCACACTCTTTAGCGTTTACACCAATTACCGCCGGTAAATTTTCACTCTCTCTGCACCCTTTCGCGTCATTCACCTGCTCATGGGTCCCATCCCCAACGGCCACTCCACCTCCGCTAAACGCTTTTCGAATTAAACTTTCCCCCAGTTCTCTCTCTCATCGCCGCCGTCAAAATCTAATCCGGCGATACAGAAAACGTATTTGTATAATTATATCTAATTTATTTTCACAATTCCCATTTTTTGCGGTTACGGATATTGCTGTAATTAATATTTATTGCCGTTTCAATCAGCTTCGCGATCTGCGTTATTACTTTTTGAAGGTTTACTTTTACTCCATCTGAATAAAATAAACAGCTGAATTTTCGTTTTAAACGTTATGTAAGTTTTGTACTGAATAATGATCTGATTTTTTCAGTGTACAGAGATTTGGTAATGTTTGCTTGAGTGATTTATCGATCATCATCAACGATTTTGAGAGGGTTTTGGTGATCAATAGATTGCGATGTCTGGACCTTTGGATCGATTTGCGAGGCCTTGTGAGTAAAAATTTCTTTCATGTAATCATGTTGACTTTTTTAGAAAATAGAGTTTATGCGGTTGCTTTCTGTATGAACCAAATGTAATTAGATGTGTATCATTAGAGCTTCTGTCTATGAACTTCTTTATCTTGTTGAAGTGGTTTTTGTTGGAAATTTTATTATGTTTTTGCCAATATGGCCGTTTCGGATTTATAAAAATTAAAGAAATTAGGCAAACTTAGGATGGGGTTGAATTTTTCTACTTCCATGAAATTTCTGGATCAAAATTGTGTTGTTACTTTTTGAGGTATGTATTAATGCCTGGCGCCCACTGTTAATTTTTTTTTTCCCCGCTAAAGTACATCTCTTTGCATTGGAAATACTCTTTATAGGTATTTCTTGAAGCCCTTTTCCTTCGATGTTTAGTTTCAGACATTCTTGTGTTGCAGCTGCAATGCTGTATTTGTTGATTCCATGTGTGTAACTGCTTTGAAATGGCATTACTAGAATTGATTATTGTGGAGATGCATGGCATCTGTGACTTCATTCATTGGAACTAGGTTATATTCTCTAGACCTTGGATTCCTTCCCTATAAATTTTAGTTTAGAGGTGGAAGTATCAGTTGGCACCTAAAAGTTGTGCATTCTTAATAGGCATATTGGAATAATTTGTAATGAGGATTAAGTACCAAAATAATTAATTTGAGCCATGATATGAGATTTATTAATTTCACAAAAGCGGAATACTATATTATTCTGATTAAATTTTATTGGACTCATTTAACTTTGTGTTTCTTCTAAGAATCAAGCTGTCATTTTCTTTTAATTTAAATAAACTTTTTTTATATCTATGTTTTCTTTCCGCATAATAGGCTTTGAGGGCTCATCAGGTAATGATGAGAGAAGAGAAAGAAAATCTGACTTTGAGAATTCCGAGGATGAAAGAAGGACAAAAATCGGTACCCTGAAAAAGAAAGCACTGAATGCGTCCTCAAAGTTTAAACATTCTCTGAAGAAGAAGAAGAAGAAAAGTAGAAGCAAGATTGATGGTCGAGTCAGTTCTGTATCGATTGAGGATATCCGAGATGCCGAGGAACTAAAATCCGTTGACGCATTCCGACAAGCCTTATTGTTGGATGAATTATTACCGGCAAAACATGATGATTACCATACGATGTTGAGGTTCTCTATTCTTTGCTCTTTACTACTTTTTCTTAAATGCATACAATGACAATATAATCTATAAAGTTCATCGTGGACCATCATATCGTTGGAATGGATTTATAAGGAAGGTCACTGAAACATTACCTTTCGTTCGGATGGATTATCCGCCACATTTTGAATTGGAATATCACTTGAGTCTCTCTAATTTAGATGTATGCACTCTTTGGCAGAGGATGCATGGGGATGAAAGTTCTCCATGACATCATAATTTTCCTCGACCCATCTGTTAGGATCAGCATCCAAAGCCAGAATAATGTTTGACCCTATTTTGATAATGACCTTCTATAATTCTTCTGCAACTCTATCTTGTTGTTTATAGAATTAAATCTTTTATCTTTTAGTGAGAAAAAATATGTCCATCTTCTAAATAAATGTCAATTATATAGTTGTGAGTGATTCAGATTTGAGTCATTACTTTTAATCATTTCTTGTATGTTTTGAGTTTCCTGTTAGTGGGGAAAATCAAAGACAATATGACTGAGATTAATGTTTCTTGTCTAAGCTTAGTACATCCTTGGAAGGTTAGTGGTCACACTGCTAGCCTACATGGATTTTACCTGTTTAACATTATATATGACAACGGACAGAGGCACGCAAATGTAGCTTTGAGTTTCTTTTTTGTGAGCTCTTGGTTCTGTTATTAATTTCCCTTCAGATTCTGTAATCAATCAATCTTTTATAAGATTATTATTGACAAAATTGCTTGCAGGTTTCTGAAAGCAAGGAAGTTTGATATTGAGAAAGCCAAGCAGATGTGGGCTGATATGATTCAATGGAGGAAAGATTTTGGTGCTGACACAATTATAGAAGTAATAGACCTGATAAACTTGGCAAATGTCCTGGTTTCTTTTAGTGATGATTCCTTTGTGGATTTATGTTTTTTTTTTTTTTTTTCCCTGCCAGGATTTTGAATTTAAAGAGTTGAATGAAGTTTTAAAGTACTACCCACATGGTTATCATGGAGTTGATAAGGAGGGTAGGCCAGTGTACATTGAGAGATTGGGGAAAGTTGATCCAAATAAACTTATGCAAGTTACGACCTTGGACCATTATATAAAATACCACGTGAGAGAGTTTGAGAAATGCTTTGCAATTAAGTTTCCTGCTTGTACCATTGCTGCCAAAAGGCACATTGATTCAAGCACAACAATTTTGGACGTTCATGGTGTGGTATGTTTCATGCTGTTAAGTTTTTTCACTTTTTCACAAATTGTCCTTTCATTACATATGTTATTGGTCATTATTAATTTCTACATGTAATGTGACTCATTGTTAAATTTCAGGGTTTGAAAAACTTTACTAAGAGTGCGCGTGAACTCATTATGCGGCTTCAGAATATTGATGGCAATAATTATCCTGAAGTAAACTTTTAGATTTAGCTTGATCAGTGTTATCATTCTTTGCAAAAGTCTTTGGGTAGTGAAATATTTTGTACTTCCAATTTTTACAGACGCTACATCAAATGTTTATCATTAATGCTGGTCCAGGCTTTAGACTACTGTGGAATACTGTAAAGAGCTTTTTAGATCCCAGAACCACGACGAAAATTCATGTATGTCAATATTCTTCCTTCAGCTGTTTGTAAGCATTGTTATCCTCTTCAAGCGACTGACTGCAATTAATGAATCTCTCCTTTTTTTCTGAAATTTATCAAAGGTTCTTGGAAACAAATACCAGAACAAGTTGCTTGAAATAATAGATTCCAGGTAAATGTGATTGAAATCATACTTAACAGAGATGATATTCATCATCTTGCTTATGATGACATTACTGTTGAATTCTGTTTGAATGACTCTGAATTTGTTTTTGGGGGCTTATGCAGTGAGTTGCCAGAATTCCTGGGAGGAATGTGTACCTGTGCAGATCAAGGGGGTTGCCTGCACTCTGATAAAGGACCATGGAAGAATCCAGAGATTCTAAAGGTCCTTACCTAACCTGCAAAAAGTTTTTACTATTTAAAACAAAATGAATGCATTACATGTATTTTCCCAGTCAACAGTTGCGGTTTATTGTTGTGTACTATGAAAAAATTGATTGCTTGACATCATGGTGCAGATGGTACTCAATTGTGAAGCACTACGTGCCAGGCAGGTTGTTAAAGTTCTAAACAGCGAGGGGAAGGTCATCTATGCTAAACCACACTACCCAATGGTATGGCCTCCGTTTCATTTTGAATGGTATGTTAGATTCAAGCGAAAAGATCTTGGCTTCATTTGGTTGTTGAAGCAGGTTAAAGGCAGTGATACTTCTGCTGAGTCTGGTTCTGAAGCTGAAGATATTGCTTCACCAAAGGCCATCCGGAGTTATTCTCATCTTCGGTTGACTCCTGTTCGTGAGGAGGTACTGTTCGGTTCAGAATTCATTTTCACAATTATATGTTTCAGTTTTCTTCTGTTGGGAACTATAAAATTGGATGTGCCTTAATTGAAAACCTCTATATTTGTGTTAAGTGAATTTGGGCTTTTGCAGAATTTAAATGTCACTATTGTATGGGGAAATTTCCGCAGTAAGAACCTTTTATTGTCATAGTAGGTGGATCAAAATTGACTGTGCATTTTTTAATCAATAATTTCAAGTAATATTCGACTTATTGCACAGGCTAAGGCCAGTGGAACGCCAACCTATTATGGTAAGTTCTCAGGATGTGATGAATACGTTCCCATGGTTGACAAGGCTGTTGATTCTGGATGGAAGAAGCAAGCATCCTTTCAGAAGCCTAGTTTCACGAAAGGTTGGTCTCTGAATTACATGGTCAGAAGATTTTGCATCGCATTTGTTACCCGACATCATTTTAAAATCAACACATGGTCATCCAATTCCTGCTATTATATGTATTATTATTTGAATACTGATGTGTATATCTATGTCATGTAAATCTCTCTCCCCCCTCTTCCTATCTCTCTGGAACAATGATACACATGTTCTGCAAAGAAATGTTGCACAATGTTTATCTGACATTTGTCACCAAACTGTGATTATTGCCAGTGAGAAATTCATTTATTTTTACCTTAGTTTGCATAGATGAGAAGTACGCAGTTATACAAATGACCAGAAGAAAAGGTATACAAAATTTATTATTGTCTTTCTATTTTTGCTTATAGCTATAGGTTGGGTAGTTTTTGTTTTTTGTTTTATATTTTTCTAGTGTTCATATATCAATTTAGCCTGCTGTGAAATGATTAATTGCTGCCACATTGGTGGGATGTGCTAATTCTTTTCTTGTCCTGCAAAATAAAAAATTGAATCTGACGTAGGATCATGGTGATCCGCCTAGAATGCTTTACTAATACTGGCCATTCATTTTTCATTCAGAGACGTGTCCTGCACCTGATTGTCAAAAGGCTCCAGAAGGACTGCATGCTCGGATTTTGGCTGCTCTTATTGCCTTCTTCATGACCCTTTTCATTCTCTTCCGCTCAGTATCGTGCTATCTAACCAAAAAGGTTCCTGAAGCATCATCACATCAACAATCAACCATTACGGAATTTGCCTTTGACACCTGCCCAGAGGAATTTCGACCACCATCTCCAACACCAGCATTTTTAGAGGGAGAAATGCTCTCTTCTGTAATGAATAGGTTGGGCAAACTTGAGAAGAAGGTTAACACTCTTCAAACAAAGCCATTTGTAATGCCCTGTGAGAAAGAAGAACTGCTGCATGCTGCTGTTTGTCGAGTGGAAGCCCTAGAAGCAGAGTTAATTGCAACCAAAAAGGTAGATTCTGTTTTAACCGTCCTTCATTTGCAACCAAAATCCATTCTTCTGTGACAACATAGATTCAGTACAGTTTTACTCTGCATCGTTGAGGATTTGCTTTTAACTAGAATTTCGTGTAATCTATGTCTTTCTAAAGGCACTGAACTGATATTTGATTGGATTTTCACCTTGGCAGGCTATGCACGAGGCTTTGATTAAGCAAGAGGAGCTTCTTGCTTATATAGATCGTCAAGAAGAAGCCAGACTTCGGGTGAGTTGATCAGTTCTTTGTTCTTGATACAATAGAAGTTTTAACATTTGAATTACCAGCGTTAACTCTTTCTCAGACGTGCACATGCCACTCACTTTTAAGTTAATCAGATCCTCCCTACAATTTATGAATCGCAGAAATTTTGCACTCGCACACATTTTGTTATGTATATCTATGTCTCAGTCGTGCACATAAATGGTAATCTAATGTCATTCACAGATAATGTGGTTTTGTTTCGGTGATATGCAGAAAAAGAAGTTTTGCTGGTAAGGTGTGAACTACGGAGGTTCGATGTTCCATATGTGTGTTGACGTATAATAAATATCCTCGATCATACTGCGGCTGTGTAAATTTCATTGATGTAGGATTTCTATCCTCCTTTGAGAAAGTGAATTGAGCTTGTAAACTTACAAATTACAGTTGTTTCTGAAAATTACTGAAAGGATTTTATAAGTGAGATTAAACTCTCTCTTAAACAGACTTTTATGGCTTGTTTCCTAAGATAAACTGACTGCCTGCATTTGTATTATGTACACCCATAAATTATAAACATATGCACCACTTGTTTAATTGCTGGTTTCTTTCAAATCCTGAAAAATCTAACCTAACGTCTCCTTGCTTTATTTTCTAGGAATTTTTCTTACTGGTCTTTTTTTTTTTTTTTTTTTTTGTATGTCTTACTAAGTTACTATTTGATTATTATCTAATTACGACCTTATCAAAACAATACCATTCATACTGAATGTACTTTTGTTTCAACTAAATAAGTTGCATCAATCTATTGTTATCAAATTGATTTTAATCCTTTTCTATATGAAAAAATCCCAATGAAATAGTTACTACACTACACGTTAGATACATGTCCCTGTTTGATTCTGCTAAAAATCTGATTAAAATTTAAATAAAAGTTAACAATTAAATTTCAATCACACATTAGATATGTATGTCCCTATAGGGAGGAGTAGGGATATAATAGTAATAATTTCTTCGCCTGCATGAATACAATTGTCATTTACTAATAAACTTACCATTTAAAACATTCCCTCGTGAATGTTATTAAATATTTGTTTCGTTAAAACTTTGTTTGATAAAAAATTCAATGGGACCAAAAAAATAAACGAAGGAAAAATAGTACAGTTATTTTGGAGTATTAAAAATAAATGATGCCTCATTAAAATTTTGCTAAAAAAATTCAGTGAGATAAAATCTAAGTTAAAGAAAAAAGTACATCTACTCCCCTTGATTTTGATTACTAAAATTTTTTAAGTTGAACATTCTAATCTCATGAACCAATTTCTTGAATGTAGACGTCAGTAGTGCTTTGTAAATAAATCAACCGCATTATTACTTATGCGAATTTGTCGAACATCGATGTCGCAATTCTTCTAAAACTCATGTGTATGAAAGAATTTTGAAGAAATGTGATTTGTTCTATCATTTTTGATATAACCTCATTTGAGTTGTGTAATATAAGTTACATTATCTACACACAAAATTGTTGGACTAGCTTTGTTGAAGTTAATACACATGATTTTTGGATATGATGGGTCATGTTTCTCAATCATACACATTCTCTACTTATTTCATGAATTGTAATAATTTCAGAATAATTTGATGATGTTACATCAATGATTGCTTTACAAATCTCTATAATATAGCTGTTTCTCCACGTGTAAACATATTTACTATTTGTGATTTAGCTTTATGTTGATAAAAAAGATAAACTTGCATCTATATATCCCACTAAAGTAGATCCCAACTTTTGAGAATAAAATAATCTCAAATTAATAGTACCTTTCAAGTAAAAAAATGTTAACACCATTTCAATGTTTTTGAGTTGGTATAGAGTTATTTCTTATAAAAAGATTTACAGAAAAAGTTACGTCGAGCCAAATGCAATTTGCAAGATAAGTATTTCAGGACCAAGAACATTTTCTCTATTTTCAAGTGGACGAAACATATCTATTTTCACATCAAATAATCAAACAACCATAGGTGATGTCAATAAATGTGTATTATCCATATAAAAATATTTTAAGACCTTTTTTTTTTTTTTTTTTTTTTTGTATATGTAGAATGATGAATAAATAATCATTTTGGGAAGTGGTCAATCTGCAATCTTAGACAAAATTTGATTTTTTCCAATTCTTTCAGCTCAAATTCATTGTTCAAATAATTTGCAGTTTTGTTGAGCTTTTCAGGAGTTTCAATTAAATTGAAATCATCAACATAAATTGTCATAATTGTATATCCAATATTTATTTTCTTTATGGGCATAAATCGTCATTTTTATAGCTTTCATTCAACAAATATTCGCTAAGGCGATTATACCACATGCATCCCGGTTGTTTCACTCCATATAATGATATTTACAATTTAATTGAGAATATGGTTCTCGAGCATGTATCATTTGTTCCTAGTGTCGCTCAGCTCGACCCGTATGCACATGAGCTCGTGAGTTCACGATTGAGCCAGCCCACGAGTTTTTTTGGGCAACTTTTCAGGCTTTTTTAGCCTTTTTATTAAAAAAAAAATTAATTTTTGACGAGCCCAAGAGCCGAGCTGAGCTAGGCTCATTGGGCACAACATGTGCTCGGCTCGTGCTAGGGCTCGTCTTTATTACGAGTCCGAGCTGTTTGTGGCTTTTTTTTGCGAGTCGAGTCGATGAGCCGCTTGGCTCATTTGCCACCACTATTTATTCCTGGTACTTTAAATCCTTCAGTGACTTTCATATAGGCAGTTACTATATTCATAAGGCGCATATCGAGCCTTTGTGATACAGTCAAACTAATTAAAAATCTAAAAGTGATGGTATCCATTGCGAGAGAATATGTTTCTTCATAATTAATTTCAGGTCTTTGTGAGAGATTTTGAGCTATGAGTCATGTTTTGTATATTGTAATTTCAATTTTTTCATTTCTCTTTTGTACAAAAAATCATTTGTATCTGACATGAATTATATTTTTAGGTGTTCGGACTACATGTTCAAACACTTTTCATTTATCTAAGGAATTTAATTTTGCATGTATGATTTCTTTTCATTTTGACCAATCATTTCTATGTTGACAGCTTTTAACAGACCGTGAGGTTCCTCATTTTGCATAATATCTAGAGTCATGTTAAAAATAAAAATATTGTTTATAACAACATTATTTCATTTCCATAATTTATGAGATAACATATAATTTATTAAAATCTCATTATTTTCGGACACTTTCATTATTTGATTGATTAATCATTTCTAAAGTTACTCTTCTGAAATTTTTTGTTGATTTTCTCTTGTACTTTTCTTTTTCAAGGTACAAAATCTTTTGAACCAACTAGTTGACCACGCTTTAGACATATTTGAGATTTATTTGCTATATCAAATTGTCATACAGGAACATCAAATTTTACTGAAATATTTTTTTGCCGATATATATATATGACATTATCACTTTTTTGTGTTAACAAATATATCTAGTAATTGATTTTCAACTCCTGCTGATGAGTGATATTTTCAACATTTTACTCATATTGATTGCTGCAGGAATCAAAGTGAGATATAATTATTTCATTTCAAGAAATTTTACCTTATTTTTCAGATATTATTTCATCAAAGACAATATGTAAACGTGCAATAAATAAATCACTCATTAAAGGTTTAAAATACCTAATAATAGATGGTGAATCAAAACCTACATAAATTTCAAGTCTTCGTTGAAGACCTATTTTAGTGCGTTGTGGGGGTGAAATAAGAATTTTGACAACACAATAAAAAATCTGTAGGTGAGAAATATTAGATTCATTACCAAATGCAAATTACAAATGTGAATATTGATAATAGACAGTTGGTCTTATACGAATCAATGATGCAGTATGTAATATGGCATGACTCCAAACAGAATTTGGGGAGTTTTGTTTTCATAAGTAATTGTTTAGAAATAAATTGTAGATGTTTAATAAATGATTTCGTTAAATCATTTTGTGTATGGACATGCATAATCGAATGTTTAATAACAATCACAATTGACATACAATAATCATTGAATGCTTGAGATCTAAATTCATCAACATTGTCAAGACGAATAACTTGATTGAGCAATCAGGGAATTGTGTTCATGATTTTACGATTTGAGCAAGTAGTCTAGTAAATACTACATTTCTATTGAAAAGTAGGCAAACATGTGACAATCTAATAGAATAATCAATTAATACCATATGGTCCACATGATGGGTGTATTGACCCATATATATCTTAATGAATTCTTTTTAATAAAGTTGAAGATTCAGTATTGACCTTTGTAGTTGAAAGCTTAACAACTAACTTGCATTGAGAATAAGCTAAACATGAATAATCGTTAGGTAAAAGAATCTTCTGATTCTTTTAAAGATATCAATGTGAGTTGTTTATTATTTGACGCATCATTATATCTCCTAAATGTCCAAATCAATCGTGCCAAAATATAAAACTTTTAGGGTCAACGAACTTCTGGTTCATGATAATATTTTATTCAACCATTTTTAAATGTATAACACATGCCAGACGACAGTGCATGAAAAATTTCTTTTATCTGCTTCCGACCAGATACAAAGAAGTTATTTTCTTGCATCGTCTCAATGTAAAATTCATTGTAGTAGATATTTTCAAAACTAAGCAAATTTCCTCTGAATATGCTAAACTAAAGTGTATAATCAATATATAATTTTGTATTATTTGGTAAAATAATACAAGTTCTTCCAGAGCCTTTCAACGATATTCAATGCACTTGATATCGTATTAAGCTGATGTTAAGTCCAAAAAATATTTCTTGTCTTGAAAAATAATATATAGTTGTACTAACAATTAAGTAGGTGTCTTGGCAATCCAAAAACGTATATATTACGCAAAGAATATTCAATAATCACCATAAACATATATATTATGCAAACATAATAATATAATTGATGAAGAGAGTTTAATTAGTATATGCATATGTTCCATCTACTTCAAATAAATAATAACGATAATTAAGCAAGTGGGCTATCAAGTTCACCAATTTTTTGCTACATGCCACAAAGTGGAAATTACACAAATACAGGTGTTTCAAATCCTGAGTGCAAAATACAAGTGTAAAGATTTTTTAATAAAAAATCAGGTATGAAATTAAATCAGGTATACCCACCCTACCTAATCTTAATTCATTTTTCTTCCCTCTCCTCTCCACTTTCTTCATCTCGTCTCTCTTTCTCTACCCTCTCTTTGGACCACCGTCGTCAGTGAGAATGCCCGCCGTCGGAGAGAGTTGAGCACCAGCATTGTCACTGCTACGGCGAAATGACTGCGCGCAAGTTGCAGAAACCTTATTTGTGAAGCAGATCCACCCACGCACTCTGCCAACTCTTCACAGGCGATGGTGTTTGTGTACGTGGCAGTTTTGTGGTGGTGGAGGCGATCGAGTTAGAGGCGATGAAGGCAGTGGGGATGGGCGATGAAAACTTCTCTGCTTTCTTTCATTTGCTGATTTGCCCACATAAAGATTATTTTATTTTTCTCAGTTCTCGATTTCTATATCTCTGCTTTGTTTTTTTTTTTTTTTTTTTTTTTTTTCAAAATTCAATTGGTTTCTGAACATCTAATTTGGTTAAGACTTGGCGGTGTTGGCGATGGTGGTGGGTCTAATGGCGATGGTGGATCTGGCGGTTTTGTGGATTTTTTGTTTGTGGTAGTGTTGGCTGGTTATTTTCATATTTTGGGGGTGGTGAGATGGTGGTGGTCGTGGTAGTAGGTGTGATGTCGATGGTGAGATGGTGGTGGTGATGGGTTTATTTGTGTGGTGATGGATCTGGTGCAATGGTGTAAGGGTGAACACGGTTTGGTTTGGGCGGTTTGTGCTATATTTTCAACTCAAACCATTTTATGCGGTTTTGAATTTTTCCAAACCGAACCAAACCATTTTATTTTTCGAACCAAACCAAACCATAATTTGCAGTTTGGTTTGATTTTAATCCGCGGTTTACCTATCGACAATATAGTAATATATTTAAAACAAGTTAACATATAAATTTAAACGAGAATTAATAATGTTAAATGTTAAATTACATTCATATTTACCATGAAACCCATGAAGAAATTATTTTTAAAGTTAGTTGCGAAAAGATGTTAATAAGGAACTTTAAAATTTTTGCACAATTAATACATTCTGTCATTCGTTATTTCCAAACCACAAACAAGTTCATTAATAATCCAGGCATACAAACAATCATTTTTCTATTCAAACCACAACTCACAAGTGTATAATAAGTTCAAAAACAACAAATAAAAGAAAGAACAGTGGAAAAATGGTTTGAATGAAAATTTGAGACTTACTAAAAGATGAGAGAAAGATGCGATTTAGATAGAAATTAGCAGACATGCAAAAGGCGACTGATGATTCGTTCAACAGTGGGTAGACAAGCGTAAAATGTTTGAGAAATGAGAGTTTATATTAAGACTTCTAAAGTTTTGGACGTAATTTGATGTCGTAATTTTGTTGAATTATGATTTGGATTGTCGAATATATATATATGATTTGGAAATCATTTTAGTTTAGCTTAGATATCGGGTGAGGACATGTATTGTGAACTTGTTAAACCATGGTCCAATAATGATGAATCTAATGTACTTTCTATAATTATTTTAATGAGTTGTTGTAATTTGTATTGCTAAATTAGTATTTTTTTTTTCTGAAAAGTAAAAATTGTAAAATTTATAAGTTAATAAAATTAATTTTTTAATTTAAAAAATTAAAAACGGTTTGGTTCGGTTTTGTGCGATTTTTGAAAATCGAAACCTAAACCAAACCATTTTAAAATGGTTTGGTTCGGTTTTATGGAAAAAAATCACGGGTCTACGTGGAACCGAACCAACGGTTTCAAATCAACGGTTTCGGTTCGATTTGCGATTTTTTTGTACAGCCCTATGATGGTGTTTCCTTGCTGATTTGTTTGAGGTGGTGGTGATGCAGCCGGGACGTGGTGGTGATACCAGAGGTTTGGTGGTGGTCACATATTATTTGATTGATTGGGACCACTAAATTGATTAATTGTGACCAATAAACAATATGTGACAAATGATAAAGATAATTTATGACTAAAAAATGATATGTGATCCAAGAAATTATTAATCTGTGACCAATAATATGTGATCAAAAATAATCCGTGACCATCTAATTTGTGACCACTAAATTGACTAACTTGTGATCACGTATTCAATTGTGACTTAAAATTTTGATAATATGTGACGGAAAAGTAATGTTAGATGAACTGTGACCTATAATTTTTTTGACTGTGACCTCGACATAATCTATAATTTATAAAAAAAATTATTTGTGACTTTGAAATAATCTGTGACCTATAAATTTTTTTATTTGTGATTGCGAAATAATTTGTTACCTATAAATTTTTTGATTTGTGAGTTCAAAATAATCTGTGACCTATAATTATGTAATTGTGACCGTTAATTGTATAATTTTGACTTTATTATAATTAATTAATAAAATATTTTTAATTAAAAAATAAAAACTTGATTTTTACATTTTGACAACTTTAAATATGGAAATTGAATTGTGCATATGCCTTAAATGTGAATTCTTCCCTGCCACAAAAAGTCATATAAATATTGGTCTTCAATGTACACGCACCATTTAGGAAACTAATACACACAATTAAGATTTACGAAACCGAGAATGGAATTTTGGCAAAAACAGAAATTGGGCCACTATGGATGAATCTTACTTGACGAGGTCATGCATTTTATATATATATATATATATATATATATATATATATGTGTGTGTGTGTGTGTGTGTATGTCTATTACTTTTCGTCGAATTCGTTTGAAGTATGGAGATGAATTAAAATTGAAGTTTCCTTTGAAACACAGATGAAATATTTTTGCCTTTTTTTTTCTTACAAAGAATACTGGACCTTGAATTAAAAAAATAAAGTTATTCTGCCGATATCATGTTATGAAAAGAGAGAAAAAGAGAAGACAAAATAAAAGTCCATAGACTTGCATGTATTATAATGAGAAGCAAAGCTCCATATTTTAGAGAATGATTATGGATACAATGATAACAATTTCTAGAAATGTAGGGGTACAATTGTCATTTATTAATAAACTTACAATTTACAATAATTTTATTATTATCAGATTAATTTAGGCGAGTTAAGATCATCTCCAGCGCTGCACCAAATTTTACACCATTTTGTACCAAATTTTGCACCAAACTAAAATTCATATCCAACCATTACACCAAAACTTACACACTACACCAGAAACTATTTTTTGCAACATTCGAAAAATGTTGTCATAGACTTTTCGCAGCATTTGGAGGTACATTGCAAACCTTGATATTGCCATAGAGTTCCAACCTTTTCGAAAATATTTTTCGCAACATTCGCCGAACGTTGGGAAAATTATTATTATTATTTTTTTGACATCACGAATATAAATTGTTGTATTAATTTTTTTTGGGGAGTAACATTCAAATTTTAATGTAAAAACTAACGTACATAAAATTGCAAATATATCCATTTAATTCCTTAATTTTTAAAATTCAAATGAATATAAAATAAAACTAAATTACAAGAATAGTTAGTCCAACTATTTGATACACTATCTTCCACAAATTTAAATTAGAGCTCACAATTACAAAGAAAACAAAATTGTTGTTTTGTACACGCTGACAGCCATTTCAGGTTCCTACAAAAAGATGAAGTGGTTCTATCCATACCATATGGTCGCCCTAAATCATGACCATTGATTGCCACAAGTGACTTATTTCTTGCTACTTTTGATGCAGAATGATCATCTAAAAAAAAAAAAAAAAACCCATGTTAAAAACTAGTTCAAGCCTACGATTGGAAATATCCAATATGAGATGTTTTTTATCAAAAAGATGATAACAATTACTTGAATGTGATGCAGTGCAACCACCCGCCAAACTTCCACCATTTTTCAGCCATTCTGGAACTAATGTGGGTTCACTTCTTTCCATAACTAATGCCAAACATTATAGTATACAAAGAATAATTGGAAAGAAAATCTACTATTCTTCTTCTACTTAATGACCATGTATCAACAGCACTGTGTCAATTGATAACCTCCGCGTCTCCCAGACAAAATTGAATGCTTTTTTTTTTTTTCAAGTCAATCCAAAATTTATCCTAATCCGGAATTTCCAGTGCACTAATCCTTTTATCTAGGTCAAAGCCCTTTCCGCGCTGTTTTAAAACTCAGTGGCCAGTGTCACATTAACTGAATCCACAGAGCCCCCAATAAATTCCTCCAAAAAAAGCCACATACGAATAAAAGAATCTGAATTATTATATATATACAGGGGAATGGGTGTTTCGTCACTCTCTCTCTGGGTACAATTTATATTATCAAGTCTATCGAACAAAAACTACTTAACTTTGCAGTTTTCAATGCCCAGAAACAATATCAACAATGGCTTCTCATAGCAAAGAGAACTTAAATTTGAAGAAAGAACCTAAAAGGGAACTGCAAGATAAAACTGCTTTAAGTAACATGGTGACATCAAATGAAGCAAAACATGTTCTTAAAAATACATACGATAAAACATATGAAATTGGGAAAGTAAAATTAAGATAAATTATGACCCTGCTTCCTCATTCTAGAGACTCATCTTCTATGAAACGGATCTCAGGAGTCAGCCGCAACTTCATACATTTCCCCAGCTTACTTCGAATATATTTTGCTTTTGACTTCAAACCAGCCAGTTCTACTTCTTTTCCTCTTTCATCACCAAAAATAAACCCATATACTTTCACAACCTACAAAGGGCAATGCGAAATAGATGAATGAATTTTTGTATAAAAAGTACAACATAAGATGAACCGTACATTTCTCAAGTCTGGTTCATACAATTTCTCACCGCTACCAAGTTAAAGCCATGACAAGTCAATTAATCAAGAATGAATAAGATGAAATCAAAATACTATGTATAACCCATAATTTACAAATCATCTATGACCTAGTAGAAGATTTTGACCACACTCGTAAACAATCTTCCACTTCAAAGAAGATGACAAAAAAATATATGTGACTAACACACAGTGTCCTCGTCAAAGTTAGGATCAATATATAAACCCAAATTTCACCAAGAAATTGGTGGGTCTTGAACAATACTGCTCAATATTTAATTAACAGTAAGATTATGCATGATAGAAAACAAATATAGTGTGCCTATTCAATGAAGACATTCTCTCTCTATTAGAACAAACCTAAATAGATTAAAACTACTTGCGCATAATTCTTAAGTTTGGAATGCCATCAATTACTTTCATTGGAAAATTTGAATTTCCAACCTCTCAAAATTTCTGGACAATTTCCACAAATTCACACTCGTAACAGCTCTTCGATTAACAATCTCAGCATTATCTCGCACGTCAACATTTTTTTTTCATTCAACAATACAGAGTCTATTCAAATCCACGCAGCAGTACAAGTAATTATTTGCTAAAAATTCAAAATTCGCTACGAAGGACCAAATGGATTAATCAAAGTTACCTCAGAATCACTAATATGATACCGAGCCATAAAGAGGGACCTCCTCCACCGTGAACCGGCCTCAGCCGGAGTAACACTTTTACCCCCACCACCAGAGCCACTAGAAATTACTGGGAGTTAACCTGGAGGTGACGACTGGCGGAGGACTGATGACTCCTCGCGGCGTTGCGACTTGCACGTTTAGGGTTGAAACAAGGGTCGGCTTGTTGTGATTTATGAAAGAGTGAAGTTGGTAGGGAAGAGAAGAAAAGGAAGCCACCCAAGGAAATGAGGCCCTCGCCTGGACGCCGGTCCGATTGGAGTTGGAGGCGGAGCAGTCGCGACGTCGAGTAGAGACAAAGGAAAGGTATTAGTTTGTGTGTGTGACAGTGTCAGTGAGAGGAAGTAACGAGAGAAGAGTGAGGCGGAGACAAGAGAAGAAGGAGAAATTACGACTTTTGATTTTAGAAGATATTTTGCCAATTTCAGAGGCAAATCAAAGTTTAGGTGGGAATAAAAAAAAATTGAGTTTTCCAACAAAAATTTTTCGTTTGTAACTATATAATACTTTTAAAATTTTACATGCAATGTTTACCAATAGATTTTGACGTTAGTAATTTATTTTACAATTTTTAATATTTTTTCTAACGAAATCATCCGTTGAAAAATTCTGTCACTAATTTATTTTTTTTATTTTTAATTTTTAGCGACGGATTAGCAACAAATCGTACTAACGAAAGTCTTTCGTCGGTAATTCTGTCAATAATTAAATATATAATTTTTTAAAATTGCTATTAGATAATGGAAGGTCCTTTAACAATTTTTTTAATTTAACAATTCTTTTTTAATTTCAAAATTTAAGAAAAAAAATTTAAAAAGTAGTGAGGTTGTAAAACAAGCATACATTCTTGAGTCGACTTTTTGCAACGTTCAAGTGGATGTTGCAAACATTCCACTTTTTGCAACGTGCAATGAACGTTGCAAAAAGTAGCATTAATAACATTCTCTTGAACGTTGCTAAAGGAGAACTTTTTGCAACGTGCAATGAACGTTGCAAAAAATAGCATTGACAACATTCTTTTGAAGAATGTTGTTAAAGCTCAATAAAGTTAACCAATTGTAACATTCATTTATTAGAATGTTGTCATAGACTCCTTTAGCAACATTCATTGATTGAATGTTGTCTTTTGTGTGTTGCAAAAGAGCTTTTTTGTTGTAGTGACACCAAATGAACATTGTTTAATCATTTTCTTCTATTTTTTTTTTATTCTTAATGATTTTTTTATTTTACAAATACATAAATTACTAAATAAATAATTACGTTAAATTAACGAAAATATTAAATTTATTAATAAATATAAAAACATAGTACAATTAGTAGAAATACGAATTTTGATATTATGATATTAAGAAGTCGAAATATCATTGCAATTTTATTCTCGAAATTCATAGTGTTTAATAAACAATGCACTAGTTTATATGTATCGTTTTCTTTAAATAAAACTAGATTAATGTAGGTATGTGACTGTTGTAATATATTTCGTGTTAATTTTAAATAATCGTGTTTGTTAAATTTTAACTTTTTTTTTTTGTATTCTTATTTTAATTAATTAATTAATTATTATTTTTACATTTAAAGTTTATTTTAAGTGTAAATAATAATAACAACAACAATAATAATAATTAAAATAATAATAATTATTGTATTAAAAAATATATAACACAAATGATATAAATACCTTCCATCAATTGCTTTCATAAATGGAAAAGCTTTCATAAATGAAAAAAGGGCAAACTTGACTTTGCATCATTTTACACCAAAATGGTGCAAAGTTTGGTGCTCCATTGGAGACCATTTGTACCAAAATTTAGTGTTTTTTGGTGCCATGGTATTGTCATTGGAGTTGCCCTAAGTCGGCCAAGCCGAGCCACCCAGTGAGTCGCTCGTGCTCTCAAATGGAAAGAGCTGTACTTGTTTGTTTTCAAAATTTTTGGCTCTACTCTTCCCACCTACTCTTCGTAGGCAGAGCGAGCCATTTCAAAAAAAAAAAAATTCTTTTAAAAATTCAAATTTCCGTTTGCTTCTTGGCTTCAGAACGAGCCCATACGTGCAAGCGAAAAACTTGTACGCAAAAGTCAACTTGACTTAGGGGTGTCAATGAGTCGAGCCGAAACTCTCGGCTCGGGCTCGGCTCGAGTAAAACGAACTGAGATTTTTTTTCGTTCAGGCCGGGCCGAGCCTTTTTTTCCCCTTGAAACTTGCTACCTTATTCACACTGCCCGTTTGGCTTACAGGACGGCTCGAGCTTTTTTTGGATCGAGTCACGGGTGGCCTGAGTTGACGAGCCAAATTGTCATCCCTAACTTGACTCGTGTGTGGGATGATCGAGTCCCGCTTGACATACCTAAATTAATTGTAAATTAGTTAAATTAATTGTAAATTTGTAATATTTTTCAATCGTAAATATCTCATCAAATTACATTATTTTTGTTGGATACATAATGTCATACAAATATTTTATAAAATCTTGAAATTTATTAACCAGTAATTAACTTTACCTTTTTAAAATTCATTTTAAGTATAATTAGCTACACCTTTATTCGGTAAAAATACGAGAATTATGTAAAAAAAAAAAAAAAAAAAAAAAAAAAAAGGAAAATTAAGATAAGACTCAAATCTTTCACATGATGTAGTTACAAGTTATGAATTTTAAAAAGTGACGTTAGTCTCAGATTATTTAAATTTGTCATTTTTGGTTCGTATAAATTGGAATCGTCAATAATATTGACATTAAAATTGCATGTAGCCAATCGTATTAAAAAATAAGTGATTTTTCGATTTTGTCTTTCAATTTGAAGTCACGTGACAGTCGTATGCAATTTTATTAAAATGATAACTCAAAACTTTTATGGTTGAGATCTCATGAGTCATGACCGCACCATGTCAAAACTCAAAAGTTATTTAAGTTCTAATTGATGATATTGATAAATAATTGAAGTAAAAGTCACATTTCATTAAGAGCCTGTTTGATAGCATTCATTTTCTATCTTCACCCAAAAATCATGTTTGATGCCAAAAACTTTCTTGGCAATTACTTTTCCCACGCACCCTCTCATGCGCCCAAGTTCTTGGTTTTACTTGAAGGGTTGTGCTAGAAAGCTTAAGTTGGGTGAAATAACATTTCTCTTTTGAATTGACTTTCCCATCACTTTGGTGGGAAAAAACCATTCCAGGTATTTTTTTTTTGGGCAATTGGAACAAATTTTAGCCCAAATTGTAAAAAAAAATAAAAAATCCCTTTAATTGACAATTTTCATGAAAAATAAAGCCAAACGAATGATATTCGATTTCCCTTTTTTTTTTTTTTTTTTTTTTTTTTTTTGCAATTGGAACAAATTCTGGCCTCAATTATAAAAAATCTATTCCTTTAATGGACAATTTCCATAAAAAAAAAACAAAGCCAAACGAATACCAAAAGATTCAAAATTTCAAAATTTTTCGAGTAAAAAATTATACCAATCAAACACAATTAATCGACAATTCTGGATCAAATAAATTCTAGACAATTCAATTCCCTATAATTCATTTTTTTCCATCCAAATTCTATTCTTACAATCAAACGGACCCTAACTGTTGTCAAAATTCGCTAATATTTGTAATAACATCTTTTCAAATAGTCCCAAAGTATCCAACCTTAATTTAAAAAAAAAAAAAAAAAAAAAAAAATGAAAATGAAAATGAAAAGAAGAGATTTTTCTTTCAAAATTCAAAGGATTGTTCCATATGTGTAGAAAAAATATACTGAAGTTGTACCGAATACCAATATGGATGATAGGCCTATTGCCAAACAATTTGGGCCGCACCTGCTTGTGTATTCTATAAAACATCTTGCAGCATTCGTTTAGTGTAGCATCATTCAAATTCAAAATCCCCACGCACCCCAAAGACCTAATAAACCTTGACTGATATGTCCGTTCAATGTTATGCTCACTAAGTCACTGTAAACTTTGACTGTTGTCTATTGCATTTTCTTTACTTTCCCCCAACTGTTGGAAATTGTGGGTCAATTGGGTCAACTTTGACCACAATTTTAAGTGGGACCCGATGTTTGAGTTATCGAAATTAATGTTCAATCAAATTCTACGTTCCAAATAGATGAGTGTAGAATATCTAATTGTGAAAAATCATTTCAATATGAATGAGAAATTATGATTGGAAGTTGGACAATAAATAAGAGGAATAAATGGAAAAAAAAAATTGGAAAAATGTTTCAATCCCACATTGGTTGCAAACACAACCTTGAACCACTTAATAAACTTCAAAGTTGGAAATGAGTTTGGGCCCCAAGGGGTACCAATAGTCTTTGAAATTGGGGAGTCTTAGACAATGTCTAGATTAATCCAAAGGCCACATGTGCGCCCGCCACTGCCGTTCAATCGACCGGGCCGGGTCGGGGCATGGGTGTGGGTGTGAGCCTAGGCCTGTGTTAATATTAATTTTTTGGATAAAATTTATTCCCTCTCTTTGACAATTTGTTAATGGTCCCATCAGTTGCTAAACTGTGCGTTAAGTAGGTGGAGAACCGTATGAAAACTGCTCAACCGTCAACTCTCTCCTCTATTTGAATGGTCCTCAGGCTTTCACTTTCAATAGAAAAAGAAAAAATCACGAAATTCATTCTGCATACATACTCTTCTTCTCTGCATTAGTCTACAAAGAGTACTCCGGTTCTGGTTCGTTGTCTTGCAGTTAAAGTGCTGCTTCTGCAAGTGTCTAATCATTGTATCTTAGGAGATGCTTTACCACATACCATAAGCACCGTGTGACGGGGTAAAAACGTCTTAAGGACAAAGAGCCTAGTTTTCGCCTCGATCATCCTTATTCCGAATTCTGGCCTTGTTTATGCATTTTGTTTTTGCTGTTTTGCAATTATTCATCTAGTTTAGCAAGTCATTTCTAGAAAATCTATTCTGAAAAACAAAAGTTACTAACAATCTTAAGACGTTTTTTCCAAAATTGTACTTGCTTATTTCTAATCATTGTAGACTCTTAAGCGATATTACTACTTTGCAGACTCTTAATTTGTAAATTTTGACTTTTTGATCTTCTGTTTTGAAAACAGAAATGGCTAACACTGTTGGGACCAATGCAATTTCCCCTACTGTGGCTGTGACGCCAACTGTGGCTACTGTAACGCTGACAATATCTGGTCCTTCTGGTTCAACTTATGTTCCTCACAGAGAGAAACCTGAAAAATTTAATGGGGTCGATTTTAAGAGATGGCAGCAGAAAATGCTGTTCTATCTCACCACTCTGAACCTGATAAAGTTCTTCACGGAGGATCCTCCTTCTGTTCAACAGGGAGAAAATAATCGAGCTTCGATTATTGCCTTGGACGCATGGAAACATTCCGATTTCTTATGGAAAAATTATGTACTGAATGGACTGAATGATTCGCTATATGGTGTGTATAGCATAATGAAAAATGCAAAGGAACTTTGGGAATCTTTAGAGAAAAAATATAAAACTGAAGATGTCGGATCTAAAAAAATTTCTTGTCGGTAAATTTTTGGAATATAAAATGATTGAGTCTAAATCTGTTATTTCCCAAGTTCAAGATTTGTAGTTACTCCTCCATGATTTACATGCTGAAAAAAGGACTGTAAGTGAGTCATTCCAAGTAGCAACGGTAATCGAAAAACTCCCGCCTTCATGGAGAGATTTCAAAAATTACCTCAAACACAAACGTAAGGAAATGAACATGGATGAGTTGATTGTACGTTAGAGGATCGAAAAAGATACTAAGAAATCTGAAAGGAGGAACGGGGGACGAAACATGGAAGCTAAGACAAACATGGCTGAATCAAGTTCAAAGAAGAATATGAAAAGGAAGCACTCAAACTTTGCTCCGAAGAAAAATGAAAACAACCAGAAGAACAAGAAGTTCAAAGGGGACTGCTTCAACTGTGGCAAACCTGGATATCGTGCAATTGACTGTCGTAAGCCTAAAAAGCAAAATGACCGTGCACATATTGTTGAAACTGAAACCTGACTGAAGGTGTTCAAGAAATGCACCTATCTGCTGTAATATCTGAATGTAATAGTGTTGGAAATCCCAGGGAATGGTGGGTGGACACTGGTACCACTCGCCATATTTGTGCTGAAAAGAACGTGTTTTCTTATTACAAAGTTATCAATGTTGAACAACTATTCATGGGAAATTCCTCAAGTTCAAAGGTTGAAGGACAAGGAAATGTGACATTCAAGATGACATCTGGCAAGGAACTCGTCCTCAACAATGTGCTGCATGTGCCGGACATTCAGAAAAATCTTGTTTCTGGTTCTCTTCTTAACAAGAATGGGTTTAAGTTAGTATTTGTATCTGACAAATTTGTACTAACTAAAAATGGGATGTATGTTGGAAAAGGTTACATGACCGATGGGATGTTCAAGATAAACGTCCTTACTTTTGTACCTAAATTGAACAAAAGTAATGAAGCTTCTACTTCTGCGTATATTGTTGATTCTTTGTGTTTATGGCATAAAAGATTAGGACATGCAAAATTTAAATCTGTGCGCAAATTAATGAACTTAAATTTGCTACCTTCTCTAAGTTTATATCCTAATCACAAATGTGAAACTTGTGTTGAGGCTAAATTAGCCAAAAGACCATTTCCTTCAGTTGAGAGAAATACTTTACCTTTAGAATTAATTCACAGTGATATATGTGATTTGAAATTCGTACAAACTAAATGTGGGAAAAAGTATTTCATTACTTTCATTGACGATTGCACTCGGTACTGTTATGTTTATCTCTTAAAAAGCAAAGATGAGGCATTGGAAATGTTTAAATATTATAAGAATGAAGTTGAAAATTAACTTAGCAAAACAATACAAATTGTTTGAAGTGATAAAGGTGGAGAATATGGAGCGCTGTTTGAAGAATTTTGTTCTCAACAAGGCATCATTCATCAAACAACGGCTCCTTACTCACCTTAATCTAATGGTATTGCGGAACGAAAGAACCACACGCTCAAAGTAATGATGAATGCTATGTTGATTAGTTCTGGTTTACCACAGAATTTGTGGGGGGAGACTATCCTCTCGAAAAATCACATTCTTAACAAAATACCACACAAAGTAAAGGATGAAACACCTTACGAGTTATGGAAATGTCATAAATTTTCATATAAATACTTGAAAGTGTGGGGGTGTTTGGCAAAGGTAGAAGTGCCAAAACCTATACAAATAAAAATAGGACCAAAAACTGTAGATTACATATTTATTGGATATGCTAATAACAGTAGTTCATATCTCTTCCTTGTGCATAAATCCGAGATTACGGATATACATGAAGATACAATAATTGAATCAAGGAATGCAAGTTTCTTCGAAGAAGTCTTTCCTCGTAAAGACAAAAGTGATATAAGTTCAACAAAACGAACTTACGATACTGCAAATGATGATGAAAATGAAGAAGAACTCAGATGCAGTAAAATGGCTAGAAAGTTTACGTCCTTCGGTTCAGAATTTCTAACGTACATGATCGAAAATGAACCAGAGACATTCAGTGAAGCGATGTCAACACCAGAGGCTTTCTTTTGGAAAGAAGCTATCAATAGTGAAATTGAATAGATAATGCAAAATCATACTTGGGAGTTGGTTGATCTCCCACCTGAAAATAAACCTTTAGGTTGCAAGTGGATTTTCAAAAAAAAGTTAAAATCGGATGGATCTATTGATAAATACAAAGCTCGTTTGATAGCAAAAAAATATAGACAAAAGGAAAGTCTTGATTTCTTTGATACTTACTCACCAGTAATGAGGATTACTTCGATAAGAATCCTTATTGCAATTGCTACGATACATAATCTCAAAATTCATCAAATGAATATTAAAACAGCTTTTCTAAATGGTAAGTTGGAAGAAGAAATATACATGGAGCAACCTGAAAGATTTGTCACTCATGGACAAGAGAAAAAAGGTTTGCAGTCTCGTTAAATCTTTATATGGATTAAAACAAACGCCAAAGCAGTGGCACCAAAAGTTTGACAAAACAATGCTATCAAATGGTTTTAAAATTAACGAGTGTGATAAATGTGTATATAATAAGAGTACACCGACAACATATGTCTTAGTATGTTTATATGTGGATGATATGCTAATTCTAGGTAGCAATCATGATATCATTGTGTCTACTAAGAAAATGTGAACAAAACATTTTCACATTAAGGAGATGGGTGTAGAAGATGTAATTCTTGTAATTAAAATTTCTAAAACACCAGATGGCCTCATTCTTTCACAATCTCATTATGTTAAGTCTGTGCTAAAGAGATTTTGAGTCTTTGATAAAAGTCTAGTCAAAACTCCGGTAGACACGAGTCTACACTTAGCAAAAAATAGAAGTGAACCTGTACATCAATTAAGATACTCTCAGGTTATTGGAAGTCTGATGTATTTAATGAACTGCACACGTAGTTAATAAATTGAGCAGGTTCACATGTAATCCAAGCAATGATCATTGGAAGGCATTGAATAGGGTACTTCGACACTTAAAACATACCTTAAAATTTGGATTACATTATATGAGATATCCAGCAGTATTAGAGGGATATTGTGATGCAAACTGGATATCTGATATGAAAGATTCTAAATCCACAAGTGGTTTTATATATTACACTTGGTGGTGCGGTAGTGTCTTGGAAATCTTTAAAGCAAACTTGCATAGCTCGATCAACAATGGAATCGGAGTTTATAGCATTAGATAAAGCTGGAGAAGAAGTAGAATGACTTCGTAACTTCTTAGAGGATATCCCGTGTTAGCCTAAGTCGGTGCTTGCAATTAGTATTCACTGTGACAATCAGTCTGCTATTTCAAGGGCGCAAAATTGCATGTATAATGGTAAGTCTAGACATATACGTCGTAGACACAATACCATAAAGCAGTTGATCTCAAATGGTATTATCTCCATTGATTATGTGAAATCAAAGGAGAATCCCGCAGATCCGCTTACAAAAGGTCTACCAAGAGATCAAATATATTATCTATCAAAGGGAATGAGATTAAAGTTGCACATGCATGAATCTTAATGATGGTAACCCAACCTTGTTGACTGGAGATCTCAAGATCTTGGTTCAATGGGACAACTAAGTTATTAACACTCAGTTAAACACTTAACCATCCCTTTATAAAAAGTGCTGTCTGCAGAATGTAAAATGCTAAGTTGTAACTTTTAATGATTCCTATAACTTGGATAAACCAAGTGGAGTATTGCAGAATACTCTTAATATGAGATCACCTATATAAGTGTGAAGTGGAGCCGCTTCTATGAGAATTTGGGGCTTAAAATTCTCTAAAACACTTATGAATCCCAAGAATTGTTCAGGGCCACAATGAACACAACTATGAGAACCTAAGAATTGAATAGAAAGGTTATTGTGTGGATACTGTTGCCTTGGTTTACATAAATGACTGAACAGTTCAAGAGATCAGTTCACTGATTAGCCAATAAGCTCGATAGTATTCCACTAAGGCAGGTTCAAAGCCAAAAACTACCTCTCCTGATGCAATAAGTCTTTCGCCTGTACTCTCTGTTTGTGTCTACATTGCGCAGTCATGATAATTTTCATTCATGTGGGGGACTATTGGAAATGGTGGGTCAATTGGGTCAACTTTGACCACAATTTTAAGTGAGACCCAATGTTCGATTTATCGAAATTAATGTTCAATCAAATTCTACGTTCCGAATAGATGAGTGTAGAATATCTAATTGTGAAAAATTATTTCAATATAAATGAGAAATTATGGTTGAAAGTTGGACAATAAATAAGAGGAATAAATGAAAAAAAATTGGAAAAATGTTCCAATCCCACATTGGTTGCAAACACAACCTTGAACTACTTAATAAACTTCAAATTTGAAAATGAGTTTGGGCCCCAAAGGGTATCAATAGTTTTTGAAATGGGGGAGTCTTAGACAATATTTAGATTAAACCAAAGGTCACACGCGCGCGTCGCCGCCGTCCGATCGACCGGGGTGGGCGGGTTGGGGCATGGGCGTGGGCCTATGTCAATATTAATTTTTTGGATAAAATTTATTCTTTCTCTTTGACAGTTTATTAACGGCCCCATCAGTTGCTAAATTGTGCGTTAAGTGGGCATGAGTGGTGGGTGGAGAGCCGTATGAAAACTGCTCAACCGTCAACTCTCTCCTCTATTTGAATGGTCCTCAGGCTTTCAGTTTCAATAGAAAAAATCACGAAATTCATTCTGCATACATACTCTTCTTCTCTGCATTAGTCTACAGAGAGTACTTCGGTTCTGGTTCGTTGTCTTGCAGTTGAAGTGCTGCTTCTGCAAGTGTCTGATCGTTGTATCTTGGGAGATGCTTTATCACATACCGTAAGCACCGTATGACGGGGTAAAAACGTTTTAAGGACAGAGAGCCTAGTTGTCGCCTCGATCATCCTTATTCCGAATTCTGGACTTGTTTATGCATTTTGTTCTTGCTGTTTTGCGATTGTTCATCTAGTTTAGCAAGTCGTTTCTGGAAAATCTATTCTGAAAAATAAAAGTTACTAACAACCTTGTTGACTGGAGATCCCAAAGTATCCAACCTTATTTTTAAAAAAAGGGGAAAAAAAAGAAAATGAAAAGAAGAGATTTTTCTTTCAAAATTCAAAGAATTTTTTCATATGTGCAGAAAAAAATATACTGAAGTTGTACCGAATACCAATGGATGATGGGCCTATTGCCAAAAACTTCGGGCCGCACGTGCTTGTGTATTCTGTAAAACATCTTGCAGCATTCGTTCAATGTAGCATCATTCAAATTCAAAATCCCCACCCACCCCAAAGACCTAATAAACCTTTGATTGATATGTCCGTTCAATGTTATGCTCGCTAAGTCACTGTAAACTTTGACTGTTGTCTATTGCATTTTCTTTACTTTCCCCCAACAATGGCGGCTACAAACCTCCTCTGTCAAACCCCTACGATCCATCCCACAAAATCCCCATTTACTTGGTTTCCCATAAAACCCATTTCACCCTACAAACTCAAGCCTACTTCAAGAATCGCTTCTCTGTGTATACGGGCAGTTCTGTCCCCTGCCGAGCCCAAAACCCAGAATCTCCAGCACTGTTTCACGAAATCTGAAGATGGGTATTTGTATTGTGAGGGAAATAAGGTTCAGGATGTTATGGAGGTTGTGGAAAAGAGGCCTTTTTATCTATACAGCAAACCGCAAATTACTAGAAATGTGGAGGCATATAAAGAGGCTTTGGAGGGTTTGAATTCTATAATTGGGTATGCTATTAAGGCTAATAATAATCTTAAGATTTTGGAGCATTTGAGAAAATTGGGATGTGGGGCTGTTTTAGTGAGTGGGAATGAGCTCAAATTGGCTCTCCATGCCGGTTTTGATCCCACAAGGTATTAAATTTATGCTATGGTTAAATTTTATGTTTGAGTTAATAATTTGATTGTTTATCTTTTAATTGGTTTGAGTTTTTGATGAAGTATATCTTCAAGATTTCACCTTTGTAATTCTTGATCCATATAGAAATGTATTGCATTATGTGATATGTTGAAATGTTTTTATTTTTTTTTTATTTTTGAAGGTGAGTTCTGACGTATGTCTGCATTTTTAGTAATATTGTTTGTTCTAATTAGTAGTAAATGGTGCAAGAACAATGTCAAAAACCTTAGAGGAATTTTGTCAACATGTAATTTCGTTTAGCTTTCATTTGGTAGCCCAATAAAGTTTTGCATGTTTTTATTGAAACTTCATTGAAAACATAATGTTAATTTTACAAATATAAATTTATGTCATGGAGATCAAAATTTTTATTCTTATAATTTCCATGTAGTCGCTCCGAGCCTTGTTTAGCAATCCAACATCTGATAATTGCAACAAAAAAATTATGGGTTAGGTCACGAAAAGTTTCATTTAAGCTACCATGAGATAAACAAATTAATCGTTGTGTAGAAAACAAATATGGTATGTGAACGTTTTTACCAAGAAAGAAAGAGACCAGCATAAACATCTTAATGCCCAAGAGTTGCAAGTGCGAAAACTCAACATAACATGTTAGAAGCATGTTTGGGAAGTGTTTATAAATGATTTATATTAAAAATAAATAGAAATGAGTGATGATAAACAGATAGTACTTGTAGGTCCCTGTAGATAAAAAGCAATTTGAGTATTTATAAACCGTTTATAAACATGAGCCAAACATAGGCTAAGAGTGTCAACGTATAAATGTGGGATGATAAACCTCTAGAAATAAGTACTTATGGATAACTGTAAGCATAATTGTGGAGTTGCTCCAGAGGGATCTGATTTTTAAACTAGAAGCAACATCAAAGAAAACAGTTGAGTAAGTATTGTTGAGGCTACACATCTTCTGAGCTGTAGTATTCCCCTGCCCAATGACTGTACTGGCTATAATAGTCCTTTCTACAAGGGTATTGGCAGATAATTTTCGAGCTAATAGCAGTTGACAAAACTTGCTATCAAATTTACAGCTTTGTTGTAAGATGCCTGATAGGATTAGTTAGCAAATATTAAATGAATTAACCTTCTCCTATGATGTGTATAGCCCAAGGATCCCTTGGATTTTAATGTCCTTTGAAAAGTTGATCTCAAGTGTGCCACTGGAAAGGAAAAATAGAATCACATTAGACGAAATAACAGCCAAAGTTTCAGAAGTGCCACAAAAAATGCAGGGAATACAGAAATATCTCCTTGTTTAGCTATTTTTTGCCCCCCATTGTCTAAACCTCAGTTTTCCTCGAACTTATTTTCAATCACACATTTCATGGGAACCACAACTTTTATTGACTTTTAAACCACACATTATATCAACTTTTATCAAAATCTACTAAAAATCTATTTTTTACCTAAACCAAATAGGCTTAATCTGTTCTTTTATAGAATTTCTAAATTTTCCCCAAAATTTAAAGCATTCAACTCCCATTTTATTGAGTAACAGTGTTTTTCAAATGGCCAGGTTGATTAAAAACTAATGCATGTGCCCTACCTCCTCTTTTTCCTCGCTTCATATCCTATCATATAGTCTATGCATTGCTCATACAGATCACTCAGCAGAGAAAGAGAAAATACTGACTAAGAAAGAAGAAAGAGTTCACAGCACCCAATATCAAGGAACTCATTTGAATGAAAGCACAAGAGATTGTTCCCCAATCTTCAAAATGAGTTGAATAAGTCCTAGGAAACATAGTAACACAAACTAAGTCCAGCAGTTCTTTCAATTGAAACCTTCATCTCAGCAATCCCAACCTGAAAATGTACTTTGCATTGTTGTGATTTTCTCCAAAAAAAAGGAAAGGATTTGGGAAGAGACCACTTCATATAAATGGAGCTCCTTCTCTCACTATTGTATTTTTCAATACAATGTCAACTATTGCTTTCTACAAGATTCTTGACTTTGTAAACTCTGTTAGCATTTTTTAAATATAATAACATGCTGCTAATTTTTTAAACAAAAGCAGTAACGCAATTGATGAGGATAAAAATAAGAATAAAGATAAAATATAGATAGTAACTAGATATTATTTAAAAAGTAGAGTTTGATTCAAAATATTTTATTTAGATTAGATTAAATTAGATTTAATATTTTGATAAAGTTCTAGATTAGTGGAAGATCTTTTGATGTTAATTAGTTGCTTATATATAGAGGGCTCATTCATTGTAGTAGGTACCCTTGAATATATGATAAATTGAATTTCTCTTGCCCTAATTCTTCTTCGATCCCCCATCTCTTCTAATTGTTTGTTGTCAAATTGTTACGCTCCTGCATTAGAAATAGCGTCCTTTCAGATTTGCGCCTGCACACACATAGAAGTGGCTATAAATGAACATGGCTCCATACAATAGGCCTGCAGCCAGCTATTTTACACAATATATCTTGGGTTTCTTATTTTAATTTTGTTTGGGGGTGTGATGTACTATAATGCTCTGTCAGCTTGAAAGATCTATCAATATCTCGTGACAGGTGCGTCTTCAATGGAAACGGAAAAATATTAGAGGATCTAGTCCTAGCTGCTCAAGAAGGTGTTTTTGTAAACATTGATAGTGAATTTGATCTGGAAAACATTGTAGCTGCAGCAAGAATTGCTGGGAAGAAAGTTAATGTTCTACTACGAATTAATCCAGATGTAGATCCTCAGGTATCTAGAGTGGCTTCCTATAACATGTTAAGATGCTATTTCATATCAAACTGTGAAATTAATATGTTCCTCATCTATATCTTTTAACAGTCCAAGGATCCAGAGTAGAAGAAGAGTCATGCTGTTATAATTAAATTTTGTTTGACTATTGAATTGTTTATGCCGTGGGTGATTTAAAATCTCAAAGATAAGTCTAAGAAGTGAAATGTCAGACTTGGATAAAATTAGCATGTTGATTTGGACATATAAGTAACATAATTCACTATTTGTTATTTTGTGTTAGAACTTTAAATGTAATAAACTTATTTATCTGTTCTAATCAAGAAAAAGAAAAAAAATAATCTGATTAATTTAGCCGCTCCACCATCTTGAATGCTTCCTCACCTGGCCCTGTTGCAAAAATGCTGTTAAACTATTATGCCTTATACTGTTGTTCTCATACTTATTTGATTTCAACTTGAGAAGAGAATGCTTCAATCTTACTTTGGCATTTTTTTGCTGGAAAGACATTGTTATTCTAATTAGCATGGTCAACCATTGCCAAAAGTTTTCAACTACCGTTGCTGACTTCATTATGGATTTGTAAGCTTGCTTCCAGATAAGATCCTTGTCAGATTTGCATCTTTGGCTTTACAAAAAGCTAATTTTATTGCGTTACTTGTAATATTTGGTCATGGAATGTAATTATCGAATTGCATCTACTGCTTGTGTGAATTAGGTCCATCCATATGTTGCCACTGGGAACAAGAACTCCAAATTTGGTATCCGAAATGAGAAGCTGCAGTGGTTTCTAGATGCTGTGAAGGCACATCCGCAAGAACTGAAACTTGTTGGTGCCCACTGCCATCTGGGGTCTACCATTACAAAGGTATTCTCTTAAAGTTAGCTTTTCAGGGTTTAGTTGTTCCTCATGAATATGACTTTGTAACTCTGCTAATTTATTATTTTGAAATAATACCTCATACCTGAACTAACTATTTTTGCACTTGCCAGATTTCATTTGTTGGAGTTTTAAGTGTGCACACATTTAGATCCATGATTCTGAATCGCCACTAACTTCCTATGGCAACTCCTAAGATAAGGAAAGCGAAAATAAAAGAAAAACGAAGCATTTTTTTTCGCTTTCCAAATTCACATCGTGGCAAAAACCCTGGCTGCAGCATTGAACCAAGCCTTTACTTCTTTATTTTTGGACCTTTCTTTCTGATCCACACATCATTACTTTTTTCCCGAAAGAGAACATTTGTGATTTTGATGTTTTTCATTTCTATTTCTGCTTAAATATCTTTCGTCTGTTTGGAAAAAAGAAAATTAAGTTCTGTGCATCTCTTTCTTGTCTTCTGTTAGTATTTACTCCTATTCTCAACTTTTTTTTGTACGATGCACATAGTTCTCATTGTTGACAATCACAAAGCTTAAGCATTTATCTGCATTTATTTTATTATTTTAAGATTGTTGAATAATAATATATGATATGAATTGTTGTTCCAGGTTGACATTTTCAGAGATGCTGCAGTCCTAATGGTGAACTACATCAATGAAATTCGAGCCCAGGGCTTCGAAATTGATTATTTAAACATTGGAGGTGGTCTAGGAATTGACTATTATCATACTGGAGCTGTCCTTCCGACTCCTAGAGATCTTATTGATACTGTAAGTTCTATAACTTCAGTTAGATCCAACTTCATTCTTCATGGCATTTTAAATCAGTGGGATATTTCATTCTGCTTGTACTTGACATATTTCTTTCTTCATGAGGCATAATGCTCATGTACTCAGGTGGAAATCGCACCATCTTTTTAGAATTAGCCCCTGTTTGACATCCATTGTTTCTTAACTTTTTTTTTTTTTTTTTTCCTCGTACTCGTTTCATATACATATTCGACCATAAAAATATTCTTCACGTAAATTCAAAACTTTTCCCTACTTTTTAACCACACATTCTCAAAAAATTTATTATTCAAAAACTCGTTCTTTCCAAAAAAAAAAAAAAAAAAATTAAAAAAATTCTATCAAAGAGGGGCTGTCTTCCTCTCTCCAAGCTTCTTGTATTCTACTGTTCGGAAATCCGTTCTCGTATATGTATTGTATTGCATGAGATGCTAGGATACAGTTAGATGCATTGTCATCCTGTGGGGTATGATGTAAAGGTTGATATGATCATATCATGGATGTTTTCTGTAGGTCCGGGAGTTGGTCCTTTCACGGAATCTTAATCTCATCATTGAACCCGGAAGATCACTTATTGCAAATACTTGCTGCTTGGTAAATCGTGTCACTGGAGTAAAAACCAATGGGACTAAAAATTTTGTTGTGATTGATGGCAGCATGGCAGAACTTATTCGTCCAAGTTTGTATGGAGCTTATCAGGTAAGGTTTCTATTACTTTTAAATTAATCGGAATATGGCATCTACATTTTTTTTTCCTCTTTCTAGAACTCTTACATAACTTACACTTTAAAACTTTATCCATTGTTGCAAGTCAATAGTGAACTTCTGATCTAATTTTACTTACAAGTGAATTAAACCAACTTCGTATTAACCAAGAAAATATCCTACAGTCCAAATAGCCCTGTGAATGATTGATAGGGCATTACTGTAATTATGATAGCTAAGGTTTGTTTCATATTTCTTTCTGAGCATGGAGTACTCAAATTCAATCATCTTCCTCTCTAATGCAATGTTAAATTCCGTAAAATAAAAATAAAAATAAATTCTCTCGGTTTCAGTTGCAATTTATTGTGTTTTTGCAAAAAATAAATTTCCTAGTGTAATGAACTCTGTGCTACATATCATTTTATTGTATAATTTTTCTGCTTTCTTGGGAGTTTGTGTGTCTCTGATTCTGATAGTTTTGGACTGAATGACGTGTTATTGCAGCACATAGAGCTGGTTTGCCCTGCACCCCCAGATGCTGAAATTTCCACTTTTGATGTCGTGGGTCCTGTTTGTGAATCAGCGGATTTCTTGGGGAAGGACAGAGAACTACCCACACCACTGAGGGTAATGTCTCTTAACCTTTTAATGAAAAGGTTGGGACAATATTATGTCATTATACTAATTTGATTTTCTTTCAGGGTGCTGGCCTTGTAGTTCATGATGCAGGTGCATACTGCATGAGTATGGCTTCGACATACAATCTCAAGATGCGTCCACCAGAATTTTGGGTTAGTGATCCATTCTTGTCCCGGTTGTCCTTGTAGTGATTTCTGTTCTTATTTTATAGTTTAGCTACTACCTTGTATATTTTCCATATTTAGCTAGACAATTTGAAGACTCCAGATCTGCTGGCCCCATCTCTGTGTCCCCTTAATCAAAATTTGACACATCACCATAATTTGTGTCAAAATTTTTGCAGGACACTATTCAATCTTTAAGTAAATATGTAAAATATTATGTTCTACTAACATTTTGACACTTTAAATTATGGTGATGCGTCAAAATTTGCTTTAAAAGGACAGCCAAGGGGACAGGGTGATGATTTGTGTGCGTTCTTGGGGGTGGATGGGAATGTATAACATTAGACTCAGCAGGTTTAGACATGATATTGACCAATATTGTCACACGTCTTTTGCTATTTAATCATATTTTTTCTTTGTTTGACTCAATGTACTTGGTTTCTTTCTTTCTACCCCACTTCTTCTTTTTCTTCATATGTATGCAATCTTTGTAGAGAAATTACCAGCCCACTCCATTCTGTTTAAAATTTCCATTACCAGAGCTGAAAATACATGGCTATAATTCTTTCTTCCTGCATTGTCCAGTTAAGTAATTTCTTAATTGATGTTCCAGGTTGAAGATGATGGATCGGTGTCCAAAATCCGTCACGGCGAGACATTTGAAGACCATTTAAGATTTTTTGAGGGCCTTTAAGTTGTGTTGTACTCTGTAGAAGCCATTCGCCATTTTCATCACGAAGGTAAGAATCTTGGATTTTACTGCATACAGTGCTCGACTTTATTATCGTTGTGCCCTGAATATTGTGTATCTGAATACTTGTGATGATTGAAGATTGAGTTATTTGATTCAATAACAGTATGAGTTCGTTGTGTTTAAGACAAACAAAAAAAATTCGAATTCTGGGAATGAAAATCTCTAAACGCCAATCTACTGAACGAAGATTGAGAACGTTTGACTGCTGCATACGGTGTGGAACAACGGTCGGTCCATTACGATTCAACTGCAACTGCAAATGCAAAGAGTACTGCATCTTCGCTAGTTCTGTTTTTATGAATTGTAGACATCCAAATACCAACTCTCGATGTTGAAATGTCCCAAAATCCATTGTCCATGCAGATCGGGATAAAAACGTGGTCGACCTCTGTCCAGTTACTATTGAACTGAATATTGCGAGCATTGAAGGGAACAATTGCATTCCCGTTATGTTGAATCAAGAAATTTACTCCGTGAGCTCATCCCCCGTTGGCGAACTGAAAGCAATACGCCAGGGAAGGGAAAAAAAAAAAAATTGTAATTCAGCAGAGCACAATAAGTCTTAGATTTAATATAAATAATAAAATTGGACTTTGGTGACTATTTGTTGAATAAAAAAATTCAATCTGCTAGCTCATCCCCAATTCGCGAAGTGAGAGCGATATGTGAAGGGTGAAAAAGGCTCGCAGGAGTGGAAGGTGAGCCATTACCCCTTTCAGGCTGGCGGAGACACATTTACTAAAATATAAGTGGATAAATATCTAAAGCGTGTCTTAAAGGCCAATGAACACATGACAGAAGCAAATTAATAAAAGGGGAAATTTCAAAAATGTCATTTTTTTGGAAAAGGCACAAAAAATTATGATTGACACATAATTTAATCAAAAATGTCAATTTTTGAGTTTGAATTGTCAATTTTACCCTTACACTCAAAATTCTTATTGCATTTAATGCTACTTAATGTTAATGATTATATATTTTCATTTCCATTAATATTTGATTTGATTAAGGAATTTTATATTATAAATACTAGATATTTGTATATTATATTATTAAATATGAATTATGTTAATTTGAAATTTTAATTGTAAATAAATATTGAAGTCTGTATTTCACTATATCTTCCCCATTAAGGAACTATATCTTTCACTACATCTTCCAAAATCCTTTGATCAAGAAATTGAAGTCTCCATTAATTTTGAGAGGTTAGTTTATTGTCAAGTGTTTAAATTTTGTTTATTTAAATGGCTTACTATTTATGAAGTGTTGAATACAATATGATCACATTTTTGTATAAACTAATATAACTACAAATTGCCATAATGAACCATAATGAATGATTTTCCCTTTAGTGATTATATTAATTTTTGGCAACATACAATTGAGCATTAAATATGACATTTAATGATTCCAACACATTCTTACAAGGTAGTAACTATTGTGTCATGTTATCTGGCTTTCCGGCGATCGGACATTGTCATCTTCTCGGGCGAGTTCCGACAGTTCAAATGTCGCAGTAGAAGTTTCGAAACTGTCGGAAACGACATTTGAATTGTCGAAACCTCGACATTTAGAAACTGTCGAATTCGACAATTGAACAATTGACAGATTTGTTGTTTCACATTCTGCTTGTGAATATTGAAAGTTCCACTTCCATGTTATTACATATCACCATATTCATTGTTCATGTTTCTTATAGTTGCAATTCCCAAATTTCAGGTATGAGCAATCACATGAGATTCATCATGTCGCATGTGGTAAGTTTGTTCATGACGATGACGAATGGAAGTGGACTGTGGACAAAATCACATCCATTTTAAGGTCAGCAGGTCTAGCGGACAAATGTTAACCGTTGTATGCGCGGACAAGAATTGCAAATGGATGCTACGTGCTTCAATTGTGAAGCAGTCTGCAATTTTCATGATCCGCAAATTCAACAATGTGCGGACATGTTCTGTAGAATTTCGTCACAACGCTGAACGACATGCCACGACATCCGTTATTGCCAAGCATATATTGGGAAAACTGGATAATCCTAACAGATCATACGATCCTACTGTTATTGCACGTGACATGAAACGTGATTTTGGTGTAAAAGTAAGTTACCAAAAAGCACGTAGGGGGAAGGTGAGTGCTTTAAATATGCTACATGGTATATCGAAAGACAGTTTTCAGAAATTATCTTCATATTGTCACGTCATAGGAGAGATGAACCCGGGGACGGTAACCCACATAGCAATAGATTCTCGTAACAGATTTCATTACTTTTTCCTAGCTATTGGTGCAAACATTCGTGGGTACAAACAGTATTTGAGGCCTATGATATGTGTTGATGGTAGTCACCTGAAAGGTCCACACAAAGGTACGCTGCTACTGGCAACCGTCCTAAGGTGGCAACAAATAGATTTATCCCATAGCATAGGGAATCGTGGACGTCGAAACAAATAGCTCTTGGAAGTGGTTTTTGTCAAACCTGAAAGATCTGATAGGCGACTCAGAGAAACTTGTGTTCGTTTCGGACAGGAAATCCAGTATTGAAAAAGCTATTGATCATCTATTTCCCATGTCTCGCTACGGTTGTTGTATATAGCATATGGAAAAGAACTTAATACAAAGGTACAACAACGCAAGTTGTATATTTATATTCAAACGAGCTACTACAACTTATCGGGTCGAAGAGTTTGACAGACTAATGGGACAGATTCGTAGGATCAGTGAGAGAACGTATGGGTACTTTGGAGCGAGCTGGTTTCTCATTTTGGTCACGAGCATGTTTCGTTGGAATGCGTTACAACATTATGACAAACAACAACGCAAAATCATTGAACGTAACGTTGAGACATGCCTGTTCGTTACCTATCACGTGCTTGGTCGAACACATAAGACGTACAATGCAGAAGTGGTTTTATGAACGTTGTGTGAATGCCACCACGTGCAGTACCGTGTTGTCAGCTAGGATGGAGAAAGAGTTAAGGACAACATTCGAAGATGGTACAAGGCTTCAAGCTCATGGATTGATAGACAACCTAACACAGGTGGGAATAGGCAATGACACGAAATTGTAGACTTCTCTGAGAACACGTGCACATGTCGAGAGTTTCAACTAAATCGTATGCCATGTGCTCATGCTACTCGTGCGGCATGCATGAGAGGTACATCCTTGTACAATATATGCTCGTCATATTACACATCGAAATACTGGAGGGGTGCCTATAGCGAAACAATATATCCACTGACGCGGGAAGTGGACTGAGTTTTTCCAAACGAGATTGTTAGTACTCACATACTTCCCTCTCAGTGTATGTCGTCCTCCCGGTAGACCGACAACCCGACAGAAACGATCAAGATACGAGTCCACCACCAACTTCGGTCCTGCACACGCTGTGGTACACCCGGTCATAACCGGACCACTTGTTCGAACCCCATTAATACACAGCTCATCTAAACAATGTTCACTCAGTTAGTGGATGAATTATGATGTTCAATAGTCGGCAATGACGGGATTGCTTCTACATCCCGACCGTAAGTTATATTTTTGTACTATTTTGTTTGTACAAGAACTAGAATCCTTCTCATTTTGTAACACTAGTACTTTGACGAGGCTTACGGCGTACACTGCTTCACATTGTATGTTGCATGTTTAATTTGATATAATCAATTGTTGGACGGGACGTCGACTTGGTTGTTCCAAACGATATTACAGGACAATCAGTGTTTGTGGTGATATTTGTCCTAACCTAAGCCTATGGTCGAACTCCCTGTCAACACATTGAACAGTTCTCTCCTCGACATGTATAATGAATCTATTTGTTCAATGCCACCAATGCTAGTGTATGAATTGATATTATTTGAAGTTATTGTTTTTTTTTTGTGCAGACCTTTTTTTCGTTGTTTTTACATAAAAACTATGCATCTCGAATCTGTTTGCTTTGTATCATCCCGACAGTTGAAAATATACGTTTTTATTGTTCTCATACACTCGCTCAGTTTCCTATTCGTCATTATAATATGTCATCACTATCGTAGTATTTTTAAATTTGTATTCAAATTTCATCAATTCTCAAACCAACTGAAACACAAGTGTATCCCTTAGAAATTGTATGCATGCGGTTCAATTTTGTAATTTCGCTTTTGTACCACATCAAGTGTTTGGCGAATAGAACGTGTATTCCAATTGTGTTGGACATTTGTTCATTACGTATAGGGAAATAGATATTTATAATATAAATATTGAATTAACACATAACAAAACGTGTATACATTCAAAAACAAAATATAGATGCATGCACATTAAACCGCATCCCATCCCAACAGTTTATCTGTAGATCCCGACAGTTTGCACGATCTACCTATTATAACTACACATACGTGGCAAAAGGGTGTAGTCGCTGATGATTGTTTGTAATATAAATCGTATTTCAAAATGTCGAACAACATGCCGCACAAAACAAACAAACAAACAAACAAACATACCAACTTATTAATTTGTACACATGCGTTGGCATTTATCGCCCAACTTTAGATCACATCTACGATTAAACCAGCTCCGCTACTTGCGTCATCAGATTCATCAGAGTTGATGACAATAATCTCTTGCGGAGGTGCAATGCTCGTCACCGAGTCGTCTTCAGCCGGGTCCTCTCCATTATGATCGACGAACTCCTGCCCCCCATGAAGCACAGTGTTTGGAGACTGCAGTTCCTCGCTTGCAACTTCATTTAGGCCAGGAAATGGAATAGGCACCACGACTCTCATGCTTGTTGTACCATTCACTTCGTCATCGTCGGAAGAAATGACGATGGAAATAGTGGGGAAGAACCAGGTATTGGTTGAGGCGCCGTGACGTAGAAAGACGAGTTGCTTCCAGCTGAGGAACTCATGATGTATTTGCAAGAAATTTTGTTATACAGGATTCAATCAAGCATGTATTTCGATGACAATACTTCAAAGTGTCCGCTAACTTAAAATTGTAGTGTAATGAAAAATACCTCAATAACCCACCGTATTTATAGGGAATGTTTGTTGGCAACAAGTAAATTGTATTACTTCCCAACCACTATGTCTAATCTACATCTTTATAACATAAATATCAAAATTTATGACATTTAGATATTTGCTTGTACCTTTATGTAAAAAATTGGGCATAATTGATCACATCTGCAGAGGTGTCATGAGTTCAATTTTTTTTGTTTTCAATTGTTGCATTTTTATAAGCAATGTCCATTACTTATTCTTATGCGTAAGTCACCCCTACTTCTGAACAGTATTTGTAAAAATACTCAACTGATTTTTGTAGGGAATATTATCCCAATAAGCATCCTAAAACTTCTTAAACTGTTATATTTTTCATCCTACCTTCCTGTATATATTTTGTAGGAACAATTATGGAAATTTGTAGTTTAATATTTTTGTGTATTCGAGGTTTAACTTCTTCACATACAGTGTAGTTCTCTGTAATTGTAGGATGATCAACAATTTCCCATACACATGTTTGACCAAATAACGTCTCATACAGATTTGTATGTAACAAATTCCCATACATGGTTACAAGTTTTTCTACATACAAAGTAAACGTTGTACTGTTAGAGTTTAATTACAACCCAATCCACGATATTAAATTTCGAATTGTAAAATTCTCATCTAGGCATGTTGTATTACAACCCACGAACATCGTACGTGCAACATTAAGTTTTGACATATCAAATTGTCAAATTACCTTACCACGAATATGAAACTAAGTTTCCTTACCCAATTGGAAGTTACAAAACATCAAAAACAAATCCACGCTAGGGTTACAACTGCTATGTCATGTGCATGGTTTAATAAATATTTTTCTGCATCGAACGACGAGAACAAAAAATTGAAGTCTTCGACTCCGGAACCAGCCTACATACGAACAAGAGATACCAACTTCCATTAAGCGCACGTGTCAACTGATTTTACCTGAATTGACAATACATTGGAAATCAAATTGTTAACATCAACCAATCACCGACTCGATGGTGTACATTGTAATAAATAAACATAGGATGAAAGACAAGCAACATGTTACACAAGAATAACACCAGAAGGGGGTACGTTATGGACCCCGTAGCACATTTTTATCACAATATCACATTGAATTTTTATGCATATAACGCTGTCGGATATGCAACATTAATAGTAGTAGCACTAGAACGCAATACATATGGAATCCCAGAATTCGTATAGTACTTGTCTAATCAACCTTCATTTTATTACTAGACACCCTTTTAACGCTGTGAATAAAACTTTATGTTTTAGCCTACCTTGTATACACTTTCATTGTACAGCTCTATACAGAAGCCTTGGAAAAGGAGTACCGCAAGGCAGGAGACCGTTTGGGGAAACATTCTAGAAGGATTCTCCATAGTGAGGCAGAAAAGCGTATAAAGGACCAACCAATCTTCACATACAGTAAGACGGTTGATGATGATAATTTTGAATTTATTTACATGCTTTCCAGTACAGATGTACTGTCTACAATTGCTATACATATTATCTTTCAATACATATTTTGACAATAAGGTTCTTAGAATTCTTATTATCAGAAATGAATACATAAATTATTATGAAAATTAATACACTGACAAACCTTTCTAAAAAGAAAACACTGAATGACAGAAAAAACTTCTCACAACATGGAAAAATATTGCTTTTTCCTGGCCCCACCCGCAATTGGTATCTGAGCCATAAATTTACGGTATCAACAACATTTAAATTACATCTATAACAAATAAATCAGAACAAGTAGTTTGTTCAGTATGCAAAAATTGTAAAGAGAGTACAATTCATAAACAGAATTATATTTGTAAATTTTGAAAATATCTTAGAAATCAAGAACATACTAAGTACGCTTTATTGGTATGAAGAACCAATTAAGAAAATACTTGCATGATGTATGAAAAGTTTATCAACAAGACATACAAAGTTTAAAACAAAGACTTCATTATTTGACATATAACTCTGTGTAATTATGACAGACATAATTTCTTGGAATTTCAATGACCATATAATTGTACTCACTTCTGAATATCAAATTTATGTATATTATACAGAAACATATTATACTGCATGTTTTGCTGGAGTACATAAATGATCTTTAAATATATAACAACACAAAAAAATATTTGGTTTAGACAATTATAATAAATATGTTCTAAATTTTATTCTACATTACGTTACATGTCATCACTAGATACGGATGTTGCAAAACATAACAACGATGATATAGAACAGAATAATGAGATATGTGAACAGATTGAGTCACAAGGCAAATTTTATAAAGAAATATTAATTTATGATAAAAAGCTTGCAAAAATCAGTAAAACAAAGCTTGCAACAGAACCAAAAAAGATATTTGCTCAACCAAGTGTAATTGACAAATTTGTTAATAAAAATAGATACGTATATTATGGTCTTTCCCAGAGAGAATTCACCATACTTCTACAACATACTTATGGTAAAATATGAATTTTCTTACTTACCAAACAAGACATAAATAGAGCCAAACAAAAAATAGATGTTGATAACTCAGCTTTGAGGTTATGAAACTTTTTAATAATGCTATAAGCATGCAAGAAAATAGAATTAATCAAAGACTTAATGTTAAAATTGAATCATCACTTGGATTAATAATCTCATTAATATGATCTTTACTTGCAGATACATGCAAAGAAAGAATCTTAATTAAAGATAGCAAACAAGCAATTGCTAGAAATCCTAGGCTCTGTTGTGAAAAATACATCAACAGAATCCCAGGACAATATGGCTGCTTACCATCCAAAAGAAATTATCCAATGCAAAAAAAAAAAACCTTTCAACATAAATAAATGTGTTTTTACAAAATATAAAACACCATATAAACAGCAATATTTTAACCAAAGGAAAGATTTCAAAAAAATTTCTCCAACAGGGAAAAGTAACCTTAAAAGAAGAACAACAAAATCTAATGAAGACAAAAACAAATATTGTCCAAAGAAAAAGAAAAAAATTGTAGATGTTGGCTTTGAAAATGAATGCCCAGCAAGACTTCGAAATGAAGAAAGGATAAAACTCCTTAATACATTCAAAAAACAAGGCTTCTATCCAGTAGAAGACCCTAGTGATATAGAATAAATATATTACTTAACAACAGAAACTGAATCTGATTATTCATATACAGATTCATCAGAATATGAGTAATAAGAATATCACAAATCCAAATTATATTTATATTCCAATCAAACTCAACTATGAGTGATATAAAAAATTTACTTGACATGCATATGTGGATACTAGAGCATCAGTATGAACTGTTAGTAAATGGATCATTAGAATATGATTATTTTTACATTTTTACGGATAGTTACCTATTCTTGGGATATCTCCGTCGTCCCCACGTGTATGGAGTCCTCGTCGAGGCTGCAGGCTTTCGCAGGCGTGCAGAACGACACCGCGTGGTTGGTACTACAATATTTTTTCGGACGTTGGATACGTTTGGGTTTTCATTCGTACCTCTTGCATTACCTACGGAGTAAACATGCAATATGAAAAATAGTATTCGAAGATGGATGATATTATATAACACAAATTTTTATGCTTGTTGACTGCAATTTTGTCGTAGTCGCGTGTTTTGTGAATTTTGAGTACCATATTATCGTTGGGACAATTTCAGGAAATGACATGTAACAACAAATATTCAAGATTCACAAACAATGATTTCAATTTCATTCCAATGTAAACAAATGCTTTCAAATGTCATAACATACCTTCTTCCTCCATGGCGTCTATAGTAGGAAGACATTCCTCTATGTCTAGGCGTTCTGAATCGGGCTCCATGTCACCTCCTGCGTATTAAAAACAATTTATTATGTAGTTATGCATAGTTATGATATGCATATGTTCGAACTTTAGAAAATACCTTTCTCCTCCATGGCGTCCATAGTGGGAAGACATTCATCTATGTATGGGTGTTCTGAATCGGGGTCCATGTCACCTATTGCATATAAAAAACAAATGATTATATCGTTATGATATGCATATGTTATATGAACGTCCAATTGTACAACAAAGTACTTATAAAAGTTGACCACGTACCTTCCGTTTCCCACATCTCGGAATTATTCGGGCCCGACTCTGATGCCGTCGAATTCCCCTCACTGCGTTGTCCTGCTATAACACAAACTAATGTAAGTGTCGAAGAAAATAAATCACAAAAAATTTATCTTCAACATTCGCACATACCACTTAACTCATTCTCCTCGCTAAATGCTGCATCGTCATCTCCCGACCTGGCTCTGGTCGACCTGTCTTTGTTGCTCGTCCACTGCACAGGCTTAGTGTGACACAGATAAGAGAGAAAACTTAGATGAGAATTGATTATTCGTGCTGGAGGAAATTATAGTACAAATAAATGGATGTAAGTCTATGGACGTGACATACCTTGCGCTACAGATACTGTCTGTACAGGCTGCACGGGACCATCCACGGGTTGCACGGGATCATTGATGTGCGCATTTGCGGGGGTGGAAACTGGTGGTGCAACCAAAGTAGAGATGAAGTTGCGGAGTTTGCCAAATTCGATGGTCACGTGATGCATTATCTCAAGTGCATGTGTCCGCATTCGCATCTCGAGGAGGATTCTTTGATCCAACAACATCCCCTCTACGTTGGACTTTGAAATTGTAGCCTCCAACTACGCACCCCGCGGCGTGGATGTGGAAGGACCACGGTGAGGAGATACATTACTTCTCGGATTGTAGGCAGCTAAAAAAGCACCATGGCCCCCGCCACGAGGTTCTTCAGATTGGCTCTCTTTGTCGCTATGGTCTGAATCGTCCTCGTGGCTGTCACAATCGGACGGCCCCTCTTGGTCATCTGCACTGGAATTCTCTTTGGCCGACCCGGATGTGGACTGAACTTCCTCGACGTCGCTTGTCTTTCCATCATTATTTCGTTCATCAAGATCAGCAGCTTCGTCAAACAGCCGTCCAACAACGGAGCTGGCTATGATATCTAGAGCGAGCACGACATGGTTCTGAAACAATCGGAGACTGGAGATGTATGGTTGGACACCCTCGTCATCGGTGGGACGCAGCGTTGTATACACATGCAACTGCTAAAACAATAAACAAATGTCATTCCAATGGCAACAAACATACATAGCATGTAAATAAATAATCAACTAAGTTTTGCGTCAAAGAGTACCTTAATTTTTTTGAAAAATTTATCGTAAGTTCGTTGTTGTGGTTGTTTACTAGCTGTCCAATTCAGTAGTCGTGGTGATCGGTTAGCAATCCGCTGACCAAACCTTGCACCTATTTATGGAACGGCCTCAAACGCCCATACCTGTCGCAGCATCGGAAATTTGAGAATTCACAATTCCTGTCACAACAATATATTTGCTATGAAAAACCAAATAAATCAACGTTACATTTATTATTCATACCTGCATGGCAATGGGGAATCTGTGAATAGTATAGGTAATCTCCTTCTCGTTCTTTCTCTTTCCGTTGCAAAACTTCTTCGCCCATTTACCCCTCCACCCCTTCAACAAACGTGTATACCCGACTCTACCCACGGGTAGGCAAAGAAAATGTCGAGGTCGTCTACGATCGATAGTATGATCTCATCAACCCCAACGTTATTATCCGGAGCATTGAACACTCCTTCGACTATTATAGCAAGGCCCAACTTGTACCGATCTAATCGGGGTGTGGACGGCTTGAGGAATGTCTTCTCAAGCTGGGCGCATGAAATTCTGTTCAACCCTTTGAAGTACTTCTCCTTTAGTCTTTTTTTTAATGGCGCGAAGGTAATGGTCGTCATGCACAGGCTCGCAACAATGCAGTCCCGTCACCAGTGCGTATTCTTGCAGTCCGAACCTACACAAGTGACCTTGTAGGTTGAACCACAATTCATGTTTCTTGTCTGTTCTCACCGCACGGAAAACCAGTTGTTGTATTAGTTAGGTTGAAAATTGTATATCTGGAGTATTGGCGAGGAAACCGAGACATGAGTCACGAAAATCTTGCTTTTGCCGGTCATCAAATCGTTCTAACACCCGCGGCACATACTTCAAATTCGATCGTTGTGAAATCCTAGCCCGCAGCTGCGCGTTCTCCGGGACTAGGAATGCAAACTCCATACGATCTGCAATGAAAAGGCCGGAAAACATTAAAAGTAGTTCATGATAATCGGTATAAGAACATTCCAACACAAAACGACACATGCAAGTTTGCTCAAGTAACGACACTATATGGAAGAGAAATAATAAATAGATTTACAACATATGAACAATGGTTGGACATTGAACGGGAAATGTATGTTGCACAGAAGAAACCCAAAACCCATCCGTCCGAGTTGAATGAATCCCAGTTTCGAAGAAGACATACTAACTGTCGTGAACGTTCATCTGTCGGGGTAGAGACACCACAACCCATCTGCCGAGAATTACTGAAGCTAACTGTCGGGAACGTCAGTTGGACACATTATTTCACGACAGAGGATGAACTGCCAGGATTGTGGTTCATATGTCGGGGAATACATATCGAAGCCCATCTGTCGAGAAGTACTGAAGATAACTGTCGGGAACGACAGTTATCTTCAGTGTTGTCTACCAATATGAACTGCCGGGAACGAAGAAAATGAACGGTTTCTGAATGTAAAACGCCGATAATGAAGAAAATGATATTTTCAAATGCAATTAATCAACACAAAGTTCGAAATGAAAATATGTCAGTTCATGGAAAAGCAACGTATGCCTTTGCAAATGTTCATCGAATAATAACCAATAATGTCAGCCGAAAAGGGCGCAATAATGAAAAAAGCCAAGACTTCGAATATTTGCATGACAATGAATGAGCAGTTAGGTTAAGACGTTGCTAACCTGAAGTTGAAGTTGGACGACAAGTGTGGAATATAGATATGCTGAATATCAAAATGGTTACTTATAAATCACGAGCTTGACAGAACAAATTTAACATCATACACCAGTACGTACAGGAAAAATGTGCGCTAATATATAGAAGCAAGTGAATGGCTAGAGGCTCTAAAAGCTGTGTACAACTTTGTCCTGTAGTGTAAATGAAATTATGTGTAATGAAAACATAAATGGAAAACAAAGTAGACTGGACTAAAGTCTGTAGCTAAGAAAGGCAGCGTACAAATTTATTCGACTATTGAAGGACAAGCCGCAAAATAAAGCGTCAAGATGTGATAGTTACAGAAATCATTAGTAAGACATTTCATTGGCAGCTTCATTCCTGTCAACTATCATTTCACACCCACTGAAATTTGGTCTAAACATGTTGCATCCCTTGAAAGTAACTCAATTTCTGAAAGTTAAGAATTGAACCACCACTTGATAGTTAGGGTGTCTTCAATTGGCAACTAATCTCGTGAAAATAACAATGATGATCAAGGACGAAGAATGAAAACAGTAGAAATGGTATAGGAATGTAGTAATAATAGGACCCAATTCGCATCAAATTGCTCACTATGTGAGGGTCCAGAAAGCTTGAATACATATCATGGTCATTGGTTTTTTTTGTTTTCCTTTAGTATATAGTGTACAGTCATGCCATCCTTAACAATTGCATTGTAATTCCTAGTGTGCAAAATGAAAAAGACTGTCAGATAACATACGTTTTGTAGATTAATAGACATCTTTAGTATTAAAAGATTTTTTTATTGCTTTCGTAAACTAGCTACAAGTAAATTTGAAAGCAAGATCTATGTTACTGCAAAACTAATTCAATTACATAAATGACTCGAATCTGTAACAGTTGAATATTTATATAAGATGGTTGAACATGATAGTGGAGCAACAAAAATTGTACGAGTCGATTTTTATTTGCCACACATTTAATTTAATCATAACTATGCAGTTTGGACATATTCATGTAACAATTATTTTTGAGGGAACATGATAAGGACTGTTTTTGAGAATAAATGTAGGTAATTGAATGTGTAGAGGAGCTTCATCCTTTACATCAAATGGTTTAGGCCATACTTCAAAGTTTAAAGTTATGCGAAGACCAGAAGAAGGAAAAAACGAGCAAATCACACAACGTTGACACCATGTATGTTATATTATAAAATTCCTCCAAAAAAAATTTATGACTTAATTTTGAAACAGAGTTCGATGTGCATGAATAAACTAGCATGTTCAATCATTTACCTGAAAAGACATTTGATGTACCTTGTAAGGCACACAAAGATTTCCCCAAAGATTTACCAGTGATGATTTCTTCTTTTTACAAGAAATGTGCAACCGTAGTAAGCTTGATTGCAAATGTGGGCCTGTATATCAATGCCTACAAAGACAAATTGAGGCTAATGAATTCATATTTGTGAAAATAATAGAGCAACTTGAAAACTAACTAACTAATACATATTTGCTGTGTACAAAAATATGTTCTAAGAACTAGAATATTTTGCGAGATCATGATCAATTATATGCGGCCAAACACCTACAAAATTAACTACTACTAATCAAAAAGAAGCGGGTGGCTAAATACTTATAAGACAATGAATTTTTAATTAGAATTGGATGGAGTGCATTTAGGGGAAGGCGAAAAAGAGTTGCATAGTCCACAGAGCGTAAGTTGTGATAATCTTCAAGAATTCAAGAGCGTAATTGAAAGGAAACAAACTTAAACAGTAATGTTCAACATATATCAGCTTTTGAAAATATCTTTAAAACAAAAGGCCATCAATGCATTTAAACTGCTACATTTTGGAATCATATCACAACATACAAAAAAAAAAAAAAAATACCAAATCCAGCAGGTTTAGGTCAATTTCTTTATTTTGAAGCTTAAGATGCTCATATATAACAAATTATTCTTCATATTGTTAAATAAACTAACAGTAACTCCAACATACTTACCATAGATTATTTTCAAGACCAGACAAATCAAACTTTAATCTATACATTATAGAGTTCAATCGAGCAAGAATTCATTAATTCGACAATTGCTAATGCCTAAAATTCCTACCTACTGTAATACCTTAAACTCTTGCTAACCCATTACTATATATACTGCCTCTAAACACAATTAATCCACTTTCTTTCAAGAATTGAGCAATCAAGATAAATCATAATCAATTAATCATTTGAAACCCCCAGAAAACAAAGAAAGTAAGAATAAAAAAATTTCAAGAACAATGAATCTTAAAGTAAGAATACAAAATTTCAAGAACAATGAATCAAAGGGAAGGGAAGAAACTCATTTCCTATATCAGTACTAAAGTTTGGCTTTCATAAAAATGTAAACAGAAAATATAATGTCAATTGCCAAGCAGGTTTTATCCTTTGTCATTTTATAATTTTACAAGATGAAGTAGGAAATAGAGGTATTGTTTGAGTGAGGTATTGTTTGAGTAAGGTATTGTTTGAGCTACTTTATCATTCTGATAACATGGCCTTGACATGAGGTTATTGCAAGTTGCAACATACCAGAAAATAAAAAAAAAAAAAAAATCATCGTATTACTATAAGTCGATAATGAAAAATGGGATTATAACTGCCAAACACACTTTACATAGGAAATTGGGAAATCAAAATTTGAAACGCTGAAGCAAAGTAATGCAAACTGCAAACTACTACACTATAACTGGGTTTTCAGCATACAACCCATACATTTTTGGATAATGATACATTTTTTGCTCTATTTTCTTTCCGGCATTTCCCCAACTACCAGACGTCCCTCAAAAAAAAATTCTAACCTATAATTAATGCAATAATTGTAGTTTTACTAAAAAAATAAAAAGTCCGAACAAAAAAATTTGAATCTTACCTTGATAGATATGACAGCCAAAATGAAGCTTAAATCTTCGGTGCAAAGAAATTTCAACACCGAATCCTTAACTCCATGAAACGCCGATTAACCACCTCAGTTCCAATGGCCCCCACCCGTAAAATAAATCCCACATAAGAGGGGAGTGAGTGCTCGGCTTGGGACGATTCGAATGACAGAGGGGATTGAGTTAAGGGTTAGTGTATTTTGTGGTGTAAATCGTTGGCAGTGAAGGTGGCAGGACGATTGGTGATTTCAGTGAGAGAGAGGAGGGAGATTAGGGTTCCTTGGTAACGAGAAGTAGTGTCTTGTTCTCTTCAAATGTTGTTTTTTTTTTAGCATTTCGAAATTCGTAATCACACTTTACCTATTTTTGTACACAAAGTCAACTGACATTTACTGACATTATGTATCATTTTCTCCAGGACATGGAAGGTATTCACAATTTCTGTGAGGGGCAAAATTGTACATAAGTGACATTTTTTAGATGAGTTCAAAACAATGACATTTTGGTAATTACATGAGTGAAAATTGACACTAGATGTAATTTCCTCTTAATAATAAAATGTGATTCTAAAATAGAATCAATTACAAACCAGTCTATAAGAGGCCGCCACCTGTCATCCTTTCCAAATGACCCAATTGCCCAAAGTTTTGAAGAAAATCTATAAATACTCCCGTCTAATAAGAGAAGAAAATCATGTAAATATAAATATTTTTCTTTCAGATAGACATTTTTCCTCTTGCTCCAATTTGAGCATCAAAATCGTTGAGTTTAATAGAACAAAAACTAGCAATTATCATTGATCAACTTCCAATTAATCACACAATGCCTATTAATGCCCTCTTAACCACATGAGGAGCAATAAATTGTCCATGAAAAATACCGGATAAAGATCTCATAGCAATTGTATTGTCACAATACCATCATGAAGAAAAAAGTTGAGGAAGATATGGATGATGACCCTCTTTGTCGAACAAAGATTAGGTGGCCTAAGCTTCATATTTTCTTCTTCTTGACTTTTCAAATCCTACCCATGTTGTAGTTCGTAAGGTACTCCAACGTATACAGTTTGATATCACGGCAATCATGAAGAAACAAGCTACTCTGGATTGATGGTTCTATAAGGAACATGATTCTGCTAATTAATTTTTTTTATTAGACGGCAAAAATATTAATTTATGGCTACAGAGAGCCGTCAATTTCATGAAAATTCTTTAAATATCAGGAGTTGTGATATTAATTTAGAGAAGCCACACTCTCCTACCTACATATCATCCACACATTTAATGGGACTTTTTTTACTCGGTTTCATTATAATTTCATTACAATGAAACCTAAAACAAGCATGTTCGGATAACTTTTAGGCTAAATTGCCCTAATGATATCCATAATTTTCTCGTGCTTTGGAGAAGGACGTAACTATTCAAACTTGGCATTGATGCCCTTATTTCTAACCTATTGTTGAGGAATCAGTCTTTATCGTCACTTACCACCTCCGTTTTCTCGTCAAATGGTTGTAGCCCTACACACAACATATTGTTTCTAAAGGGCATCGTCCTTCGGTCACTATTGTGAGTATTTCATGCTAAATGCAAGTGAAAAGTATGTGTTTATTATAATATAATTGTGTTTCTAGCATAAGGTAATGTATGTATATTACTCTTACCTCCAGGACCCTTCATTTTCTTCTCTGTTACATGGTTTCCCCATTGTGCAGATGTGATACATCAATTGTGCTGCACCATCTATCTTAGAAATGATCTCCTGCTCACATTGGGCGGGAGATCCATAGTTCATAAGATCAGGACTCGTGGAGGATTATTAGTCGTCAATGCATATTATTACATAAACAATAGGAATCCATAGTTCCTTGTTGAAAAATAAACTAAATTCATGAAAATCCTAGAAGTTTCTATTCATGAATATGGGGCAATACATGAATGTGTCTTTTGATTTTATGCATGAACTTAGATAGGTGAATGTATGGAATTTCATTTCAAGTGATAATAAGAATTCTTCTAGTTTCCTTCACTCTCCACTTGGGTGTGTGAGTTTCTAAATATATGCTCTCCAATTTCTAACAAATTGGTATCAGAGCCACTTCTATTTAAAGATATATAAAAAAAAAGAATGTCGAATGGAACACCATTCCAAGTTCCATTACTTACCAAAGAAAATTATGGTAATTGGTGCATTCGAATGAAGGCTTTGCTTGGAGCCTATGAAACATGGGAACCTGTGAAGAATGGAATTGAAGGAGATGATGTAGATGCCATCACCAAGAAGAAAGACCAAAAGGCGCTCACTCTCATCCATCAAAGTTTAGATGAGAAGATGTTCGAGAAGGTTGCATAGTGCAACCACACTCCAAAGCAAAAATGGAATATTCTTCAAATTCGTTTAAAAGGAGCCGATAAAGTGAAGAAGGTGTGCCTCCAGAAATTAAGAGGAGAATTCGAGTCATTGCAAATGAAGGAATCCGAATCCATTTCGGATTATATTTCAAGAGTTTTGACTATTGTCAATCAAATGAAAAGATATGGAGATGACTTAACAGATGATCGGGTAGTTGGAAAATTTTTGCGATCTTTAGATCCAAAATTTAATTATGTTGTAGTCGCAATTGAAGAATCCAAAGATTTGGACACCATGACCATTGAAGAGCTTGCCGGCTCTTTACAAGCCCATGAAGAAAGATTGAAGAAAACGGTTCTAGAATCGGTAAATCAAGCTTTGAAAGTAAAACTGTCTTTGAAAGAGACACATCATGGCACGTCCCAAAGAGGCCGAGGACGTGGAGGAGGTCGATTTCAAGGACAAGCACGTGGTCGTGGACAAGGAGGACGAGAAGACAGTTATTTTTAAAATAATGATGAAAAAAATCAAAACTTCAACCAAGGAAGAGGTTGTAGACGTGGTCGTGGAGGAAGAACAAATCAAGGGAGGTATGATAAATCAAATATTGAATGTTTCAATTGTCATCGTTTTAGCCATTATTCTTGGCAATGCTATAAGGAGAGCAATAAAGAAAAAGGAGATCCTACTTTGCTTCTTGCTTGCAAAAGTAATGAACGTGAGGAAAATAATATGTGGTGCCTTGATTCCGGTGTAAGTTGTCATATTAGCGGTAAAAGAAACTTATTCGTGGAGTTGGACGAATCTCTTGGCGGCAATATCACTTTTGGAGATTCTTCGAAAGTCCAAGTGAAAGGGAAATGTACGATTTTGATTCGGTTGAAAGATGGAAGCCATCAATTTATTTCTAATGTTTTTTATGTGCTAGAGGTGAAAAGTAGCATTTTAAGTTTGGGACAACGCTTGGAGAAAAATTATGACATACACTTAAAAAATAAAAGTTTGACTATGAAAAATGAAGATGGAAGGCTGCTAGCCAAGGTACCCATGACAAAGAATAGAATGTTTTTGTTAAATATTTAAAGTGACGTCCCTATGTGTTTGAAGTCTTGTTTAAAAGAATCATCTTGGTTATGGCATATGAGGCTCGGGCATCTGAATTTTGATGGCCTAAAATTAATGAGCAAACAAAGAATGGTGAAAGGATGCCCTTTATAAACCATTCAAACCAACTTTGTGAGGGATGTCTTTTGGGAAACAAGCAAGAAAGAGTTTTTCGAAAGAGTCTTTGACAAGAGCTCAACATCCATTGGGGTTGATTCACTCGGATGTATGTGGACCAATCAAGCCATCATTGCTTGGTAAGAAAAATTATTTTGTACTTTTCATTGATGATTATTCTCACAAAACTTTGGTGTATTTTTTAAAGCAAAAATCGGAGGTGTTTGAAACTTTCAAAAGATTCAAGACAATGGTGGAGAAACAAAGTGGTCACCATATTAAAGATCTTCAGTCCGATAGAGCTGGTGAGTTCACCTCAAATGCATTCAAGGAGTTTTGTGAGAAAAATGGCATTCATTGCCCCATGACAACTCCATATTCACCACAACAAAATGGAGTAGCCGAAAGAAAGAACCGGACTATTCTTAACATGGCGAGAAGCATGTTGCAGAGTAAAAACACGCCGAATGAGTATTGGGCCGAAGTTGTTAATTGTGTGGTTTACTTGACAAACCGTTGTCACGCTAAAAGTGTTGATGGAAAGACACCACAAGAAGCTTGGAGTGGTTACAAGTCAAGTGTTGCTCACTTGCGAGTTTTTGGGAGCATAGCTTATACGCATATTCCAGATGAAAAAAAGGACCAAACTTGATGATAAAAGTGCAAAGTATGTTTTTATTGGTTATGATCAGAATTCCAAAAGTTATAAACTATACAATTTAAGCAGAGGAAAAATTGTTATTAGTAAAGATGTTGAATTTGATGAAGAAAGTGCTTGGGAATGGAATCTCCCGAAAGAAGATTACAAATTCAGTCCATTCTTTAATGATGAAGAAGAAGAAGAAGATTTGGTGCAACCTAATACTCCACCACCAACAACTCCACTGGAAAATCAGCAAGTTGATGATGCAAGTTCTAGTGAAAGGCTTCAGAAAACTAGAAGTTTGCAGGAAGTTTATGAAATAGCTGAAGAGGTACCGACATTAGGTAAATTTACTCAATTTTGTTTATTTGCGGAAACTGAGCCTGTAGGTTATGATGATGCTGCTTGTGATGAAAAATGGAGAGCCACTATGGATGAAAAAATCAAAGCAATCGAGAAGAATGATACATGAAAGTTTATTTAGGTAAATTTACTCAATTTTGTTTATTTACGAAAACTGAGCCTGTAGGTTATGATGATTCTGCTTGTGATAAAAAATGGAGAGCCACTATGGATGAAGAAATCAAAGCAATCAAGAAGAATGATACATGAGAGTTAGCATCACTACCTAAAGGTAAAAACACAATTGATGTGAAATGTGTGTATAAAATAAAGAAAAATGCGAAGGGTGAGATAGAGAAGCATAAAGCGAGATTGGTTGCCAAATGATACAAGCAAAAACTCGGGATTGATTATGATGAAGTATTTGCTCTTGTTGCTCACTTAGAAACTATTCGATTGATTATCTCCTTAGCAGCCCAAAATCATTGGAAAATTCATCAAATGGATGTGAAATTCGCTTTTTTGAATGGATTTTTGGAGGAAGAAGTATATGTTGATCAACTAATGGTTATGTGGTTAAAGGACATGTAGATAAAGTTTTGAAGTTGAAAAAGGCTCTCAATGGTTTGAAACAAGCTCCTCGTGCTTGGAATAATAGAATTGATAAGTATTTTCAAGCAAATGGTTTATCAAAGTGTCCACATGAACATGCACTCTATGTAAAGCTAAATAAAAATGGTGATGTGTTACTTGTTTGTTTGTATGTGGATGACTTGATTTTTGCAAGAAACAATCCAAAGATGTTTGATGATTTCAAGAGAGCTATGACAATGGAGTTTGAGATGATGGATATTAGATTCATGTCATATTATCTTGGCATTGAAGTAAAACAAAGGAATGATGGCATATTTATCTCTCAAGGAAGGATACGCAAATTAAGTTCTCGAGAGATTTGAGATGGAGAAATGTAAGACGGTTAGCACCCCTGTGGAATGTGGGGTCAAATTATCTTTGCATGACGATGGCGAGAAAATTAATCCCACATTCTTTAAAAGTCTTGTTGGAAGTTTGAGATATTTAACTAGTACAAGACCCGATATTCTATTTGGCCTTGGACTTGTAAGTCGACACATGGAAGCTCCTACTACATAACATTTGAAGGTAGCCAAAAGGATACTTCGGTACATTAAAGGTACAATTGATTATGGAATTTTTTATATATCTTCCCATGACTTTAAGCTTGTTGGCTATTGTGATAGCGACTGGGCCGGAGATATTAATAGTCGGAAAAGTACTACTGGTTGTTTACTTTATGGGAAATTCTGCATTTACTTAGAATTCTAGGCAGCAGCCTATTGTGACTTTTTCAACATGTGAAACAGAATATGTTGCGGCTACTTCTTGTGTGTGTCATGCTATTTGGTTGAGAAGATTGTTGAAGGAACTTCATTTACCACCAGAAGGTTCGACGAAGATTTATATTGATAATAAGTCCGCTATAGCATTGGCCAAAAACTCGGTGTTTCATGATAGAAGCAAGCATATTGATACTAAGTATCATTTTATTCGAGATTGCATATCCGAGGATGAAGTGAAGCCTGAATTCGTGAAGTCTCAAGGCCAAATTGTGGATATTTTCACGAAGCCCTTAAAGTTTGATGTTTTTCAGAAGTTGCGGTTTTTACTTGGAGTAATGAATCTAGTTTAAGGGGGGATGTTGAAAAATAAACTAAATTCATGAAAATCCTACAAGTTTCTATTCATGAATATGGGGCAATACATGAATGTGTCTTTTGATTTTATGCATGAACTTAGATAGGTGAATGTATGGAATTTCATTTTAGCACCTATAACTATGAATTGTAGCCATTCGAATAGAGAGTTGAGTTCAAGTGATAATAAGAATTCTTCAAGTTTCCTTCACTCTCCACTTGGGTGTGTGAGTTTCTAAATATATGCTCTCCAATTTCTAACATTCTTTCCCTTCATTTCACGAGTTCTTAAGGAATATCAACAAACCAAACAAGTAGGATAATCTAAATAACATCTTATTTGGCACGTTGTGCACTGCAGCAACATCATTTATCTGCCTCGCTTAACGTCCCAAATGTTTTGAGAGAGCCTGTGGACTGGCTCTAGTCCAAGTTGTCCGAAAATTTCTTGACTAATGGCGAATCACTCCCAGATTTGCTCATGTCATGTTTGACATCAAGGTAGACATAAAACTGAGAAGTTATATAGGGAATTCCAGAATGTGTTGGTAGAAAAAAAAAATTGAAAGCGAAATTGGAAGTAATTCAGGTTTATCATCTTTCTTGAGAATGTGAATCGGGGTAAAGTATTTATATATAAAAAATGTTTAGTTTTGCGAACGAAATATCTGCACTGCGTGGCGTTGCACCCATTCCATTTTCTTTTCTGATATTTCGTAGTTCTTATTTCCCATTTGTATCTTTTGGTTGTTTTAGACATACAACATTTTTAAAAAAAAAAAACTTAGGGTGTGTTTGATAGGAAGATGGAAAATGAATGGCAAATAAAATATTTGGTAGGGAAGTGATTTGCCTAGAATTTATTTTTCTTGGGAATTGTATTAATGGTGTTTGATTGGTATAATTTTCCACCTAATCCGTTTGGCTTTGTTTTTCATGCAAATGATTATTTTTTGGGATAATTTTTTTACAATCTGTATTAAAATTTGTTTGGATTGTCAAAAAGTAAAAAAAAAAATTAAAAAAAAAATTTTTCATAAAATTTTTATGTTTGTTTGGCTATGTTTTTCATGCAAATTGTCAATTAAATGAATAAATTTTTTTACCATTGAATTTAGAATATATTTCCATTGGCAAAAAGTAAAAAAAAAAAAAAAAAAAAAAAAAAAAAAAAAAAAACACCCAACAAGGTGGAAAATAATTTCCCACAAAAATCATAAGAAAATATTTTCCTGCTTTTGTGCTTCAAGGGATTGTACATTAGAAATTGGTGGCAAACATTTTCCAGGGCAAATTTGGCTAATCAAACAGCCAAAAGTAGGAACTAGGAAAATATTTTCCTAGTTCCATGGCAAATTACATGTATCAAACACAGCCTCAGATTCTTCTATTTGATTGTTCAGAGGAGACAACATTAATTTACTTCACAATGAGTCTCTGACTCTGGAACATTTAAGAGTTTTGCTGCTTTGACAGAAGCAGCTACCAGAAGGGGTAACAAAGGAACAGATGGATCGATTTCATTGGCGGCTAAAAAACTGATTTTTTTCCTAGGACAAATCAATGCTTACATCCATGCTTTTGTTATGCCATTTGTCAATCCCTTCTGTAGCAAAACATCACTTAAGTAGGCAAAATATTTTATACATCATATATATATGGATACTACTCAAAGCATTTTATAAGGCATGGAGTCGAAATTCCAAGCGTCTCCTCAAAATTTCAGTAACTTTGAAGGCTAATTGACAAATGTAAATTTGGTGTTTGGTCTAAGATCTTGTGTGTTTTGATCTATGGTTTAATGTGAACGTTTATAACTTGACCAACAAATCTAAGTTTGAATGAATCACGAATAAAATATTATGGTGGTTGAATATTGAAATCAATGAAAGTGATTTGGATTTTCAAAGGAATAATCTCTATGGAATAATTATGATTCAACACACTTTGAGACGTTCATAGGGCAAGGGAAAGTGTTTGGGATGAAAAAAGATTCAAAATCAAGTTTTTGAAGTAAAACAAGATTGATGGACATCAACCGTTGCTTGAGTGCTAAGGCTAGCACTAGGCGAGCGCCAGCTAAACAATCATTAGTATTTTCAGCGTAATTTCTCTTCCGATATCGGATTGAGGTGTTTCAAAGTGCGTTGAGAAGATGATGCAAAGGGGAAATAGCATTCTCCAAATTCGAAAGTTTTATTTGTGAAAAATGTGTTGCAAGCTGTAACTAAGAATTTGGAGCATAACTTGTGCTGCTCTTTTACACTCTTTAAACTTCTAATTGCATTCCATTGAACATATGTGATTTTCTTGGGTATCTTTGATACCTTGAACTCCTTCACGAACTATACTATCAATCCTTATATGAACAATAATAAACCGAATGAAAGTTTGCAGGTTTCAACTATAGTCGAGAAGAAAAGTAAAATAAATTTCACACCTCATATACACACAAAATCGGATCTCTAAAATACTTTGTACAGTAAGAATATTAGAATGATCTATTACAATGTGCTATAACTGTGCTCTATGAAATATAATAATACAGTAAAAAAACAAAAAATCCTACAATTCTTCGGAGTGGCCAACTGGTTTACTCTTTTTTCCTCGCTTCTTGATTGAAAATCATCATTAGGTTCTCCTGTATTGTGTAAGCACGGGGAAAATTTTCTCGAAAGCTGCATAAATATCATCTTTCGCCTTTGCTCCTGTGATGACTATCTTTCCGGATTCAGTAGCAGAGTCTTGGGATTCTTCATTCTGTAAATCATGCCTGGAAATACTTCTGGTTCATAAGTTGCAAAGATTCCATGGTTACTGATTTTCAAACTTTCAAATCTGATTGTGACGTCGCAAGAACCCACGATGTTTTGAATTTGAAAATTCTTGAATTTTACAGGGAATCCAAGCTTTTGGATGATTCGAGCATACTTCTTGGCGGCAAGTTTCGATTGTTCTTCAGTTTTTGCTCCCATGCAAACCATCCAGAAGCAAAAATAAATGCTGTTGTTTTGGGTTCTGCAGCAGAACGCTTGGGATTATATTCCGTGTCGATTGCTTTCTTCACAATTGCTAGAAGATCCAATTTGCAGTCCAAATCGACATTCGAAACAATATTCTGAATAACTGGGACAATTCCTGATGGATGCTTGTCAAATTCCACGGGTTGGCTCTCTTCCAAAACTTGATCAACATCCATTTTCTCTTCTGTTGCGTGATTAAAACTCTGTTCCCGTCAATGAATTATACTTGAAAAAAATTGAACAAGAATCTGAACAAGGGTTTTCAGATAAAGAATCAGATATTCTAAAATCTTGATCAAGAACTTCGGAAAAAATATGAGAGCATGAGAGATAGGGTGAGTAATGTGCGTGCATATGAAGCGGTAGTGCAGTAGTGCCCAAGGAAATATCAATGAGAGTTTACTTGTAATTAGGATAGCCTTATTTTGATGGGATTAGAATTCCTTCGCAAACTAAAATCAATCCTAGAATAGTTTACTGGGAAAAAAATCACATATAACCTATAAAAATAAAACAATTCATGATATACTACACGATATTTTATAAACTATTGTTGTATAATAAAAAAATAATGTTTAAAATTTTCAAAATCTTTAATTTTCAGTTTTGGTTTTTAATTTTAGGTTTATTAGAAAATTTTAAAACCTTAATTTATGATGTAATTATATTTAGATTATTTAATATTCTTGAATATGGGGATTCCTCTTTTATACTATAATAAAAGGGTATATGTCGTTGTCGGATATAACTCAGGAAGACAACTTGAATACACAAATACTCCCTATATATTTTATACTATATTATGATTTTGGCAATTTGATAAAGACTCGTTCTTTATCTCCTTATGGTCGTGCTCATAGAATGAGAATCGATTATGAGCTCTGTGAATTTTATCTTGGAGTCCTGTAGTGCCAAAAGTATCCGCAAGAAAGAGAAGCCATATGACTTTAGGACAACGTCCCTGATGTAACTTTCTAAGACTTTACTTTCTAATTCTTCTCTCTTCTTATGTTTTGTGTTACTTTATTTGTTATGTTAATTGGTAATATAATCTACACACAAATCACTTACTTTTCTTCAACATTAATCTAAAGTTGTGTGATGTGATTTGTGCATGTTGTACATAATTAAGTGTACATAGTCCACTCCCTCACAAGGGGGTGGACCCCACTTGAATAAAAAATAACCCATAGCATGGTCCTGTGCATAAATATGTGTCAATTGTGTGTGATCTTAAACCGTGTCTGTAAGATATGAAACCTATGATTTACCTCTTGCTATTTCCCATCGTGCATTAGATAGGAATAATGTTAGATTTTCGTAGATCAGTTTCTCGTTTGCCTAATCTAGGATCGGTCTTTTGTGTCCTTTTAATGGCTAAATTAGCTAATTCTTTCACAAGATTGGTTTTTTGTATGTCTATGTGCTATTTTATTCTCGTCTGTGGTGCTTCGATGCTAAATATATGGTCAAATGTTCCATTGTAGTAAAGGTTTCTGAATAATACTGGATAGTGTTGATAATCACTTTATGCCAAGTAACTTGTGAATTTGACAAATTCTAGTTGAAATTCTATTTGAAAGTCTCACTGAGAGTTGAAATGTGTGTTGTGCTTAAGGAGATCAAGATAATGAAACTTTTGAGCATTTTACTTTATCTACAACTCTACTCTAGAGCTTGAATTGCTCCCTATATATATTTGGTTCTTCTCTATAATTTAATTAGGTTGTTTAATTATAAGTTATACAAATCATAAACACAAAATCTTTTTATTATTTCTCCATATTATAATAAAATCTCCATTCTCTACAAATTATTTTATTATTGTATTATTGTGATTAATTACTTCATATTATGACTTAATCACATATTTTCTCCAACAATTTAGTATTTGATTAATCCGGTATCATCTTCCGCTTTTTGCAACAAACTAGTTTCAGATTTGGTCCAAATTATAACAAGTGGGATCAAAGCTTTTGGTTTTGAAATTCTTAGGTAGATCGAGGTTTTTGGTGATGACAACTACGAAGTATGATACTCCTTTATTGGATTGCAGTACAAGATATTTAATTGTGGCAGGTTAGGAGGTGAGCATTGCTCACTTACATGGGATTGATTTTGTTATTTTTTACCCGCTTCATATTTGTCGTTTAAAGATATGATCTTATATAGTAGTGATCTCACCATTGAAGATGTTTATGATAATCTATTTTCAAGGGAGAAGATGAAGCATATTGTTGAAACTTTTCACAGTGATGGAGAATTTTTACTTATGTCTGACTACAATTCCAAACCTGATGAGACTTGGATTTTGGATACAGCTTGCACTTTTCATATGTCGCCCAATCGGGAATTGTTTTAACATATAAAGAAGTTGCAAAAGGTGTTGTGATTAGGGTTGGGCAAAACCCAACATAAACCGCTCAACCCGACCAACCCAAAACAAATCAATCGATTTGGGTTGATTTTTTAAGTTCAATTGAGTTAGATTGGGTTGAAAAATTAAATTTTAGGTTGGGTTGAGTTGAGTTGAGTTGGGTCTTGGGTTATGAATTAAAACCCAACCCAACCCAATCCGATGAATTAAAAAAATTAATATCTAAGATTAAAAAAAAATTAAATAGACATAATAGTAAAGATAAGAGAATGACTTATAATATATAAACGTCAAATTTCTTCACATAGATCGATTCACATGAACACTATGTACAAATGCAATCTTAATTGATGAGAAAGTAAAAATTAAATACACAATGATGAAACGAATGAATTCCAAAAAAAATTGTAAAAAAAAAAATGCTTCATAAATTTTTTATTTATATATTATTTTTAGAAAGAATTCCTTATATGTGCTTTTAAAAAACGGAAATTTTCAAGTAATTTCAAACTTTAAAAATCATTCAAATTTAACAAATAAACCGGATCCAACTTTAATTGTGCCAAAACCCAAACTGACCAACTCAACCCAACCCGAACTAATCAAGATCGGTTTGGTTTGTGTTGGGTTGAGTTGGATTTGCATCAATAATTGGGCTGAGTTGTGTTGATTTTAGATTAAACCGACCATGTTGAGTTGGGTTTGGGTTGGAAAAAAAATCAACACAACCCAACCCACGCTCACCCCTAGTTGTGATGACCGGTAATAATGCACCTTATCGGATAGCTACTCGGGTCAGAATAAAGATGTTTGATGGGACAGTTATAACACTTGATGTAGTGAGACATATTCCAGATCTGAAGAGAAATCTTATCTCTTTAAGTAATCTTGATTAAAAAGGTATATGTACACTGTTGAAGGTAGAATCCTGAAAGTTAGTAAAGGAGCCTGTGTTTTTATAAAGGGACATAGAAAATCTCATTTATGTATCTTGCAGTGTGATACAAAATCTTCCAGTAATCAACATATTTTAAGAACTCAGATAGATTTAGAGTTAATTTCTGTACAGTTGGAGTCTAATTTGGGGTCTTATTTTAAGAATACATCTCTGTTAAATTTTGAAGATATGGGTGAATTCGTCTTGCCACCATTATCGACGGTATCATCGTTTTCAATTGCTAGAAATAGATCTATTTTTGGCCATAAGATTCCATATAGGTACAATTCTATTGATTTTGTTGATATTGATTTTGTTGATGATTTGAATGCGGTTAATGTGTTGATTCTAGTCAAGATCCTTCTTTTGATGCATTCAGTTGTGATTTTGTTACAAAACTTGTTCCAGACTTGTTTGGTGGTCATTGGATCACTTTTTTTTTGGTAATTCAGGTGTTCGAACTTCATCCGACTAATTATGAGGAATGGCGGCTTTCCATCTGGTTCACCACTTGAATAAATTCGGATGCGGTCACAGCTTACACACACTAGGGTTGGACATTCGGGATGCGGTTCTCCTCACAGAGGTGGAGAATATTTTCAGTTGAAATTGTTGATGGAGAAATTCATTTATGTTTTTCATTGAAGAGTTTAAGTTTAATCCTTGCAGTGAAATTTGTCTCCAAGTGGAATTTTTTTTTTTTTTTTTTTTTTTGGAGTGAAATTTGTGTCAAGGTGGAGATTGTTAGAATTTGAGTGTGACCCTAATTTTTTGTTGAAAATAATTGAGAGTTCTAATTAAATTGTATATTAAGAAAAATTCTATTTGGAATACTGTTGGAATCTTATTCGAAGTCTATTCGACAAAATCCAGTTGAAATTCTATTTGGAAGCCCCATTGGGAGTTGAAATTTGTGTTGGATTTAAAGAGATCAAGATAAGGAAACTTTTGGGCATTCTACTTCATCTATAACTCTACTTCTAGGGTTTGAATTGTTATATATATATATATATATATATATATATATATATATATGTATGTATGTATGTATGTATATGACTTTCTCTACAATTTAGTTAAGTTGTTTAACCTCATTATAAACTAGAGAGTTTCTTTTTTTTTTTCCCATTGTTTTCTACTCCAAGTTGTGCTCTCATTGAGGAGCCTATTGGAAGTTTCTGAGATTAGTTCCTTTAGTGAATGTTATTTGCTAATGATATGGTTAATAATCTCAATTATCATTGAATTTTGTTTAATGTCTCCACTAATTCACTGAACTTTAAAAATTATCTCATTCATTACTAAACTTTGGAATATGCAATCTCATCCATCACACATTGAACGTCTATAAGAAAAATGGATGAAATTGCTGGAAAATTATTTAATTTTCCATGTGGGCTGACATATATAATTAATTTTGTATAATGACTATCTTAAATCTAAGCCTAAAATTAGAGCGATCTAATAAAGAATTAAGTAATGGGCGTTGGGCATATAAATAAAGTGTGGGCTGGAACGTATGTGTAGAGATCAGATTCTTTTAGAATTATATATCATGATGGACGAAATACACATGAAAACTATATATAAGGTTATGGTCTCCAATTCATACGTAATTTCTCATTTTTGTGTCATCACATCAAGACAAGAATTAATAGAGAAAGTATATTGATGAAGAAGATAGAAAATCCACAATGAAGATCAAGGATTGAAGAATTCAAGAGCCCAATACCAAGAATCAAGATTATGGATCAAGGAGCAAAATCAAGACCAAGAACTTAAGAATTAAAAGAGTTAATATTCAAGATTCAAGATTTGAAATCAAAATCCAATATTAAAGTAATATTCCCAATAAATTAAGGTATGTTCTGCTCTTTATAGTTTTTTTTGGTGATTTGACATGGATGATCTTGACAATAAAATATTAGATTTTCATATTATTAAGATTTAAAGTTTCATAAAATTATAAGAAGTAGTATCAGAATCAACTCCACGTTAAACCATTGAGAATAAAGAAATATTTTAGGGTTGAAATTCAAGCTTTGAATTTTTTTTTTTTTTTTTTTTTATTTTGGATATGAAAATTTCGAATTTTAGATTTTTTTTTTTTTTTGGACATTTTCAAATTTGACAATTTTAGGACTTAATTGTTGAATTTGAGTACAATTATAATGGTAACTTGCATGTTGAGTTACGGATCAAGGTGCTATTTATTTTATTTATATAAGATACCAGTTGCCTGCTTTTCAAATAAGGATTTATTGTTGCAAAATCATGTTCAAGTTACCAGGTGCTAATTGCGTTTTTTAAAAGGGTAATTATGATAATTACTTGGTATCGATACCCAATATTTTTCTTTTGCATGAATTTTATTGAATTTTGGATCAACTTTACTTGCACAAAAAAGCATCGCTGCCTCATTGAGTTTTGCATTAAGAATGTATTGCATGAGTTGGTGACCGACTTTGGGCAGCGTGATTATTTGGAATTATGGGAACAGTTACACGGCGCTACAGCGCCCATTTTCGAGCGCTGTGATGCTACATCGCTGTTCATTTATTTTTTTTCCTTTTTGCAACAAAAGCGAAAAATAAAAATATAAAGGGACAATCAATTTTAAATCATGGTACTCAATATTTATTTGGGATTATCAATTTTCTAAAATAAATTAGTTGAAACAACATGTTACCAAAATAACATCCATTGCCTAAATTAATTTATTTAGAGTATTAGGAATGTTGTGTGTACGTAATTCATGCAAATATTCACTAGCCCAAAGGAAGTCAATATTTGGCCGAATTATTTGCACACTTGTGGTAATAAATATGTGACAATTGTAAATTTTTTTTATTATGTAAACATTGAGTCGGTCTAAAGATAGATTTAATGTTTGATTGGATTTATTGTCAATATTTGATTACTATATCAAGAGTACCACTTAGAAGTTGATATTTCTATCCAAAGATTAAATGTTAATGTTGTGTCTGTCTCTTCTAATGGGGTCCACTATTATTTGAATTTATTGATTTCTCATTATGGATTCCCATGTGAACATGTTAATTATGCTGAAGTTCTCTATTCAGTTAATCCATCAACTTCTACAATATCTGCCAACATTAATTCAATTTTTTTGCTTGAACCAAAATTTAAGGGTTGGAAAGAGAACATTTACATTATTCTTGGTGGCATGGATCTAGACCTTGCGTTAAGGATTGAACAACCCATTGATCTTACGGATAAAAGTTTTGCAAATAAAAAGAGACTCGGATAAGTGGGATCATTCAAACTGCATAAGTTTTATGATCATGAAGCGCGGAGTTCCAACAACATTCATGGGCGTTGTTTTCATTAAGGTAACTATTGTCAAATAATTTCTTAAATAAATTGAAAAAAAAGGCTTTGCAAAATGCTATAAGGCTGAAACTAGTACGCTTTTGACAAGCTTAATTTCACTAAACTATAAGGCTAAAGAAATCATAAGGAAGTGCATCATGAAGATATCTCATCTTGCCTCAAAACTAAAGGCATTAAAGATTGAGTTGTCTGATGACTTGCTTGTGCATTTAGTTTTGATTTCTATTTTTGCACAATTCGACTAATTTAAGGCCAGTTACAATTTTAAAAAAGGGAAAGTGGACTCTTGTTGAGTTCATTTTATATTGCGTGCAAGAAGAAGAAAATTTAAAGTAAGAGAGAACTGGAAGTACCTATTTGGCAAGTACCTCTAAGGACAAGGTAGATGATAAAGAAGCTACATCTGGTTTAGCTCAAAAGAAACATCAAAAGCTTGAAAAAGATAAATCATCTTGCCGTTAATTTTGTGAAAAATTTGGAATACATAAAAAGAGACTGTACTAAATACCATGCTTTGCGTGTAAAAAAAAAAGTACATTTATCACATTGGTTTGTTTTGAGGTTAATTTAGTTTCAATACCTAGACATACTTGATGGATAAAATTTGGTACCACTACTCACATAACATGTCAATGCGAGGATGCATGAATAGTCGATAGTCAATTGATGTTGAAAGATTCATCTGTGTAGGCGATGGCAAATCAGTTAAAGTTGAGGCCATAAGGACTTTTATGTTAGTATTAAAGATTGGTTATTATTTGAATATGGAAAGAGATATTTGCAATCCCGTCTTCTAGACGGAATTTGATTTTTATTTCTACATTGAACAAATTTAGTTACTCTTGTTCAATTGGAAATAGTCAGTTTGATCTTTTTCTTAATTCAAATATTGTAGGAATCAGTTCTTTATCCGGATATATAACCTATATTTGCGCAATATTGTTGCCTCTTATAAATAAACATTGTATGTGAATTCATGTGGTATTAAACATAAATTAACCAATGAGAATTCCGCTTTGTTATGGCACAAACGTTTAGGTTACACCTCTAAAAAGAGAATGAAAAAGTTTGTGTTAGAAGGAATTCTTGACCCCCTTAGTTTTTCAAATTTGAGTGTTTATGATAATTACATTAAGGGGAAATAAACAAATATAAGGAGATAATGTGTCAATAGAACTTCAGACATCTTAGAACTAATTCATACGGATATCTATAGGACTTTCCCTTTGACTTCTTAAAATGGTTAACAGTCATTTATTACATTCATAGACATTTATTCTCATTATGACTACTAGTATCTCGTTCATAAGGAATCTCAATCACTGAACAAGTTCAATGCTTATAAGAATGGTGTTGAAAATCAACTCAATAAAATAATTAAACAAGTCAGATCTTATCATAGTGGTTAATACTATTAAAGATGTTATGGATTAGGAGAACAACATTTATGGCCATTTGCTAAATTCCTAGAGGAATGTGGAATCGTCCCACAATACGCCATAACCTTTCTAGGTTGAAACACTAAAGATTGCAGCTTAAATTCTCAATAAAATTTCAAGTAAAGCAACTGTCAAAACCCTTTATGAACTTTGTACAGTCAAGGAGCCTAATTTGAAGCACTTGCACATTTGGAGTTGTCTAGTTAAGGCAAGGCCTTATAGGCCATCGAAAAATAAATTGAACTCCATAATTTCCAGTTGCTAATTTATTGGATACTTTGAAAGATCAATAAGTTACAAATTTTAAGATTTCACTATCGGGTCAATTTTCGAAATAGGAAATGTCCAATTTTTTGAGAATGTAGATTTTGCGGGGGAGATAAGATTATAAGGTTAAGTATTTTGTCTTGAAGGAAGAATATGTATATATTTTTCTTCTGTTGCAATTGACAATGATCAGAACTAGGAACAAATTCTTGCTACAAATCTTAATAAAGAAGCAATTTTAGATCAAGACAATATTACAAAACCTCTCATAAACAATTAAGAGATTGTTCCAAAAAAAAAAAAAAAACAAAAAAAAAAAACTCAACCACCTCAAAAACAAATGCCAATAAGAAGTCGACTAAAGAAAACAGAAAGACAGCTCATGATAATTTTATAGTCTTTCTCCAAGAGAATAAAGATGACATTGGATTGATGAAAGAAGATTTGATAATCAATTTTCATCTAGCCATGCAAAAGAATAATTCTCATGAGTGAATTAATGTCATAAATAAAGAGATAAAGTCCATAAAAGACAATGTCATTTGAGTTCCATTTCATTGCCTAAAAGTGTGAAACCCATTAGTTGTAAATAGATATTTAAAATCAAGAGGGATTCGAGGGGTGATGTGGAGAGATATAAGACTCATCTCGTTGCAAATGACTTTACTCAAAAAGAAGGTATTGACATTAAATAAACTTTCTCTCCAGTGTTTCTATAAAAGACATTTTTAGGACTATTATGGCACTTGTGACACATTATGATTTTGAGCTATATCAGATGGTTTATAAATTAAAGAAATCAATTTATGGGCTTAAGCAGGTTTCCAGTTCATAGTATCATAGATTTCATCAAATAATTTTCTTATTTGATTTTGAGTTGAATGCAGTTGATGATTGTATATATCACACGTTCAGTGTAAGTAAACATATTTTTCTGGTATTCTACGTCGATGACATACTACTTTCCTACAATGATATAGGTTTATTGCACGAAACCAAGAAATTTCTTTCATGGAATTTTGAAATACAAAAAACTTGATGACGCCTCTTTTGTATTAAAGATACAGATATACAAGGATCGGTCTTGGGGTATTTGTGGATTATCACAAACTAGTTATATCGATAATGTTCTTAAGAGATTTAAGATGCAAGTATGTAAATCAGGTGACACCCCTATTGTTAAATGAGACAAGTTTAGTCTCAATTAATGCCCTAAGGATACATTTACGAAAATAACATACAGAAAATTCCCTATACTTCAACAATTGGGAGTTTAATGTATGCTAAAGTTTGTACACATTAGGATATATCATTCAGTATTGGAATGTTGAACAAATATTTAAGTAACTCTGAGATGGATATTTGGAAAACAGCCAGCATGTTATTCGAGATCTATAGAAACCTAAGGATTATATGATCAAATATAGGAAATCAGACCAATTGAAGATCATTGGATATTTTGATTTTAATCATGGAATATGACTGCGAAATTTTGTCATTGGGTTACACATTTTGGATGAATTGAAATACCACTTAAGTTATTCTATGACAATAGCAGTCCTGTACTCTGATAGGAACTTAACGATGTCAAAGTTTATAGACATCAAGTTTCAAATATTAAAGAAAGAATTCGGAGTGATCAGATTTCTATAAAGCATATTAAGACAAACTCCATAAGTATGGATCCATTTACTAAATGGTTGCCACCCAAGGTCACTCATGAGCATAATGCTCATATGGGTGTTGCATCTTTTGATGATATGCTAGTTTAGTGGGAGTTTGTGTTTGAAAGTTGTCTATTTTAGATACATATTTTATTCATGGACAGTTTAATTTAGAAATAAAGTATTTAGTTCAGTTTTCATTCCGATTAATGTTTTTGGTTTGATCTCACTGTTGTGCGAAAAAGTGCAAGCCGCAAGTGCACGGGTCGCGCTCAAGTAATAAAGTGGACCTTGAGAGTCCGGATTGTCGATCCCACGAGGAATGTATACTTTAGATTACTCGACTCTAATTAATTTTAATTCTAACAACGAAAAGAAACACAAATACACAATAAAAACATATGGTTCAAGAAAATAACTACAAAATCTATAAACTAATAAAACATAAACACTTGGTAATTTTAGAGGAAACACGTGGTTGGGATTCGTGGTTTCGTTTAACCGTCACCTAACTAATTTCGCTATAAGCCAATTAACCAATTACTCATTCACTATGTTAGACCCGATCTTCCAATTTTAGTTAATTACCTCTCTCGAGTGAAACTAACCCTAATTGATTGGTTAAACCTACTATATCTCTATGTCGATTTGAAACCAAACAACCGCATTCAATAATTGTGAAAATAGCTCATTGGGTCACCTAGGGCTTGGGGTATATCTCTATCCCTTCCACAAGCATAGGGTCACTACACAAACCTAGGGTTTCTACCATTTGGTCTAAATTATACAATCCTCTCTCGAGCGATGTACAATTCACGAGACATAATCATCTATTGGCCACATAAATGAAAATGCAATAAATTCAATAATAGAAACACATGAAATAAGCAAATTAATGTTAAAGAGCAAATATGAAAATTAATTAAAAGTTAGGTTAAACTTAAACCACAAATCCCAACAAAATCACTTAGCCCATATTATATAAATGTAAACAAAGGAGAATATTTATACAATCCATTACAAAGATGACAAAATAATTAGGAAAAAAATCGAAGTTTAAAGATAAAACCCCTATTTATGAGGCTCGGTCGATTTTCTCCAAATCTTTGCCAAATTCTTGGTATCTCCTTGTTGCTCTTGATTTGTATCTCCAAGATGAACCAAAAATCAAAGAAACAACTAACTAAAAGAAAGAAAAAGAAAAGAAGCAAGAAAAGGGAAGAAAACTAGAGAGAAAACCTAAACTAAACTAACTATCTCTAACTCCTAATACAATGAAAATGGAAGAGATATGAGATATATAATGCAATGTGAGACAACCCAAAATATCCCAAAATATCTCCATTAAACAAGTCCAAAATATTGCCAAAGTTGACCAAAAACGCGTGGAAAGAAAAATAGACCGCCTTAGAATTTTATCTCTATGCGGCCGCATGGTGTAATTCCATGCGGTCGCATGGAAGAAACAAAATATGCATTTCACGTCCATGCGGTCGCATGGTTATAATCCATGCGGTCGCATGGACTTTTCCATATTTGCAGCTGAGGTCCTTGAACGTTCTGTCCTTGCGCGTTTTTCATCCCCCATCTTTGATTTAGTACAATTTGGTCCTCATACTTTGAACTTTCTTTCATTTAAGCCCCTACCAAATTGCAGTCAAAGCCCTCCATCTTTTGGTCAAGTGCAAGTTAGTCCCCAACTTCACATTTTTGTGCAATTGAAGTCCTTTTTCACTCGTTTTGCCTCCGTTTCATTCCAATTCAGGGTTTTGACCTATAAATACAAAAAGTACACAATTATGGATAGAAATATACTCAAATTTATCACAGTTAAATCCCAAAAAGTGTCTAATAAGTGTGCAAAAGCGCACTTATCATACCCCCAAACTTGAGTTCTTGCTCGTCTCGAGCAAGATTACTTCTAACATAATCATGCAAATGTGAAAATAATTAACATATTAGATACTTGCCAAAAATATATCAATGAGTATAAAAATTGTATACCAATTCACAGCCATGCATCCAAATAGTGCTATCAAAATTAATTGCAACTTATCCAATGTCAGATCAGTGTGTGTGTGCATAGCCACTTTCAATCATTATCCAAACTAAGAAAAGAATGTCAAGATGGAAAAATATGTAAATTGGTCACAACCCGACCCTCAGTGGTCAAATATATCCTTACACGCTCGTAAGATTCACACTAAAATAGATAATTCATCTCAATTCCCCAAGTGTAAATCTAAAGGTTGCTCTCAATCACTCTTTCTTTTAAAAGCTCAAAAATATAATCAACTAGCATGCATTTTCAAGTGAAAATAGAGTAACTGAACAAGTAGAACCTCACAGAATAATGTAGTATGAACACTCTACTCTCAAGTGTATAAGATCAGGTACTGTTTCGCTCAAATCATTCCAAAGAAAATGTTCTACCATAAGCTTGCATATTTTCTCAATCGCCACCACTTAGATCACATGCATTACATAAATCATAAGGACTTTACAGGGTTTATATGTGACTTAAGGTAAAGGTGTGGAAATATATAGATAAGTGACTAAGAAGCCTCAAATAAATCAGCGGAGTAACATATATTCAAATCAGCTCAACTGAGATAGGATCTGTACACAATCCTATCACTCCAAAACAATAACTTCTCAATCAACATCAATTCAATTCAATCACCTTTTTCTTTTGAATATCAGGAGGAATCATACATATAGACATACAAATCAGTCTCCTCAACTCATCTTTTCCCTGTCACTCATTTTTTTCATCTTTTTCTTTTTCATTCATTCATTTTTTTCTCATTTTTTTTTTCAACCACTACACCAAACAGAGTACCTCAAAAACAATTGATACCCCCAAACTTCTTTTCTATCGCCACCCAACATTCTGATGTCTAACAATACTCCACTAGCTTAGAAGGCTGGTTAAGAATATTGTTTTTCAGTATATGAAAACTTGTAATGTAGGTAACCAAAGAAAAGGCTAATAAGGCACAAAGGGTTATCAAAATGAAAGATTAACTTCAGGGTAAGCTATTTGGATAATGTGGTAAGTCAAAGATGGCCTTAATCATGTTCATGCATACATGTGTCAATGTGATCTAGACGAGAATCAATGCAAGTTCTAGAGAAACACAATCATGGAATAATCACACATGAAAGAAATGAGACTGTAATAAATGTCAGTCTATAGGCTCAAAGTCTCACCAGTTTTTGTGTTCACACTATTCAATTACTACAATCTTTAATGAAAATAACCAACTAGCTGATCCAAAATTTCTCAGACTATGGTAAAGTGAAAGAGAATAAAAGAGTATAGGTTGATAAAATTTTTCAAAACAACTCACAACCTAAGTTCTATCAATTCAAATTTTTTTTACATCTAACACCTATTTCCGCATCTAAATGATAATCAATCGTGACTATGTGCTCAATGTAACGTATGATCTCACAATGAATAAGCCATTTTTTGAAAAAAAAATTCGCACCAATAGCATATTTTCATATTTGGATTTGCACATGCATAACTCATGAATCAATAACAATTTCAACTCATGCAATCCTGAGCCGGCAAGGCTATCTAACATACCAATCATAATCACCAATGTAAGCTCAAAAGCAGCCGGCAAGGCTGTAACATCAAATTAAAGCACACAATAGCCGGCAAGGCTCAATACCCCCAAACTTAATTCACACATTGTCCTCAATGTGTAAATTCCAATATAAAGCAAAGAGGAATAAAGGAAACTTCCCTGAATCCATTGTGAAGAAGAACTAATGCATGAACTGGACTCGGAATGCAATTGAGTAGCTCGGGCAACAGACCTCATTGTACTCCAATTCAGCTCCAGACTCGTGAGGAACCATGCAACTTTGGACTTCAAAAAGTACCCTACAAAAATGAAAGCATATTAAATAGAAGCAAGTAAAGACATAAAAGTAAATAACAAGCGTAAAAGTTAGAAATGTTGGGTTGCCTCCCAACAAGCGCTTTTTTATAGTCTTAGCTCGACTATGCAAAATGTTATGGGCCCAAAAAGTAAGCTCTGGATGCTCGGCCCAGCTTTATTCTTTTGACTTTCATCCACTCCTCGTTTGATCGCCAAAACTCATCTTTGCCCTTATCAACATAGAACCATCTCATTCTATCCAAATCAAACTCAACTATGAAGACTTTTACCACTTCATTGGGCCTAATCACAAAGTCTATTTCTAAGCAATCTATGAAATCTAAAGAGTGCATGCTACTCTCATTCTCATTGATCACCATCTCCTCGTTTAACTCCATTGTGATTACACCTTCATACATTTTAGACTCTTCTTCAACTGTCGAATTTTCATCGGATGGAAGTATTGGTCCGCAATTCAAATCCACAGGCGGTGAGAGGTCGGTCTCAATGATTCTCTCGAGTGGATCATAACCCCACTGCTTAAATCCATCCCAGTACATGTAGTCTCCTACTTTTATATCATCTGGATCCAACTTGGCAAGTTCTTTATAGTACTTTGCAAGTACCCTCTCATTCAGTAGGGGAGGACCATCTCCTGCAGGTTTGACGTCCTCATCCCAATCGAAGGGCAAGAAATCTCCCACGAGCATGTACACTTCATCATTATTGTCAATGGCCTGTTTTCGACACATCAAATATTTTCTAAACTCCACGAGTTTAGGCGTGTACATAGTGGTGTACGAAAATCGGCATTTCTCAGTACGATGCCTCGCGTAACAAATATCACAGCCTGGAAGTTCTCCAAGCACATCATTATCGTCCATATAGAGATTAGACATTGCTCAAATTATGTTACTTCACCAAAGTTAGAATCCTGCAAATATCAGACTAATGCAGAAAAGACTACAAATATACAAAATTGATTAGCAATACGAGGTAAGCCAAAGTATACAAACAGTAAAAACAAATAAAAACAAATAATTACAAGTTGTTAAAACTAAAATTAACTAGAGCAGTAATCAAAGTGAAAACAGTCCCCGGCAACGGCGCCAAAAACTTGTTGTGCGAAAAAGTGCAAGCCGCAAGTGCACGGGTCGCGCTCAAGTAATAAAGTGGACCTTGAGAGTCCGGATTGTCGATCCCACGAGGAATGTATACTTTAGATTACTCGACTCTAATTAATTTTAATTCTAACAACGAAAAGAAACACAAATACACAATAAAAACATATGGTTCAAGAAAATAACTACAAAATCTATAAACTAATAAAACATAAACACTTGGTAATTTTAGAGGAAACACGTGGTTGGGATTCGTGGTTTCGTTTAACCGTCACCTAACTAATTTCGCTATAAGCCAATTAACCAATTACTCATTCACTATGTTAGACCCGATCTTCCAATTTTAGTTAATTACCTCTCTCGAGTGAAACTAACCCTAATTGATTGGTTAAACCTACTATATCTCTATGTCGATTTGAAACCAAACAACCGCATTCAATAATTGTGAAAATAGCTCATTGGGTCACCTAGGGCTTGGGGTATATCTCTATCCCTTCCACAAGCATAGGGTCACTACACAAACCTAGGGTTTCTACCATTTGGTCTAAATTATACAATCCTCTCTCGAGCGATGTACAATTCACGAGACATAATCATCTATTGGCCACATAAATGAAAATGCAATAAATTCAATAATAGAAACACATGAAATAAGCAAATTAATGTTAAAGAGCAAATATGAAAATTAATTAAAAGTTAGGTTAAACTTAAACCACAAATCCCAACAAAATCACTTAGCCCATATTATATAAATGTAAACAAAGGAGAATATTTATACAATCCATTACAAAGATGACAAAATAATTAGGAAAAATCGAAGTTTAAAGATAAAACCCTATTTATGAGGCTCGGTCGATTTTCTCCAAATCTTTGCCAAATTCTTGGTATCTCCTTGTTGCTCTTGATTTGTATCTCCAAGATGAACCAAAAATCAAAGAAACAACTAACTAAAAGAAAGAAAAAGAAAAGAAGCAAGAAAAGGGAAGAAAACTAGAGAGAAAACCTAAACTAAACTAACTATCTCTAACTCCTAATACAATGAAAATGGAAGAGATATGAGATATATAATGCAATGTGAGACAACCCAAAATATCCCAAAATATCTCCATTAAACAAGTCCAAAATATTGCCAAAGTTGACCAAAAACGCGTGGAAAGAAAAATAGACCGCCTTAGAATTTTATCTCTATGCGGCCGCATGGTGTAATTCCATGCGGTCGCATGGAAGAAACAAAATATGCATTTCACGTCCATGCGGTCGCATGGTTATAATCCATGCGGTCGCATGGACTTTTCCATATTTGCAGCTGAGGTCCTTGAACGTTCTGTCCTTGCGCGTTTTCATCCCCCATCTTTGATTTAGTACAATTTGGTCCTCATACTTTGAACTTTCTTTCATTTAAGCCCCTACCAAATTGCAGTCAAAGCCCTCCATCTTTTGGTCAAGTGCAAGTTAGTCCCCAACTTCACATTTTTGTGCAATTGAAGTCCTTTTTCACTCGTTTTGCCTCCGTTTCATTCCAATTCAGGGTTTTGACCTATAAATACAAAAAGTACACAATTATGGATAGAAATATACTCAAATTTATCACAGTTAAATCCCAAAAAGTGTCTAATAAGTGTGCAAAAGCGCACTTATCACTCACTAAAGAATAAGGGAGGACAAGTTAGAAATAAGCATGTTTAGATCACATTACGTATAATTTTCATGCTATATATCCACACTTAATCTATGTCATTTGATTGTGTTGATATACGTGACCATTGATGAATTTAGTTATGACAATTTTAACGAAGATCGTTTTAATCCTATATTGACATAATTGATAAACGAGATTGTTTGGAGATGGTTTTGGTTATGATAACAAAAATTTTGATGTCATAAGGTTATACACATTTATAAGGTAATATATGTGGTCCAAGTGGGAGATTGTTGAGAAAATATTTAATTTGTCATATGGGCCATCATATGTAATTAATTATATATAATTAGGCTTGGGCACCGTAAGAGAACCGAATCGAACCAAAACATTTTGGGTAGTTAGTAAACGGAACCGTCGGGTCTAAATATAATTTTGGAACGGTTCGGGTTCGATTTCATCCGGTTCAGTTCGGTTTTGATTGATTCTATAGTATAATTAATTTTTTTAACATTTATAACAATACTACAGTCTGACATGTTCAATCTTAGTTTTTACAAAATAACGTATTTCAATTTAATAACATATAAATAACAAGTTGTCCAATAAGATTAATTTACCAATGTATACAAATAACAAAAAATAGATAGTAAATGAGTAATACTAAAATATCGGTGATCCATATAAATTAGAAGTCATAGATTCATAGAGATAAAATATTTTAAAGTATTGCTAATGAGTTCTGCTACAGCAACATAAAGGGTAATAGAATACACACAATACAGGGAGGCCCACTATTTTTTTGGAAAAAAATATTCGCGCGGGTCCCACGACTTTGTGAGAATCTGTCATCCTTGTGATCAAATTTTTTTTGTCAAATTAGTTTTTTCCATTGCTAATACAGTAGTACTTACCAACTATTTGATTTAACCATCAATTGCTTGACTTGTCATATTAGATACTAAGAAAACTCTACAAGAAAGATTAAAAAATCACTATTAACAAACATAAATAAACTAAAAAATGTTCAACTAATAAGATTTAATAAGAAAAAATATAATATATTTTTTATTACATGTCTCAATACCCTCATAGACTCAGTCTATTCATTGCAAACTCTATTTTTGTTAATTTATTTTTAAAAAACTAAAATAATTTGATTTATCCCATATATAAAAATTTAAAAATTTTAAAAAAAATCGGTTCTTATTCGGTTCTTCGATTCTGGGTCTAGAACTGAGAACCAAACCGTACCCATCGGTTCTCGATTTATATACTCGTTCGGGTATTTCACTTATGAAGAATCGCTCAGTTCGATTCCGGTCCGATTCGGTTCGGGATATATGTCCAACCCTATATATAATGGTTATCTTAAAGTTAAGACCAAAATTAAAGTGATCTAATAAAGAATTAAGTAATGGGCTTCGGGCATTTAACTAATGTGTGGGTCGGGTTACATTGTAGAGACCAAATTCTTTTAGAATTGTATTTAATGTTAAGCGAAATACATATGAAAACTATATATAGGTTTATGGTCCCCAATTCATATGCAATTTCTTATTCTTGTGTCATCCCATCAACACAAGATTTAATAGAGAATGCATATTGAAGATGAAGATCTAAAACCCCGAATCAAGAACAAGGATTAAAGAATTCAAGAACCCCATATCATTAATCAAGATTATGAATCAAGAAACAAAATCAAGATTAAGAACTCAAGAATCAAAATAGTTAATATTCAAGATTCAAGGTCTGGAATCAAGATATAGTATTAAAGAAACATTTCCTATGAATTAAGGTATAATTCGGACTTTATAATTATCTTGGTGATTTGATATGGATGATCTTGGCGATAATTAAGATTTAAAGTTTCATAAAATTATAACAAGAATTGCATATTCCAAAGTTTAGTGATGAATGGGTTTAAAAATTCAGTGACCCGGTGGAACCTTAAAAAAAATATAGTGATGATTGAGATTATTAACCCCTAATGATATAGTTTTAGTTGATGATATTAGGAGCGAACAAAGTCATAAATTGGGACTTAAAGGAGCACTTTGGAATTCAAAGGTTTAAATTAAATCCTAAAACGATTTAGGTTTACAAAATATAACAAAACCACAACTACCAAAGGCATCAATATCTCATTAATCCAAGGTTCAGACAATTGTAATCGTTTGTTTCATCACAGAGGCTCCAAAACAACCTAGACTCTCACTCTCAGAAGTGTTGGAGTTACTTCTATGGATTAGAATAACTCAATCACATCAACAGTCTCCTCTCACACACTAGAATCACTCAAACTCTAAATCTCACAAATAAATTAAAGGATCATTCAACCATAAGTCGCAGATGAAGAAGAAGATGAACAGAGACTCACATAAATATCTAGAAAATGCTACCTGTACTTAACCATGTACACATAGCATTACACCCCCCTCACACGGAGAGGATCCCACACACAATAAAATATTTGTGGGCCCCCTTCCATATGAGAGGGATGTAATGCATTGTATATACCATGAGATGTACACATAGCATTATCCTTTAGCCAAAGGTCGTATTTATACTCACACAACCAACTGTTGATCTTGGATGAAATCAGGTCTGGGGCAACTGACAACTAAGCAAATTAAGTGGCAACCAAATTAGCGCTTCTCAAATGCGACATATTTGATAGATTACTGGGTCCGAAATGCTGGGCCTTACTGAAGTTATTGGGAAACTAATTTTCAATTGGGCCAAGCCCATTTCATCACTATCTCATTGAACTGGATCTGACATCACAGCCCAACAAACTTTTTGATCAAAAATATTTGAGCCTCTTTAGAAGTTACATTTTTTTTTTCCATTTTCATTTTAGATTTTCTATTTCAGAAACTTACTTTTTTAGCAATATACATGTTTTGATTGGCATCCACTATATACAAATCCTGAGCATTTGAGAAGCTGTATGTAGGTCATCAACACAGATTCGAATTTACCACTTCGGATTAATGTTGGTTCCACCAAAGAAGGGGAGTGGGGTGGGGATAGGGGTGGCTTAATACTGAGTTGCCTGATATAAAGTTAGAGTTCCCAGCCTTGCCAGTTGTAGCAAGTTCGTCTAATAATGTGCGGCCAAGATCTTCGAAGACTCAAAGTTTAGATATGGACCTGCTTCTGGTGCTTCTGAGCAACTTAGTACTTCAAATTGCATTATCACATTTGTTAGTGTTATATTTCGTATTGGCGATTGTGTGAACAAAAGGACCAACTTGAACAATTATAATGTTTAAGGACTAATTTTTAAAGTTTCATAGTTGGTAGGTTAGCTTAAAGTTTGGGGTTTTATGTTTGGAACACAAAAGTAACTCATCGATTTTTCGCTGGCTGCTCGCCAGAGTCATGCTCGAGCGGATGAAACAGGAACATCCCTGCTCGACTTTCGACCCACTGTCGCTTGTGCGACAGATTCTTCGCTTGAGCGATAGTGTTTTATGGCCAATCATTGAGAGATTCATTAACATATATGAAGGAGATCTAAGAGGCAAATTATTGAGAGATTCATATATTCATTCTTGAGATCCAGCAACCCGATTTTGAAAAACATCAAGGTTTCATAATCCAAAATACCTGGCATCCTTAATCTTTTAAGGAACTTACTCTTTCATTGGGATTTGGAAAAGGTGGAGCAAGCGTGGGAAGAGCACAAGAATAGGAGGTTCTTGGAATTCCACTTGTAAAGATAATTGACAAAAGATCAGGAGACTGAAAACACAACAGCAGATCTTGAAAGTTGCAGGAGGTGGATCGGGAGTCATCTACGACAGATAGATCGTGAGTCTGGAAGTTAGACAGTGGTTCTTGGAAATGGCAGGAATTACTACAGCTAGAACGAGTGAAGTTGCTAGTCTGAAATCACACTGTAATCCTTATTGTCGATAGTGGAGGTAGCTAGCTTGGTCCCGGAGTTTTTTCCTTGTTGGGTTTCTCCATCAACATATTGTTGTTATCTAGTGCTTTCCGTAATATTACAATTGTGGTAATTCAATATAAGAATTGAACTTGTTCGCTTAATCATCTAGAAACTAATTAAAGTGACTTGTTGCTTTGGTTAAATTAATTCCGCACATAAGGTCAAACTAAAAACGGGTAATTAGTAACGGTCTAACGCTATCCCTTGACTTTCAACATCAAATGATTATCTGAAAAGGGATCCAACAACCGGATGGGTTAAGCATCTCAAGCTGAGTGCTTCAAAATCCTACGCTCATGACACAGAGTTTGAATTTTGGGAAAACTCGTCTCGCAAGAAAGTGAAAAAGCTCTTTTACTACAAAAAAAAAAAAGGTGGCTTCAGGCACGGAAGCCACGATATCTATCATTAGTATTCACCAACTGAAAATTAGCAACCATAAACTCGTTGCTAATTTGAAGGTCGCTCATAGTTACCGACGAATTTGCCCGTAGTTAAAGTATAAACTTTTTACAAAAGAAATTTTCATTTGTAAAAATATTACTATTACCAACTGAATTGCTCTTGGTAAACATATTGCATTACCAACCGAATTATAGTTGATAAATGTGTACAATTACTAATCGAATATCCATTGGTAAAAATATTACCGTTACCAACCCAGTATGTAAATATATTGTCATTACCAACCAACCAACCAACCAAATTTTCGTTGGTAAAAGTCCACCTTTACCAACCAAATATCCGTTGGTAAAAAATTTATCATTACCAACCGAATTTTTGTTGGTAAAAAATGTTTACCATTACCTTAACATACATGTTCATTACCAATGGATTTTCGGTATTTAGTGGGGTTATGCATACCTATTTGTAGGCAATAAAGAGTACTTTTTTTCATAAGTGAAGCTTAATTTCTTTTTCTTTTTTTAAATAAAAATTACTAAAAATTTATAAACCTGCAATTAATAATTAACATGGTTAAAACACACTAAATAATCAAAATCGTCAAGTCACACTAAAGTTTTAATAGATTAAGTTAATCACATCAAAATTCTAAATTTCAACTTATCATGTCTTACACATCATCATTTCATGATCTTGAACTAGAAGGAAGTTGAAAGTTAGGAATATTTAGTTCCTCAAGCATGCTTGTATCGTTACTAGCATCTCAACTCCCATGATTTCTTTCAACTCCTTCAAGATGTACATTGAGATCAATTTCGTTGTTCTCATGTATGGTATTTCGTGCAATAGTTGCTCTAACTTCAAATTATTCACCTCTTCATCACGTACAATTATTGAATGTCTAGGTGAATTAGGTGTACCAAGAACATGCAAAGTAGGTTGTCGAGGACTAAACCCATAAACATGACCCTTAGATGGACCATTGTCATCATCAATTCATGAATCAAGATCAAACTCAGGTTGATCATCCGTAGATAAAAGGTCAAAAAAATATAACTACTCGTTCAACTACGAATTTACGGTAGGCAAATGATTGAGACCTTTTTTTTTTAGTTTTTGAAATGGATTAATATCACTTATGAAAATTCTGTAGGTGAAAGATTAAAATATTTTTTTGAAATTTTTGATTACCCTTCAACCACGAATTTTTGGTAGATGAATGTGATATCATTACTTATGGAATATCCATAGATCAACATTTTATCATTACATATGAAAAAATCATTGGTAACATTTTTTTATGTATTAGTAACGTAATTTTCGAAGGTGAAGGTTGAAACTTTTTAGTTTTCAAAATAAATTAGTAGCAGCAATGGGTTTTTTGTAGGTAATATTAATTACTTATCACCTGCAAAAAATTCCGTTGTTGAAGAGGTTGAATTTGTTTTAGTTAAAATTTTGATTACCCTTCAACTACGAATATTTTGTAAGTGAATATTTGAATTATTAATTATTAAAATTGATTAATAACAACAACTACAATTCTGTTGATAATATGAACTACTATTCACATACAAAAATGCTATTGGTAAATGATACATAGTAAATAACAACATTAGGCATGGAATATCCGTTGGTGAAGAGTTACCATCTTTTACAAATGAAAATTTCGTTGGTGATTTTCGTAGTCGAAAGTCTATTACTTTTACCATTGGATAATTCGTTTCTGATTATCAACCAATACAATTTGTTGGTAATTATTTGTAGGTGAAAACCTGATTTTGATTAGTGTTGGTAGAAGTCTTACAGATAACATAACTAACTCAGAACCGGCAAAGGACAAACATCTTGTGAAATTGTTAATGTGGCCAGAAAAGATTGGAGACTTACCAAGAAAAGACAAGTCCTCTTTCATGGACCTGTCGAAGGAAGGTAAAGAACTTCTGCTCACACATTCTTGGATACGAAGGTGGCTACACAAAGGATATGGGAGCCCTCAAAAGAAGCCCGATGCAGTGGTAGTTTGTGAACCACAATGTACAAAGTTGGCATTGGAGGACGTTCAAAAGAAGCAGTTTCCGAGTATTGTTGCTATGACACTGATGGGGAAGGCTTTGAACGTTTTGAACCTTGCGAGCTCCAAATAGGGATGGCAATTTGAACCGTTAAAACCGAAAACCGCGGTTAACCGAACCGAATGGGGCGAAAAAAATCGAACCGATGGTGCAATGGGGCGGTTATGGTTTTGATTTTAATGAACCGATTCGAGGTGGTGCGGGTATGGTATTTAGTGATGGTGCCCCGAACCGAACCGATAACCCGAAAAATTAAAAAAAAAAAATTTAATTAATTGGACCTTCCATTATTATTTCCCAAATTCAACTATGGAATTGTTACAAGCTTATTTTTCATATTTTAGAACAGGCTCTGTCCTGCAGTATTTTTCACTATTTTTGTTTTCTTCTCTGGACAAGACATTGTAACTAATGATGAGGAAGATTGTTGTGACTCTGTTTGCGCAATTTATGACAACGGTGGATCACTTTTCTGGTATGTTTGTGTTGTGCTTACATGTCATCTCTTTAAATAGTTGTTTCTTCTCTTATATTTCAGAGTATACTTGTATATTCTATACTGTTTCATTAGCATTGTTGTCTATTGTAAGATTATGTTTGCTTGGAGGTATGTGTGTACTTATTTTTCGTTGTTGGATTGACTATAAAAAATATAAATATTCATGATAGCTAAGTTCAAATTTTGCATTTGAAAGTTGGGATATTGTTTACATTTTCATTTGAGATATTGTTTGCTAAATTGGTTTAGTATTATGTTTTTGTTTTTATTGACTTTTTTTTTATAATTTTTTTTTTCAATTTGACGGTTGAACTTATAAAAAATAATTTATTTTCGTGGTTATTAACCGAACCGAACTGAACCGAACCGAGATAAAAATCGAACCGAACCGAACCGACTTAAGTGGTTATGGTGCGGTTATGGTATGACAAAAAATTTGGTGGTGCGGTTATGATTTTGGCCGAACCGACCCATAACCGAACCGTTGCCATCACCAGCTCCAAAAGAGGGGTTCTTTGGTCACTTAGAACACTAGAGCTTTCTAAAAATACCTCTTATTTGGTACATAGCACTCGTTATGACTAAAAAAGATTTTTACTTCTTTTTTCATCTTAATAAGGTCTAGTAGTATCGAATCCTCCCTACGTTCTGCATTTGATTTCATGTTTTCACTAGATAATGAGTTTACCTTGTTGGTGCCGAAGATTCAAGTGACATACTCTTTGTATGCAATGGCCGATCCAGGGTATTTATTTAGCTAGGCGGGCTGTTGATCCTTGACGGCTGCAATAGTATATTTTTTTATTAATATTTAAAAAAATTAATCAATGTATAAATACACTAAAACATAAAAGTCATATACATTTAAAAATATAATCTAATACAACCCAAAACAATAAGAAAAAAAATACATTTTCCAATCATATATGCATGATCAAGTTTCAATTTTTTTACAAACTTAAGTGAGATAAAATTAAATTTACACGTAAACCATGATTAAACAATAAAGACAAGCTCCGAGCTTAGGTGAATGTTATGAAATTTTTTGAAAATAATGATTTTTAGAGTTAGAATAATTTTTAATATCAAAAGAAAAAATGTTTTTCGAACTCTTAAAAGAATAAAATGCAACACTTAGATTGTTCAAATTTGAATTTTATAAAATAAATTGATAAAACCTAACAATAAAAGTATATATATATATATTATGAAGTATGAATTTGAGTCAATAATTTTTTTAAAGAAATTATTTCAAAAATGAGAACTAATAATATATAATTGTTTAAGTCATTATTTATTGTATTAGAAAATTAAACAAAAATGTGAGAGTACATGGAATTGAACCCCATATACCTCTCACATACAAAATTGACCCCTCTACCATATGAGTTGCAACCTTTTTGTTTAAGGTTAGTACAATTATTGGTTAATATATAGTTACTATTTACTTTGTTTAAAAATTAAAAGGGGGCATACTGCTAATACGATTTGAACCTGCGTTTCATTGAACTGAAAGGCAAACTCCCATCCACATGGTCTACACGCCATTCCCATTTCATTGAACTGAAAGGCAAACTCCCATCCACATGGTCTACACGCCATTCCCGTCAATGGTAATACAATAACATATATATATATATATATATATATATAACAAAAAATTTCATTAACTTTTTTTCTCGACAGATCCAACTCGGGTGGCCACGCCGGCTCGCCAAGTGCTGGATCCGCCCCTATTTGTATGGAACATATAAAGTAATTTTGAAAATCATGGAGTTTGAGAGTTTGTGTTCTATTAGTAAGCGTTTCACTTATTTTGTATGCAATTGCGTGTAATCTCTTTTAGTTGGACAGCATGACAGAAGTATTAGACATGCCATGTTTCTTGGACAGACAATTTGGGTTAGTTGCTAGTGTTTATCTATATGATGTTGAAAAATAATTAGTTGTAATAAATTGTAGAACTGTAAAATGCAGAAAGTAGAACTTATAGATTGACCAGGTCTCGTGATAACACGATGTTCTAAAGTGAAATGTTAACTGCTACGCCCTCTGTGGACAATTACTTACATGATACAACAATCAAACAAACCACTTATGCAACAATCACGAATGATTTCAGAACTCTTAAGTGTAATTCAATATATATATATATATATATATATATATATATATATATATATATTCATGTAATTTTTCCAAAACTAGCTATGTGTTTATATAAGCAGAATGATATAATTGCCTATATAATGATACAAAAATATTTGCAATTTTTAATGGATTGTTGATATTGGATTGTTAGAAATTGTCATATTATCTGACTATTTTGACCTATTAAATAATTTCGAAAATGATTAAAATAAATAAATAAATTATCTTAATCAAGGAAGCCCAAGGCCGATCAAAGACTTTTTAATTATCGCATGGAATGTGACCTGAACCTCCTACCTCCCACACAAATTTCATACTTTCCATCAATATGACACTTCATCTAAATTAATTAATTATTTCACATAGTATAATTATTGTATAAATATCAACAACAAGCTCCACAAGAAAAAAAAAAAAAAAACAAAGATGAATATAAATATTATTCTAAGTACGATAAAAATCACGTAAACTTAGGTGTCTATCAACTTGAATCTTGACTTTGTATATTCTATCGAGTTTGCTAACTATACAGTGAACTATATCTTGAACTCTACAATTATGGTTGCAAACTGAGACGATAGAACACACACATTATTTCTAAAACAATCATTGAGTTCTCGCGATTGTGTTCATTTCTGCCGTGAACTTTCCCAATTTCTTTGAGTGCTCTAGAGAATTAGTCGCAATTCTCATAAGAAGCAGCCCCACTTCCACACTCAAATATGTGTTTCTATCAATGGTGCATTATTTCTAAATACCCTCACTAACTATCAGTTATACTAAGCATTAAAAACATTATCTCGTCCTGTAATTAATACAGTTGTTACTACGCATCATAGCGAAGTGTTTAGAATAAATCCAATGTACCAACAGACCACTCTAATAACTTTTTTGTCCCATTGAACATTGTCGGTGGGATCTCCAATCGCAGGGTTTGATTTCCGTTATAGGTGATTTAGTTTGTAATAGACTTTAGCCCCATTCCCCTCAATGTTTTCTGAACTAGCTTTCTAGCTAATCCTTTGGTTAATGGGTCAGTAATATTATCACTTGACTTCACAAAATCAATAGCTATTACCCCATCCTTAAGCAGTTGACATACAATATTGTTCCTCCCACGAATATGTCGAGACTTGTCATTGTAAAATTAATTTTGAGCTTTTGAAATAGTTGTTTGACTATCATAATGGACAAAAATAGCTGGAAGTAGTTTAGACTACAAAGGAATATCTATAAGAAAATTCTTTAACCATTCAACCTCTTCATCTGCCTTATCTAAAGCTATGAACTCAGATTTCATAGTAGATCTCGCAATGTAGGTTTACTTAGTGGATTTTCAAGATACAACACCACTCATTAAAGTAAATACATATCCACTCGTAGATTTATTTTCATTCGTATCAGAAATCAAATTATCATCATAATAACCGTCAAGTACAGTAGGAAATTTGGTATAATGTATTCCCCAGTCTAGATTGTATCTCAAATACCTGAAGACTTGAATAAGAGCATCCTAATGTTCATTGTTAAGATTATTAGTATACCTACTATGTTTTCTGACCGCATATGCTATATTAGGTCCCGTACAATTCATGAGATACTTAAGACTACCGATCACTCTAGCCTATTCTAAAGCAGAAATACTAGGACTTGAATGTATTCTCAAATGACGGCTTACAACACAAGGTGTTTTAGCAGAAATACAATTGTATTGGTTAAACTTCTTAAACACTTTTGCTACATAATGAGATTGGGTTAAAGTAATTCCTTTGAAATGTTTTACTATTCATTTCGGAGTGCTTTTTCAGAAACTGTTTAGTCTTATTAACCATGTCTAAACTAGTTTCCATTATGTGCATATCATCAACATATAAGCAAATTATCACATCACAATTATTTTCAAATTTGCTAAATATGCATTTATCTACTTCATTTATCACATAACCACTAAATGTCAAACCTATATCAAAATTTTCATGTCATTGCTTAGGAGCTTGTTTAAGACCATAAATAGATCTTTTTTTTTTTTATGTCTACATACTTTATCATCAAGGCGTTCTACAATAAGATCATATAATGAAGCAACCGCAATTAACATCCTAATAGAGGTAATCCTAGTAACAGGTGAATGCGTATAAAAAAAAGTCAACTCCTCCTTTTTATCTATAACCTTTAGCTACAAATCTTGCTTTAAACTTATCAATCGAATAATCATGTTTAAGTTTTTTCTTAAACAATCATCTATACCGTATGATCTTAGATCACTGAGGTAAGACTACTAACTCCCAAGTGTTATTAGACATAATGGAATCATATTCACTATTTATAATTTCCTTCCAAAATATAGAATCTAATATGACATAGCTTTACCAAAAGTACTAGGATCATCCTCTACTAAGTAGGTTGAAAATAAAAGACCAAATAAAGTAGTGGTCCTACGTCTTTTGCTTCTACTAATTTCAATTTCTTCTAATTCAGTAGGCTTCACTCTTAACTCTAAGAGGACTACTAAAAGTGCTACTTGGTCCTTCAGACTTTTCTTTAAAGGAAATCTATATTCAAAAAATTCAGCATCTCTAGTTTCAAAATTGTGTTTTTTTCAATCAAATTATTTTTAGTGTCAATACTAAAAATCTGTAGGCATTACTGTGAAGAGCATAGCTTAAAAAACACAATCAATAGTTTTCAAACCAAATTTAGTTCTCTTAGGTGTTGGAATAGAAGCTTTAACTAAACACTCTCACACTTTAAGATATTTATATGAAGGTGTTCTACCTTTCCACATTTCATAAGGGGACTCATTATTTTTTACTAAGAATTCTGTTGAGAATATAACATGTAGTAAGAAGGGCTTCTCCCCCACATGTTAAAAGATAATCAAGAAGAGTTTAGCATTGAAATGACCAGATCCTTAAGAGTTCTATTTTTCCTTTCAACTACACCATTAGATTGGTGGAGAATAAGGTGGAGTAGTCTCTTGAATAATACCACTATCAACACAAAACTTATCAAAATCACCAGTATATTCCCCTCCTCATTAGATCTTAAAATTTTAATTGGTTTGTTTAGCTGATTTTCTATTTCAGTTTTATATGAAATAAATTTGGAATAACTTTTATCCTTACTCTTAAGAAGATAAATATAATAATATTGAGAATAATCGTCAATGAAAGTTAAAAAATATTTTATTGCCACCACAAGCAATATAACTTTTTAAATCGCATAAATCATAATGTATTAAACTTAAAATTGAGGTAGTTCTATCAACATGAGGAAATGATTTTGTAGCATACTTAGATCCAACACAAGTTTCACATTTCATATTTGAAATATTATCAATCTTGGGAATGTTTTCCAAACTCGTTAATCTTTTATTGGAAGCTATATTAACGTGTCCAAATCTAACATGAGTTTAAATAGAAGTAGTAGATATACTTTATTATTAATCATAGAAACGTGAGTTTAAACAGACTCTCGTCTACATACCCATTCCCAACCAAAAAAAAAAAACACACCCTTAGATAGTACAACTTGACCACTCTCGAATACGATCTTAAATCCTTTTTTGACAAAGATAAATTCAGACACTCATTTTTATTTTTATTTTTCTAATTTCGGGTACATAAATGACATCCTTCAAACTAAGAACATTTCCAAAAGTAAATCTAAGTTCATTTCCGTTGATCTTGGAGGAAGAACCATTTTTCATGAACATACATTCTCAATCACTAGCACGAGTGAATGAAGAAAGTGCACCTCTCGTGTAGCAAATGTGCTTGATAACTCTAGAATCTACCCAATGGTTTATCATGTTGCTTACTAGACATGACAACTAATTATAAACGTAATTTCACTTTAGATTGTTGGAAAATAATTAATTGCAGTAAATTGCTGAGCTGTAAAATGTAGAACTTATCGATTAATCGAGTTTCGTGACAACATGATGTCATAAAGTAAAATTGTCCATCGTTAACTGGTGCGACCTTTGTAAATAATGACTTCCATGATACACTAATCAAACAAACAACTTATACAACAACCACGAATGATTTTAGAATTCTCAAAAGTGTGTGTGTGTGTGTGTATACAGGGGCGAATCTAGAGTTCAAGTTCAGTTACAGCGGACCGCGAACGTTGAACACTTTTTGTCAACGTCCGTGATAGCGGTGTTGTTTATTAATATTTAGTTAAATAATATTCAAAAAATGGTACGGACTAGACTAGAACTAGATACAAACTTTCATTTCGGATGAAAAAATCGTTCTATAATCTGGAAAATATCCTAATTTATTTTTCAATCAAAGATGCAATATCTATTAACAAAAATGTCAATATTTAGTTTACAATTAAAGTTAATTAAACAAGCATTATTATATTAACAAAGTTAAAATTATTTATGTGCTTATATCAATTTTATGTGTTTGTGTGATCCCACTTTTTCACAATCAATTTTTGTGAATGAAAAGTGGAACTTCTATTAATTAAATAAATTTTTGTTGAAAGACTCCAAATGACACTAAGACTAATTTTTTTTTTAAAAAAATAGTAATAAATTTGTCATTAATTAACCAAACTCTTAAATCAATTTATTAGAAAAAAAAATCAAGAAGAGAAACAAATTATAGGTTAAATTGCATTAAACCCGGTAATATTGAACACATATTATTTTGTTTCCTTCATTGTCAAAAATCAATGATTGCCATGATGGTAGAGTTGACAATATGTTTAAAGGAGGTGTTAGGTTTGAATCCCAATAATTGCCACTTGTTTTGGTAAAATTATTGAAATACAAAAAACTACAAAACATATGTTGTTGGAGTTTCGAACCCAAAACGTCCAATTCCACGGTGCAAGCTCCAACCAATTAAGCTAACAAGAATGTTAGTAAATGAAATGAATTATCAGTTATATAATATAAATTGTTTTTCTATTTTCAAAACAAAAAAAAAAAAAAAAATCATTCTCGGCGGATCCAACACGAGCGGCCCCTGTGTGTGTGTATATATATATATATATATATATATATATATATATGTGAAAATGATAATGAAAATTTCATTTTTTGATGTAATTTTTTCAAAACTAGTTGTGTATTTATATATGCAGAATAGATATAATTGCTTTCACCATAATCCAGAAATATTTGCAATTTTTAACGTGTTGTTAAAAATTGATCATATTATACTAGTTAGTTTGACCCATTAAATAATTCTAAAAATGATTAATATAAATGGAAAATATTATTTTAATCAAGAAGCCCAAGGCCAAGGTCCAATCAAAGACCTTTTTCAACTATCGCATGGGATGTGACCAGAACCCCCGACTTTCCACAAAAATTACACACTTCCCACCAATTGGGCACTTCATCTAAATTAGTAATTTTTTTTTTTTTTTTTTAACATAGTATATTTATTTATACATATCCAATATATGATGGCATTGGTTACTTTCGCTAGTGGCAAGCTTGGATCCGGGCTTTTCGTCCCAACTTCTAAATGACCTAGACCTGACACGATTAAGTGAATACCTATAATTGCAGTCATTTTATTTCTACCTTTCTATACATAAACAAAGAATGAAAAAAAATTCTCAAGTGTCTTAGGTCCCAGAAGTGCATGTAAGATTTTTAAAGAGTATGTTTACTTGATAATCTTTCTTTCTCTAGCTCGTGGAAATACAGAAAAGGGAAGGTTAGTACTTGACTGCACAAAGAATCATGCTACACTTACAAAAAAATTTCATAGATGGCTTTTTCCTGTGAAAATTAGATGATATGTCAACTCTTTGATATCCATGAATTGTCCTAAATTTTATCCCTATCTTTCAGCGGTTTTGTTCTAAGATTGTTGATAGGATGAAACGTTAGTCTTACTGTTTCTTTTGTTCGTATATATCTAGTTTCTTAGTTTGATATTGTGGGATGCCATGGCATGAAACTTGAATCTCTTCCCTTATGTACAGCAATAATGACCACCGAGAAACCGGCTAATTAATTTCTTGGAGACCTCTCTACACAGAATCCTTAATGGCCAGAGGGCTTAGTAGGTTTTGGTGCTTGAACATTAGCTCGACGAGTTCTCTCTATCCCTAAGGGCATTATGCTTCCCACGGTGGTAAAGCATGATAATATTTGCCTCTTTTATGACTAAAGGATGGCATTTTCGCTGTCCAAGCCTTACGTACCACAAGTCCAAAATATTGTAAGGTTTTAGAATTAAAGCAATATTTTTCATGCTAGATAGGGCTGCAATGAAGGGGGGCCCACGAATATTTAATTATGTGTGAGCCCCCTCCATGTGAGGTGGGTATAATCTATTATGTACATATAGACTAATTCTCAAGAAAGAACCTGTATATGCACGTAGATTTGCATTGAAATATAATGCTTCTTTCATCTAATCTTTTACTAGATTAGACTGGGAATTTCTCCCATCCCTATGCTAGATGGTAAAAAATTAAAGCATAAAAATTAACAAGTCGGTAGATTAGTTACTTTATTCTGCTGCACTAGATTTCGACCCAGTAGAAAAAAATTAGAAAACCCAGTTGATGCTTGCCCCTCAAAGAACAAAAATTTTAGTCAACCTTTATCCACCTTGACGCATTAACTAATCAGCAATTTACAAAAGCTTATTCGATATAGATTCGAGTTCAGGCCAGTGTCTTGAAAAACTAAAATAAGAACAAAACTAATCAACTGGATTAAAGGGTGCAGCAAGAAGCACTGCACTTAAAAGCACCAGTACAACAGTAGCCTCCTATTGTTAAACATGTTAGTTCACATTGCAAAAGCCATTTCCAGGCTGAAATTACCACGAGTGCACATCTAATTTTACGTTAATATTTGACAAAATTATTGGAAGAAAACCACCAAGTTGAATAAATCACCAATCAACAGGAAAAAGTGACAAACTCGACAATTTAATCATAAATATGTAGTTAACTAGTCAGATGTGTCCTAATATCTTGCACATATAAACTTAAGCTTAAGGAAAACAAAATGCAAGTCTAAGCAACAAAACTCATCAAGCTCTCTAAGCAAGAAAATGAAACACCTAAGTGTTGGTTGCCCTAGTATATATCTGTTGGCTTGAATGGGCCGACACCATTCTGATCAAACCTCTAGCCATCAATTCTCTGATTGCCTTCCTTGCAAGTGATCCGCTAATCTGTAATGTTGGATCAAGAAATCAAATTACGAATATAAAATACAATAGAGAGTAAATATTTAGGCGTCTGTGAATAGTAAATAACAGAGAAGCGTCTTGGATGTGGTAGGCATGAATGTAAGCTAAGACATGATCAAGTCAATAGATCTCATTATTATCCAGCTATGTTCTAGACAAAAGAAATAAATTAAAAAAAAAAAAAAAAACTAAACAAGAGTGAATAAAGAATTACAGCTTGCTATGGCAACACAGTTGAAACCATAAGACACCTAATTGACACTTTTACCAAAACCTACAAATGTTGTGTCCAGCTAAATAAGAGACCAGTAAGTGTTATGATGTTAACAAATACTGCACAAAAGTAGCAGACAGGAAGTGTATAGCATGTAATGCTCATTTTTACGGGATTGACAAGAAATATAGAACACGCATATCAAGAAACACTTCATGGGATCGACCAGCAAAGCAGGTAAAATTACATCTTTTGAAAGGAAAAAAAAACCTTGATGAATGCAATAATCACAACTATCCACAGAGAGTGTGATGATGTTCATAAATACTACATACAAGTAGCAGAGCGAAAATGTTATGCCACTATTTATTTTCTGAATCTAGCTGTGTTAAACAGGTAGATTGTTTAGCATTTCATCATTCCAGCACAATCTGATCAAGCTATCACGCTAACATCAGAACTTATTTCACTTGAGCTTCTATAACCAGCAATCACTAAACGTGACTGACAGCCACACATATTGCACCTAACATGTATATATGATACAGAAAAATCTACTCAATTAATACAATTGTGCTACTGTATTTCTGGATATGACTAAACAGCAACTATTTATTAAACATAGATCCAAGGCCATGAACTGCGAAAATAAAATTACAAAATAGATCTATTCATTGATTACCCTGAGACGATCGGAGAGTACAGAAGGGGTGATAAGCTTGTATTTGGGAGCCTCAGAAAGCAGCTTGTCGTATGTCGCCTTGTCGAACAGCACCATATTGTTCACCTTCTCCTTTTGCTTTCCCTTGCTCCACTTCTGCTCATTTTACAAACACACCACCACATACATAAGTATAGTATTTATCAACATATATATAAAACGAGTAACGAATTTTGCCGACCTTCTTCTTCTGCTTTCCACCTCCAGATTTTGCTGGCTTGGATGATGGAGGGGGAGCCTTATCCTTCTTCGGGGCCTGCATCCATTCAAATAAATTAAGCTAAATAATATATACAAGGGAGTATTGATGAAACGGCTGAAGAGAGAGGAGAGTGGTGGAGTACCATCTGAAGTGTAGAGAGAAAACGGCGGAGAGCGGCGGTTAATTATGTCACGAGAGAAGTGTGGCTGCAGAGAAGGCCAAAACCTAATAGGGCACGGATTACTGGCCCTTTTATTTGCCTAACACAGTAACAAGATAAAGCGCGTCGTTTGTTTAACACTAATTAGAAGGCCCAGACCCAATATAACAGCAGATGGAGCCCATGTAATTGTGGCCCAAACTAAGTCCATGTTTCAGCTACATTCTTTAAAATTCATTTCTAACCTCACATTTTTCTAATAAATAATTTTACACGTAAACTTAAAAAACTTTCCTACATTTGTACCATGCATTCTTAAAAAATTACTTTTAGAATATTTATTTATTTTTCCAAAAAATGAGACTCAAATAAATTCCAATATGTTCTTGTCAAACATTAATGAGAAAATTTAATGAACCGTATCATTAAGTTTCTACAATGAATAATGTTATCTAGCAACCCTAACACCAATTTATATGACATTGTGTGACATGTTCAATTAAGGTGAAATTATATGATATATTTAATTGTACTTTTCATTTAGTGACACTTCAATGTAACTTAAACTGATGTTGAAACACCAGTAGTACTAAATAACATTATTTTTCTATAATAGAAAATTAGGTATAAATTTATATTGTGTAGAAACTAAGTATTTTAAAATATTCTAAATACATTTTTAGTATTTATTTCTATTTAAAACAAAATCCTGATAATTGTACCAAATTTTAACCGATTTTATCTTTCAAAATTTGATTTTGAAAATAATTCATATATTTTACTTTATTAATTTTTTTTAAGAGAGAAACAAACTATCATTCTTCTCCCTCATTTCGTTCGACATCTCCGCCACATCTACGTCTTGGTTGTTGTACATGTTTATACGTACAACCAAAATGGAAATCAAGCATGTTCAAAAATGTTGAATCTCGTTTGAAAAATCTAATGTAACATAAGGGTTCATTTGATAGTAAAGGTGGAAAGATAAATATTTCTCATATAAGTCGAAAAATAAAAATCCACCTAAACCATAGGAAAATATTTTTCATGAAATTTGTTGAAAACAAGCTTCAAATGACTGTACCTTGGAAAATATTTTCTTTTTCCATGTTGCAATCAAACGACCAAAGTAGAAAATATTTTTCTCGAATGTGACATTTTTCATTAAAAAAAAATATAGCAATCAAACAGGGCCTAAGTGACATAGGCCATAATTTTAAGTTAATGTTACAAAACACAATCGAAAAAAAGTACATTTCATTAATTTTCTAGTCTAGGTTGACCAATGGTTGTGCTTGATGCATTTTTGTTAGAATTTTATGGAACTTTAAACACTGAATCTCAAAAATTTGAAAACCTAATTACTTTATTGCTTAGATCCTTTAGTTAAATCACCAAGAAAAATTTTAAATGCGGAACATACTTTAATTCATTGAGAATGATTATTTATTATTGGATTGTGATTTTGGATTTTGAATTTTGGATATCAACAACAATCACTTCATGTTTGACCTCTCAATATTTAATTTTGAATATTGATTCTTGAATTCTTGTTCTTGACTCTTGATCCATAATTTTAATTGCTTCAATACCTTTTTCTTGATTATTGATCTTGATTGTGGGTTTTGGATCGTTCTCTTCAATTTGTTTTCTCTTGATATTCTTGTATTGATGAGCTGGCATAAAGAATAAAAATCACATATGAATTGGAGACTATAATCCTATTTATTATTTTTACATATATATTTCGGCCTATCATGAAGTAAAACTCTAATGGATCCGATCTTTACACGTATTTAGGCCCATACTTTAATTAGATCCCCAAAGTCCATAACTTTAATTTTTTATTAGATCACTTTAAACGGACTTAATTTTAAGATAACTTTTAATATATACTTAAATACATATGTAGGCTCACATGACAAATTAAAACCCAACAATCTCTCACTTGAGCCACACATGAAAAATTTCCACTAAACTACCATATCATCAAAAGATGCAACACCCATATAGACAATATACACATGAAAGACCTTGGGTAATAGTTCTTTAGTAAACAAATCCGTAACCATGAAGTTTGTCCTAATAAGCTTTATAGAAACTTGATCACTCTAAATTTTTTCTTTAACAGTTAGGAACATAATGTCTATAAATTTTGACATCATCGAGCTCCTGTTGGAATACAAAACTACTATTGTCATAGAATAACTTAAATGGCCTTCCAATTCCATCCAAAATGTGCAGTCAATGACAAAAAATCATAGTCATATTCCATGGTCATAATCAGAATATTCAATGATCTCCAATTGGTTTGATTTTTAGTATGTGGTCATATAATCCTTAGTTCTCTAAAGAGCTCCTTTGTGATAATCCAAGAATATCCCAAGAACGATCCCGATGTATTGTATCCCTAATAGGCTAATACAAAAGAGACGTTACCATAATTTTTCATTTCAAAATTTCATGACAGAAATATTTTGATTTTGTGCAATAAGCCATATTATTGCAAACAAGCAGTGTGTCATCCATATAATCATCAACTGTGTTTTTCTCAAAACCAAACGAGATAATTATTTGATGAAATTTATATTAACATTGACGATAAGCCTTCTTAAACTCATAGATTAGTTTCTTTAGTTTGCAAATCATCCAATATAGCTTAGATCAATATGTGTCACAAATGCCATAATAGTTCTAAAAGAGTCTTTCATAAAAATTGGAGAGAAAGTTTTTTTTAAAATCAATGCCTTCATTTTAAACAAAGTCATTTGAGCCCTATATCTTTCCACATCTCTCCACACCACCCTTCGAATCCCTCTAATTTTAAATATTCATTTACAATCAATGGGTTTCGCACCTTCAAGCAAGGTTCTAAAATGCGTAATGCGTGTCAATGCGTTTCAATCAAGTATCAAACATTATAAGAATATGCGTGCTTATGCGAAGTATATACATAATTATGCGTTTTTCAATTTTTAATATTTTAAACTAATAAACAAATAAATAAATAATGCATTCTTTGAATTTTTAAACCTATTCTTCAAATTTTCAAAAAGAAAAATTATAAATACTACAATTACTTCAAGTTTATATATATTTTTCAAATTTTCAACAAAAACATATTGCTCAAAATTATAAATACTACAGTTGCTTGGTAATCAATTCCTACAATTAGATTAAATAAGAATATTGACTTAAAAAAATTCTAAATATTGTTTAGCTCTTTATCGGATTCCAATTCAATCTCCTCTTCTTCCTCTAAATCATTTTCCGTGTCATCCAATACGAAATCATCTTCATCGGGCTCCCTTATTTCAATAGAGCAACTTCAAAAACTATTTTTATGTTAATGCCCAAATGAAAATTTATGCAAAATCAAAACCCTAGAGATTGTTGTATATAATTAATGGGCTTAGGCGATTTGGGCCAATTTGATGTTTATTGGGCTCAATTTAACTTTTTTTAAAATTATAAAAATGGGTTGAGTTTTATTATGTTAATTCGAACATATATTTTTAATTACAAATGCGTGGGCATTTCGGAGAATATGCTCGCATATGTGGTCAACTAAATGAGTTGACCGCATTATCATACGCATACCCCATATGCGATGTGTTTCGAAAACACATCGAGAATATGCGTGCATATGCGCGCATTTTAGAACACTGCCTTCAGATAATGGGACAAGTTCTCAAACGTCATTTTTTTTCTTGGACTTTATCTCTTTATTAATGGCATGATCTCCTCTTGAGAATTATTACTTTGCATTGCTTGATAAAAGTTGATTGAATCTTCTTCCATCAATCCAATTACATTGTTATTTTCTTGGAGAAAGATATAAAGTCATTCAGAATTGCTTTTCTCCTTTCTTTAGTAGATTTACTTAATGACCTTTGTTCTTGAGGTCGTTGAGTTTGTTCTTCTAGAACAATCTCTTAATTGTGTAATAGGGATTTTTTTTTATGTTGTCTTGATCCAAAATTACTTATTGAACAAGATTTGGAGTAAGAATTTGTCTCTGGTCCTGATCATTGTCAATTGCAATAAAAGAGAAAATATACACATTTTTCCTTAAAGATAAAATCCTTAACCTGAAAAATATTATCTCCTCCCGCAAACTCTACATCGTCAAAGAAACAGATATTTTCCATTTTGAAAATTGACTTGGTAGTAGGATCTTTAAAAAAAATTGTAACCCATTAACGTTTTATAATATCCTCAAAGAACAGCCTTTTTGAGACACTACTTTATTGGTTCTTAGAAGAAAACTTGAGAATATCCTTAAAGAATCGAAGTCCAGTTTTCTTTTATTTGGCCTATAAGGCCTTGCCTTAGTTAGACAGTCCAAATATGCAAGTGCATTAAAATAGGCTTCTTGCCCGTCCAAAACTCATAAGGAGTTTTGACAGTTGCTTTACTTGAAACTCTATTGAAAATTTAAGTTGTAGTCTTTAGTGCTTTTTCCTAGAAGAATTCTGGGAAGGTGAAATGATTAATCATACTCCTTACCATGCCCTTAAGTATTCTATTTTGTCTCTCAATAACACTATTCATGCTAGGGGACTCTAGCATTGTGTACAGTGGAACGATTTCTTATTCCTCTACTAATTTAGCAAAATGCTCTGGACGTTGATTTTCTGATCTCTCACATCTGCCATAGTATTCATCACCACGGTTAGATCTGACGTGTTTAATTATTTTGCTAATTTAATTTTCAAGCTCAATCTTGTAAACCTTGAACATATCCAATAATTGAGATTTTTCATAAATGAGATACAGGTAGTCGTAATGAGAAAATTCATCGACGAAGTAAATAATTATTGACCATTCTAAGAAGCCGGAGGAAATGGTCCACTAATATCTGTATGAATTAGTTTCAAGATGTTCGAAATTCTATTGACATCTAATCTTCTTATGTTTATTTGTTTCCCCTTAATGCAATTGACACTGATACAAGCTTTTCATTTCTCATTTTGAGAGATATTACCTGATCCTTTGTGCTATAACGAAGTGGAATTCTCATTGGTTAATATATGTTTAATCACACGTGAATTCACATGCAAGGTTTTCATTATAAGAGGCAACCATATTAAGCAAATATAGGTTATTATAACCAGATAAATGATCGGTACCCACAATATTTGAATTAGGAAAGACATTAAACTAATTACTTTCAAATGAATAAGAGTAACCGAATTTGTCCAATGTAGATATAGAAACCAAATTATATCTTAAAAGACAGTACCACAAATATCTCTTTCAAATCCAAATAATAATCAGTCTTTAATGATAACCTAAAATTCTGTATAACCTTAACTTTAACTGATTTGTCATCGTCCTACATAGATGAATCTTTTAGCATCAATTGACTCACGGCTGTTCAGGCAACCCCGCACAGATACACTTATTTGGGTAGTGGTACCAAAATTTATTCACCAAGTGTGTCTAAGTATTGAAACTAAATTAACCTCTGAATAAGCTCTTTACACGTCAAGCATGATATTTAATACAATCCATCATCAAGTATCTCAAATTTTTACAAAATAATAGCTTTTAGGTTTATTAATTTGTCAAATGGGCCTACATATATAATTAGTTTTGTATAAAGGTTATCTTAAGGTTAAGTCTAATTAAAGTGATCTAATAAAAAATTAAAGTTATGAACTTTGGGCTTCTAAATAAAGTGTGAGTCTAAATATGTGTAAAGATCGGATCCATTAATGTTGTATTTCATGATGGACAGAATACTTATGGATACATAGGGTTATGTTCCCTAATTCATATGTGATTCTTATTCTATGTGTCATCTCATCAAAACAAGAATATCAAGAGAACATATGAAAGATGAAGATTCAAAACCCACAATCAAGAAGAAGGTATTGTAGCAATCAAGATTATTGAGCAAGAAACCAAAGTCGAGAACAAGAATTCAAAATTCAAAAGAAGCCGAAATCAAGAAACAAGGAATAATGATTAAGAAACCAAAATCAAGAGATTACAGTTGATCTTCAAGATTCAAGATTCAATAATAAAGAATCATTCCCAATGAATTAAGATATATTTTGCATTTAATAATTTTTTTGGTGATTTTACATGGAAGATCTTTGCAATAAAGTAATTAGGTTCTCAAGTTTTTGAGATTTAGAGTTTCATAAAATTTTAAAAAGTGGTATCAGAGTCAACTTCATGTTAAACCCTGTTTTTTTACCCCACAAAATCCTGTTAATTGTACCAAATTTTAACTGATTTTATCTTTCAAATTTTGATTTAGAAAATAATTGATATCTTTTACTTTATTAATTTTTTTAGAGCAAAACAAACCATCATTCTTCTATCTCATTTCGTTTGACATCTCTGCCTCATCTACATCTTCATCGTTGTACTTTTTTACACATACACCTGTGGAAATCGAGCATTTCGTGGTTCAAAAATGTCGAATCTTGTTTGAAAATATTAATGTAACATAAGTGACATAGTTCACAATTTTATTTTATTGTTAACAAAACACAATCGGAAAAAGTACATTACATTAATTGTCTAGTCCAGGTTGTTCAATGGTTGTGCTTGAGGCATTCTTCTTTGTATCAGGCGACAAGAGGAATAGTATGATGTACATCTTACTAGAAGCAGTTCCATTTTGTTCTTTAGATCAGCTTACATACGATGTTGCGATATGTACATAGAGTTGCTGGAATACTCTTGTATGTATCACCTTTGCTTTCTCTACTGGTGGCGAAACTAAATATTGGTGGGGGCAGCAAGCCATGTTCTGCTGAAACCTTTTTTTTAATGAGTATGAATTCAATTTAGAAATCTAAAATCGAACAAGCTCTATTAACTGGAAGAGCAAACTGCTTTTAGCTCATATTCAAACTTAGAGTGATACATCTAATTAGGATAGGCAACATATGGTGATTTGATAATATAATCGGGCCCTTGTCCTCGACCTTCCAAAAGATACAAATGGGAAATATGAACTGCGAATTATCAGAAAATAAAATGGAACAGGTGCATCCCCACTCGCAAAATTAAACATTTTTAACCTTTAAAACTGATAAGTGCATTTTACACACTTATTTAGGCCACAAAATATGGCTAATTGTGAACGTATATGTTGAATATTGGCTTAATTCGATACAATTTGTGTTTGTAAGACTACACTGATGGATGAAACAAAAAGTAAGAGAAAATGAGCGAAAAAGGACCAAAATGGAAGGAAATGAAAGTTCAAGAACCTGAGTGCAATTATTCAAAAGTTGACCCGAAGAGCAAATCGAGTATCAAAGGGAGTCGAGTACGAATTGAGTAATGATTCGAGGCATAGAAAGAAGAAGAAGAAAGTTGAAAGGAGTTCAAGAATGAAGGAACGAAATTCAGGGACTAAAATGCAAGATTTGAAAAGTAGGTTACACCGCATAGTGTAACACCTATGTGAGCGCATATGTTTGGACAGAAACCCTTGTTCCCGCAATCGCTATAACTATGCGACCGCATAGAATTACTCTATGCGGCGGCATAGTACACTTCTGAGCGCGATTTTCTGCTTTCCTTATTTGACTCAACCTCTTATGCAAACCAATCTAGGACCCCTTTTTAATCCTAAACACGACCAGAAACGGGGGCTACACATTATTCTACTAATTTTGACATATTGAATAGCAAGAAGAAGGTGAAGAACGAGAAGATTGATTCCAAGATTCAAGATTTCACTCCAAGATTTGATAGGGTGATGTCTTCTCCTATTTATTTTCTTTCTTCTCTTAGTTTTATCATATTATGCTAGATTTTATAATGTTAGGTGAACGATGAGCCATGCAATGAGATATTTTGATTTCTAGTTTTATATATTTGACGTTAAAACTCTTTTTGGATTGATGAATGATTTATATGCATTGTTTTTATCCATAATTATATGCGCAATGATTATGTGATTGTTGTGATTTATTTCATCCATTAGAAAGAGGAGAAATAGATTAGACAGGATATAAATCATCGTAGGGTCCGATAGGGGATAGAGATATACCGTTATACTTTACGTGAATCTTTAAGTGTTCATAAAATTCCATGCATTTTTGTATATTTGCTCCCGTCATAAAAATATAGTCAGTGTCGTATATGAAAATAGGTTTAAACTTAATCGAAAGAGAGTTTTGAATAAAATACGAACATTGATTCATCATAATTCAAACGTGTTGTCAAATTATAGAACTAGGGTTGAAGTAAATCGTTACATGTGGATTCGCAAACCTAGTACGCATTTTATTTTATTATTATAACATCTTACATTTAGTTATATTATTGCACGTAGTTAAATTTGCATTCATTTAGTTAACTCATTCACTTTTGCATAAGTAACTTACTAGTTTAGTCACGATTTAGTTACAAACACTCAAACACGTATTTTGTTTCGGTTAAGATCGAATTATATAGAATTAAACTATTAAATCTATGTGGAAACGATACTTGAACTTAAAAATCCACTTTATTACTTGAAACGAATCGTATACTTGCGGTACTATAAGTTGAACACATTTTCGCGCGTCAACCTTTACGCCGATGATTTTTTTTTTGAACTTCAGGTTTTGTTTCCGGCATTCTCGTCTAATATTTCAGTTGGTCGACAAATTTTGCTGTGTTTCTTTATTACAGACTAATCTTGATACAAATTATAAATAGGGCTACAAGTGTGCTCCAGGGCTTTATTTCAGGTCAAAATCTACATGACCATGTTTCTGAGTCTTCTCGGGGCCATGTTTCAGATATGCAAATCTGAAGTAGATAAATCAGAAGTAATTGAAGACAGGACTGCCTCTTCTGTAATTGCAGATGACTTTTCAAGAAAGGAGATAAACCTGCAATTACTCCCAATCTCTCTTTCAATTTTTTTTCTACCAACACAGCCTGTAGGATTAATCTACTTGCACAGAATTTTTTGCCCACCTTGTATACAGATGCAGTGGTGGCAGCAGACAATTGTCTGCAAAAACTGTTTTTGCAGGCCAACATCCGATGGCATATTCTGTCAAAGCGCATGTAAATTTTTTCAGTACATATAGCAAGCTCTTTCCCTATATAACTTCTCAGTTTTTATGCTACTAGTGCTTACCTCAACCTTGGTGTCTGAGATGACATGAGCAAATCCGGGCAGTGATACGCCATTAGTGAACAACTTGGACTGGAACCAGTCCACACGCTCTCCCAACAACATTTGGAGGCAGATCAATGCTGTTGCTGCAATGTTGTTTAGATGATCCTACTTGTTTGATTCGTTGATATTCCTTAAAAAGTTGGGAAATGAAGGGAAGGGACTATGGATTCCTGTTGTTTATGTAGTAATATCCGATTAATAGTCCTCCGCGATTCCTGATCACAACAATAACAAACACCATCTTGAAATTCAAAATACAGCAAAAACAGTAACAAACTCAGTTAAGCAATCTCTAAAGCTTCTGCTTGATTCCATGTTCAGCTTTCTCCGATCAAGGTAATCTCTGCAGTTGTGCCACGTCAGGTGGATGGATGCAACTCGACCCGATTCGACTCATCTCCATGCAGGAGGATATAACTTAGCCTAAGTGTAGAGCTATTGTTTGGCAAAGAATGGATGCGGAGCTATTGACATGATTTTGCATGACGGCTAGCCTAATCTCGGTGGCGCGTGGGCTAGTGTCTGTTAACTTTGCTACGGAGGTTTTGGCTCCCAATCCCAAAGGAACTTTTGTTACCAAGGTACGCTTCAGCTTCATCTTGCAGGTTTTCAGATCCCAAGATTATAATGCTATATCCCTTACTGTCTAGAACGGGTAATATTCTTTCCCATTAACCACAACATTTAATGTTCTGATGTAAGGCACTTTCTCACCCATGAATGAGCTGAACTGCACTTTGAAAAGGTTGAAGTGTATAAACCACAAGCTAGTCGTTCAGCATCAACAGAGACATATTGTGGGTTTCAAGTGTAAAGCACCTTTCCAAGGAGGTAAAGAGCCTCCAGAGGTAAATCCAATCTATTCAATGTTATCTGCACATCTATCTCTTACTTTGTTTCGCAATAAGACAATCATCTGTACGGAATCAACATGTTCAGGTGGTTGATTACTCAGAGGAACAACGCAAAAGCGAAACCACAATGGGTCTATTTTCTTCTCGTTGATAATTCACAAAATCTGTGACACTCACCACACTACTTCTCTGGACCTCTCAACATATTATAATTATACAAGTAAAATAATTACAAAATATTTTTCACTTCCATTAAATGACCAACCACCTACGTTATGTCCATATTTGGACCTCTTAACATATTTTCACTTTTGGAATGCTTTCATTCAAGGGAAGAACGTTCTTGTGGCTGTTGATAATGATGAATATGACTATGAAAATGAGGAGATTGGAAGTAGTGATAGTGAAGGATGCAAGAAGCAGCCCAAGGGGACACTGATGAAAAATGCAAGCGGTAGTTGTTTTACGATCTAAACACGTATTGCTTTCAGGTATGAGCAAGTAGAGAAGTCACTTAAAAACTACGAAAGATCTGTGGCTGAACAGGAAGGAAGAATGACGCAGAGAAAATTTAGGAATCAAGCCTATTCCAATGGCGATCAACTGTTCGAGGCATTCTACGTTTTCCCCTATCCAACACACGTGCGCCCAAAAAGAAAAACGCGCTCAATCCTGTGAATGCACTTTTTTCTTTGCTAATTGGTGATGACAATAATACGGTTCATTCTGATCAAAACTTGGATAAGGGAGATGTTGAAGTGAATCCGCTCATGGTACCACTCTTAGAAAATGCACCAAGTCAGGAAGAGATTGCAGCAAAATGGTTCGGTCAAGATGTCTTCACTGATGCCGATGTAAGAGAGGATCTAGGCTACGATGATAGCGAAGATGAAATGCAGGTGGATGTTCAGGAAAAGACAATTGAAGATCCACCAGAACAACCAATAGGTCCAAAAAAGACATTGAGTGAAATACATTACAGACAGCAAAAGAAAAAAGTTGAGATATTTCCTGCTTTGGATACTGATTCTAGTGATTCATCATCATCGGATTACTAAGATGAAGACAGAAATGATTCAAAAGTGGAGATATTGGCTTGTGCAAAAAAAAGTTGCTGAGATGAAGCAAAGGGGACAGATTCTTGAAGATGTATACAACAAATGTGTGTTATATGATGAGGGATTACCCAAGTGGTTTGCGGATGACAAAAAGAGGCATTATTAGCCAATCAAGCCAGTGACAAAAGAGGAGATTGTTACAATGAAAGCACAATTCAAAGAAATTGGTGTGACCTTCTAGGAAGGTGGCCGAAGCCAAAGCTAGAAAGAAACGAGCAGCCCATAGGCAGCTAGAGAAGCTAAGGAAGAAGGCGGACACTATATCTGACCAGATGGATATCTCCGATCATTCAAAGAGGAAAATGGTTGAATAGCTTCATAAGAAGGCAACACCAAATAAACCTAATAAAACATATGTCGTGGCAGATAAGGGTGTCCACGTCAAGGCTGGCAAGGGGAAAGCTCTTGTAGACCAAAGAACCAAAAAGGGTGGGAGGAAGCATGGAATAAACAAGCAGAGGAAAGAAAAGAAGGGAAATGGAAAAGAGGGAAATAAAATGAAGTAGAGGAAATGTGTTTAAATATGGCGAAATTGCATGGGAGGGTTTATCGGTGGTAGGTTAGGTATATTGGGGTTTTCCACAAATGTCAGATGGAAAATAGTATATGTACAGGGTCTGTTTTTACAGACCCTGTACAGAATACTCACAAGGGGTCGGTCCCACGACGACCCCATGTAATAAAAAAATGTCCAAAAAATATGCGGACCCCATCCTTTGTGAGAAGTCGGTAAGACTTCGGTAAAAAAAATTCTGTACACATAGCAACACTCATGTCAGATAGGAAGGAGACAGTGATCCACAATAATTGAATCGAGTTTAGACTGCACATTTGCCCCGTGGTACGTTTGGCATACATCATTAGACCGATTAATGGATAATAGTATCTAATACAATTTTTGGGTTGAATTATACCCAAATAAATTTATTCCTACATACCACAGGCGTACTGATTAATCCAAAGGAGGAATTGAGTTCAAAGGTAGATTAGAGATGAAATATGCACAAAGAATGCCCAACAGTGAAGCGTTGAAGAAAATACAATATACATAAAAATGTTTTAAAAAAGGTGCAAATAATGGCAATACACCTTAACCTACTTTATTCCTGTCCAACCTAATAATATTCTACTTATTTGTGTCCACCCTAACATGCTACGGTAGATTAAATGCACCCTATAGGACATATGTTAGATATTATTAAGGAAAAGAAATATGTAACATAATTAGTCAGCAGATTGCTCAAAAAAATGCATGGATTAAAAGTCACTTAAGCTAGACAGCCAACACGTAATGGAGTGTGCTGTCAACATTACATGAATTGACAACAGATGTTTATATTTTGATCATATCAAAAAATTTGAGGGGAAATACATTCCTGTAGATCGTATCAAATTCGAGGGACTTACAATAGGGTATCCAAATATTCGCTTACTGTGGTGTATTTGATATGTGGATACAGCTGTGATCCTTCAAGACCACCCGATGAGTCTATGTCGAAGTATGTATGATCTCCCTTTACAAATGCAGAGTATATGAAAAGCAGCTCCCAGTTGTACGGATAGCGATTTTCTGAATTGCAATGACAGATAGTCTTAGTATAGCTTTTAAAATAACTCACAACAGAGAATAATTATGCTAAATCAATAAAAGGAACCTAATAAACAAGTAAAGTTTTCTTCCAAGATTTGTCTTGAATTTCTTTCAACATTTTTAATCAGTTCCTTCTGTTATTGATGAACTGAGACCAGGTTTTGGCTAGTCTACCTTCCAACTAAAGCTAGCACAATCACATTAAAAATGAGAAATAACCTGCTCACGTACAAATTGTAACGACTCGGGTCCCACTTAACGGGCTGTCTCGGCCATTAGATCGACGACGTACTGTCCTCACTGTATCAACATGAGTCTTTTTAGCATGATTTATCGTCACTTGCACGCTCCCCAAAAAAATCTTCTCGGGGGTCACCCATCATAAAATTGCTCCAAGCCAAGCACGCTTAACTGTGGAGTTTCTAACAATGAACTTCCGAAAAAGAAGGTGCACCTTGTTGATATGAGTAGTACCTATCAAATCTTTTAAAACTTTCCTGATCTGGGTATTACAATCACCCCCCGGTTAGATTCGCGACGTCCTCATCGCGCTTGATTCATCTGGGGATCCGTTGCCAGCGTTGGGATTCTAGAGGTGACTCCTGCCATATAACGTAGCACTTTGTCCTACATAGCACTTAGTTCCCGATTTTTTCGACTGGCAATTGAGCTCTGATACCAGTTGTAACGACTCGGATCCCACTTAACGGGCTGTCCTGACCGTTAGATCGATAACTTACTGTCCCCACTGTACCAACATGAGTCTTTTCAGCATGTTTTGTCCTCACTTGCACGCTCCTCGAGAAAACTTCCCAGGAGGTTATCCATCATAGAATTGCTCCAAGCCAAGCACGCTTAATTGTGGAATTTCTAACTATGGACTTCCAAAAAAGAAGGTACACATTGTTGGTATAAGTAGTACCTATCAAATCTTTTAAAACTTTCCTGGTCTGGGTATTACACAAATAATCCCCCTCACCCTAAATAATCAAATTCCTCATGGAGCAGCACATCAAAAGCTATTTTGTAATATCATTGTCCCTCATTTACAGGGGATGATTAAAATAACTTAGGCCAACAAAACAGCGCCTTTATAAGTTAGAAGCAACGTACCTTGAATTTTCTTTAGAAGCTCTTCTTCTGCAATGTAAATCCTCTCCAGATTCTTCGCAATTTTTCTCTCCCACATCTCAATCAGCTCGTTCACAGAGAGAACATTTCCTGGTGGCCTCAAGTATATTGTTTTATTCAGAGTACGTAGATCATCCACTGCACTTATGGTGAAGGCCGCAACATCACTTTGCTTCACAAAAACACCTGTAGGTTATGGAAAGAAGACATATCAAACCAAAGTTCAAAACTATTCACTTGCTTTCAGAGACCAAGACAATGCGTACATAGAGAGCTGCTAATGGAGAGCAGCACTTCCTGTAGAAGTAAATTACACAGAGAACTGGCAAAAGAACGAGATCAGACAACTAATGACACCAATTATCATTATTTTACCAATTAAAATGATCGAAGCCGAGAAAAATGTGATCGTCAAACCTTTAACATTTCCATCTCCAAATACTATAGCTTTGTCAGTTGGTGGGGTTATCCGGCCCGGCTGAACTAATGACGGAAGTAAAACATTCATAAAGAAGTTACAACAAATGTAGGTGTGAGGAATGCCTTCAGCCTCGATAAGACGCCTAATTGCAGCTTTCCTTGCATAGAAGTTGTTGTCTAAGTCAGATACTCGGGTCCTATCTGGATCTGCTCCAAACTCCGATGGAAAAAACCTCTGCAACAAGTCAACTTTTATTAGGAAACAATTATAATGAAGTGACCATTGTTTTTAAAAGTTACTTCAGGCCTGCCTCATGTGACTATGTGAGGCTTTCATTACATGCCTCGAAGCTTACACTTTATTCCCATCAACAAGACTTACGCCTCAATTTACTGAGTCTTATGTCTTAACTTACTAAGACTTAGCATACGCTTTAGGAGACTGAAGTGCACTCATTTGTCATGTACTTTTGGACTTCATATCATTGGCCTCAGCTTATTGGACTATGTTTTTATAGCCCAGAATGTTTTATGGGTTTTTTGGCTATCATTTTCATAGAACCTTTATGTTTTCCTAATATATTGTTTTCTTTTTAGGCTTACAACTTGGAATGCCTCAAGGCCTCACCTCGTATGGGTAAAAAGCTTCTGTAACCGATTGAGCTTTATAGAGCAAGAGATGTCTGCATAAATGAGTCAAGGATCTTGTTTTACAATAAAATTAGGCAGCCAACAACCACCGAATCAACCTTTTAATCCAAAACTTGTTCCAGAAACTAGGGCATGACTATTATATATTCATGTGTTAATTGGACAAATATACAGGCACTCGATCAATCTCAAAAGGATTTCATATTCCGCGAAGCTTAAAAAAGGATAATAATCTTCAAACAAGCTCTTAGCTTCCTGTCAAATGACTAATTTACTTATTCGCAACTTTGACAATTAAAAAAAAAAAATTCTGAAATTATTCTCTTTAAGCTTCGACATACAGTCAAATATGAATATAAGCACAGTGGGGAATAGCAATAATGACCTTGATGCAACCTGCTTGCTTAATAGCTGAAATAAGAAGCTTCTGATCAAGCACTTGCATCGAGGAAACCACGCAAATTACAACATCGACTTGCTTGATCGCTTCAATTAAGATCGTTTCATCTTGCAATGAACCCTAGCATAAATCCAAACCAAAAACACAATTCTTAAAATTAAACTCATTTCACAATAATTGAAACGAAAAAGAGGAAGAAGAACCATAAAAAATGTGATTCAACCTTAAAAAATGTGACTCCGGAATCCAACAGGAATTGAATTTTGTGGAGTTTGATTGGATCAGAGAAAGCAGAGTCTCTAACGAGCCCGAAAGTCGGATGAGAAGCATTTGTACTGGCTTTGGCTATTTCCAGCCCTAGATTGCCAGTTATCCCGATTATCAATATCTTGCTCTTGCTTGACGCCATTGCTTTCTCGATTCAGCCAGCTTCTCTCTTACTGGGGAGCCTTTTGCCGGGGGCTTCCAGTTTCGTAAAATGATTTAACAGCGCCTGAAATAGAATAAACACCGTAAAAGTAAGAGGAAATACCTAGACATCTCATGGAGGTGATTTATAAAAATAGACTACAAAAAGTTAGAAGTTTTAGGAATAGTCTTTGAATAATAATCTTTTTAAAAATATCCTCTCATATAAAAATTGCAACAAAAGCCATCATAATGTATAAAATATTTCAATTAGGTTCTCAAGAAAATATAAATCCAAAATCTTTAATAAATTTAAACCCGAATATTATACAAAATTTTATTGATCTAAAAATTGCAACAAAAAGAGAATTAAATTATTTAAAAGAAGATTTAAAAAGTTTATTTTTAGATTATTTAGATCCAAAATTAAGATATAAAGATACTTATATAGATAACTAAGCAATTAGATTTGAAAATAATATACATAAAGAAATTATCAATCTAGAAAGAAGAATTGAAAAATTAAATATAATCATTAAAGAAAAAGTCATAACAAGAGATAGTGAATTCTATAAATTTTATTGCGACTTATTAAATATTTACGAAAATAATAAATTTTGAGATTTTGAAGACGGTCTTAGTACCCCCCATCTTAATTGGTATCAGAGCCATAGATCATAACATGATAATAGAAGATTTAGAAAATAGATATAAAATTGAAAAAGATAGATTTGCGATAATAATAGGAAAACCTATAATAGAGAAAGAAATCTTAAAAATCATACTTAAAAAATTAAAAGATCTACCTTTAGATATTAGAAAGGAGATAATAGAAAAAACAGAAATTAGTATAATAAGAGACCTTATGATATGGGAAACTATTATAGAAACTATAGATCAAGAAGAAATAGCTGCTATAATAGAAAATAATATAAGTAATTATGGGAATTAAAATTAAGAAGATAGATAACTATTATAAATTAAAAGAAGAAAAATGATATAAAATATTTTATGAACCTATTCCTAATAAATCAAAAATATTAACATTAGATATAATTAAAAAATTACCTAGAGAAATAAAAGAACAAATACTACATAAATTAAGTATAGGATCTATAAAAGATAGATATGTATATGAAATGATTAATAAAGAATTTGAAAGTATTTTATATTATAGAGAAATATATGAATCATCATAAGTTATAAATGAGTAATGATAAAGTAGCTAGAAAGTTTAATAATATTGTTAAAAATCTAAACAAAATACAAGAAAAAACGTCAAATATACTAGGAACATCAGGAGAGATAAATAAATCACAAGAAAAAATGTTAGGAAAACTAAAAATCGAAAAACTAGAATTAAAAGCAAAATATTTTGAAACTGTAAGAGATGATCAATTACCTGATAATAGAATAGCAATAGAAAGTCTTAATAAAATCACCAATGAATATAAAGATAAAAAGTGCAGATTATCATATTTATTAGAAGTAAAAAGTGGAAAAATATAATAGCTTTTTCAGAATCATTTGATGAACTAAGGAAATTAATAAAAGAATTAATAAATGAAACTAAAGAACTAAAAGAAGAAGTAGAAATGTTAAAAATAGAAATTAGAGAAATGAAACAAAATATGAAATCAACAAATAAAAAAATAGATAAAGATAGAATAAAAGGAGAAATGACAAGAATAGGAATGAAACATGTAGAAACAGAAGGATACTATGAACCAGGAAGTATGGATGATAGATTTAGAAAAAAAATATTACCAATAATCCTAGAACAAGAAAAAGAATTTGAAAAATATATAGAAGAAAGAGGAAAAAATAAAAAAGATGATGAATGAAGAAATAGATAATCTAATAGAAAACTTTGACCAATTAAGTATAGAAGAATTAGAGAATTATGAAATATTAATGAATACTGGTGGAGGACCAACACCAGCACCAGGAAGTACGAGTAATAATCCAAAATTAGAATTTCTTGAATTAGAAGGAGGATATGCACCAATGCCACATAAACCTTATAGGCAGTACTATGATAGAATTATACCACAACATAGAATAGAAAAATATAAAGATCAATTTACCCCAAACTCAGACTACAATAAACCAATAAATCATGGAGGAGCAAAACTAGATTTAGATTGTAAAACAGATATTAAGAAAGCCTTGTTACAATGGGCAGATTATTCTTTTTATATAACCAAGACGATACATGGGAATCTACGGATAGAAGAATTGACTATTTAATAGCATCGTTTGAAGGAGATGTAAGAAATTGGTGGGAAGGAGTAACTGAAGATACTAAATTATTAATGAGAAGAAATATACAAACAGAAATGCAAAAAACCTCACAAGAGGGAATAAAAAAGTTAGTAGAATATATATCAGATGAATTCTTAGGAGAAAATTGGATAAACAACTCAGAAGAAGAAGCTAGAAGAGAAAAATTAAAAGCAAGATTAGGATTAATAAACATTATGATATGTGATATGTGCAAAATAAAAGAATATACATGTCAATTTAAAAATTTCTATTATACTCAATTTTATAGTAATGAAAATTAAGGACCATACTTAGAAATGTATTTTGTTAAATTACCAGGAACATGGAATATATATTTTAAAATAGAATATGAAAGATATATAAAGGATAATCCTGTACCAGATACATTAGGAAGTAGAATAAAATTCCTATTTGAAAGATTAGCAGAAATATGTAAAAATAGACAACTAATGAAAAAAATCTGGAAAATTAACAAGAATTTGTTGCGAAGAAATAGAAAGACCTATTAATTGGGGATGTGAACCGGAAAGAAAATATAAAAGAAAATTCAAACCAAAAAAGTATAAAAAATATAGACAATTCAAAAAGAAATATCAAAAATCAAATAGGAGATATTATAAAAGAAAATATCAACAAAAAAGAAAAGAGTTTAAAAAAGATAAAAAACAATGCAAATGCTGGAATTGTGGAGAAATATGACATATAAGCCCTGATTGTACTAAAAAGAAAGTTAGAATTTTACAACAAGAATATGAAGAAATAGAAAGTGATTTAGAAGAAATAACAGATATTAATAATTATGAAGGAGAAGAGGTTTACATATCAGAATCAGAATGAATCACGAAATAGAAGAAGTTGAAACTATAGAAGAAAAACAAGAAATAGAAAATTCTTAAGGATATGGATTAAAGGTAACATTCGATAATAATACATTTAGAAAAATAGAAAAATTATCATTAGATTTAAAATTAGGAGAATAGAAAATATTCGATAAAATATTTAGAAGAGAAAGAGTATCTATAAGTGAATATCATAAGATAGAAAAATCAATAGATATAAGAACAGCTTCAGGAAGTCATAAATTAGCATTACTAACAAAATCCACAGTTGACCAATTAATGGCAAAAGTAAAAGAAAGACAAAAAGAAAAGATACAATACGTTTATCTAGCAGGAATACAATTAATGTTCAAATCCCTATTTAGAGAAGGAATAGATTCATCAATAACAGTAAGTTTACATGATGGAAGAATACTAAATACTAATGACAATCATTTAGAAACTGATGTGATCCAGGATGCCGATACAACAAGAGCAAAGATCCTGGATGCCGATACAACAAGAGCAAGTCAGTGGAAGGATCCATTGACTGTTGACGATGGACCAATGACACGTTTGAGGGCAAATCGAATAAAACAAGCTATGGGATTACTTGCACAAGCAACGGTGGACGACGTCATGAGCTACACGCAAAAAGAGGCAAGTTCCATGTTGGGGTCGAAGTCCGAATCAACGTGGATCAACGTGTTGGAAGCAGCTGAAGACGAAGGTGAAAGTCACTTTTATGCGGCCGCATAGAAGGAACTTGGGTGCGGCCGCATCCAATTGTCAGAGACCCCAGAAGAAGCGACCGCATGAACTATGCGGCCGCATATAATATAACTATGCGACCGCATAGTTGTTTTTTAGGATAATTTCGGGATTTTCCATATTTTGACTAGAAGTTATTTTATTTCCATAATTTCGCAAGTTTTTAGGGTTTACACGTTTTTGGGCTAGGTTTTTGGGATAAGTATAAATACTTATCATTATTGACATTATTCTTTAACACATTATTATTGAGAGAATTAATTGGCTTCAATTTCTTTGTTCTTAATTGGGCAAACTCTGAATTTATCAAGAATCGATCTTGTGGCGTTCAATCCATTGGGTGAAGTTCTTAATATTGAATTCAAAAAGGGTCAGCGTTTCTTTCAGATCGTTGGTTGTTTTCGATTCATATTTTGAATCAAAATCTACAAACCAAGGTTTAATTGGGTTTTTCTTGCGTTCTTCAACAAACGACGTGGGTTTGGTAGTTCTAAGCTATCCGGATTCTCATCATTTGGTATCAGAGCACAGGCTCCAACGAATCAAGGTTATATCCTTTCTAATTTTTGTTTGAGCCTTGTTTTCATTAAATTTAGCGTTCGTCGTGTTCTTGCGTCCAGTAAAATTAAGGAGTCTTTGATCCGTTTTTCTTCTGCCAAAATTTCAAAAGTTGTTTTTGGGTTGAATTTTCATCCAAAACAGTTTTCGTTTGTTTTGCCGGACTCGTAGTTGAATTCTCGAGCTAAAAAAAAAAAAAATTTACTGTTAACTCAAAACAATTCCCGGCAAATTCCTTGTTTCTTGTATCAAAATTTAAGAACCACTTTCTTGAATTTAAAAACCCTTTTCACATATCCAATTCAATTCTTGTGTCTTGAATCCTTCAAACTTCAAAAAGGATTCACTCAATTTTCGGTTGAATTATACTAGATTAATTCCTTGATTGAGTTCTATTTTGCCCTTTGAAGCACTTGGGTGGAAGCTTTGAGTGGAAAAAGGCAGAGTGGTGAGATTAATCGAGGGAAAAAGCCTAAATTGAGTGATACACGAGAGATAAATTTGTGAGGCACAAAATTAGATTTTTTTTAGGATGTCTGACAAGGAAACAGCAACGCCAGCACGAAACAACAACAATCAAGTCAACATGTCTGAGGAGATGATTCGTAGGTTTGAACGTTTGTTTGAGGATGTACGGGATAGGTTGGATAGACAGGATACAGAACTTGCTGATTTACGTAGGGGAGTTCCAAATGCGAGGAGGCAGGGTCGACGAGAACATAGGCAGGAGATTAGGGGAGAAATGGAATATGAGAGTGAGGTGGATGAGGAGGCGATTATGGATGCTGAAATTGGTAGAAACTTGGTTGGAGACGGGTTAGATGGTGACATGGGCAACATCAAAGTGTCCATTCCACCATTTAAGGGAATGAGTGATCCGGAAGCTTATTTGGAGTGGGAGAAAAAGGTTGAGATGATCTTTGATTGTCAAAACTATTCGGAGGCGAAGAAGGTGAAAATAACAGTCCTTGAATTTACTGACTATGCTATCAATTGGTGGGATCAAGTGGTGACATCTAGAAGGAGAAATAGGGAGCGACCAATTGGAACATGGGAAGATTTGAAGGCCATCATGAGGAAACGGTTTGTGCCTAGTCATTATTACCGAGAGCTTTATCAAAAACTACAAAGCCTCTACCAAGGGTCGAAGAGTATGGAGGATTATCATAAGGAGATGGAGTTGTTGATGATTAGGGCGGACGTACATGAGGATAGGGAGGCCACTATGGCCCGATTTTTGAATGGTTTAAACAGGGAGATAACTAATGTGGTTGAGCTACAACATTATGTGGAGTTGGAGGACATGTTACACATGGCTATGAAGGTAGAGAGACAATTGAAGAGGAAGGGGACATCAAGGTATTCATCGGGTACTTCGGGTTCTAACACTACTTTGAAACCGAGGTGGGATGACAACAAAGTGGATGGGGCTGCTCCTAAGGTTAAAATGGAGTTGCCACGGGGGAAAGAAGAAAGTGCTTGCAAGAAGGTGGAGTTACAACCATCTAGGAACCGAGACATCAAATGTTTTAGGTGCTTGGGAACTGGACACATTGCCTCTCAGTGTCTAAGCAAAAGAACCATGATTTTGCGGGATAGTGGGGAAGTGGAGAGTGCAAACGAAAGTGATTATGAAGGCATGCCAGAATTGGAAGACATTAGCGATGAAGACCAAGTGGAATATGCTGTGGGCGAGTTGTTAGTCACGAGACGAGCTCTCAACACTCAAATCAAGGCTGATGCCTTGGAATTGCAAAGAGAAAATATTTTTCATACGCGGTGTCACGTCAATAATACGGTATGTAGCTTAATCATTGACGGGGGAAGTTGTACTAATGTAGCTAGCACCAGTTTGGTTGAAAAATTAGGATTAATAATGCTTAGACACCCTAAACCCTATAAATTGCAATGGTTAAATGAATGTGGGGAAATTAAGGTGAATAAGAGGGTGATGTTAAATTTTTCAATTGGGAGTTATAGTGATGAAGTGATGTGTGATGTAGTACCCATGCATGCGGGTCATATTTTATTGGGAAGGCAATGGCAATATGATAGGAAGGTAATACATGATGGGTATAAAAATAGGTACAATTTGATCAAGGGGGGAAAACCTATTACATTAGCACCATTGACACCTGCACAGGTGTATGAGGATCAGCTTAAATTGAAAACTGAGGAGGAGAAAAGAAAGAGAGTGCTAGGAGAGAAGAGAGAAAAGGTGAGACACGAGAGCATGAGAGAAAATAGTGAGGTGGCTAAAAGTGAGAAAAAAGGAGAGGGGCCACATGAGAGAAAAGAAGAGGGGTCTGAGAGGAGAGAAAAGCCAAAGGTGAATTTCTTTGCGAGAGGGAGTGAATTGAAAAAGGCAATTGTGGAAAAGAAACAAGTAATCCTCTTGGTTTACAAAGAGTCGTTCCTCAACTTTGAGGAAATTAACACATTCCTCCCTAGTTTGGCTATTTCTTTATTGCAGGAATTCGACCATGTCTTTCCCGAGGATGCACCTAGTGGGTTGCCAATCATTTGAGGCATTGAGCATCAGATTGACTTTGTACCCGGTGCAGTCATTCCAAACCGACCGGCTTATCGGAGTAACCCCGAGGAAACGAAGGAGCTTCAGAGGCAAGTTGAGGAGTTGTTGAGCAAGGGACACGTGAGGGAAAGCATGAGTCCATGTGCCGTGCCAGTACTACTTGTACCTAAGAAAGATGGATCTTGGCGGATGTGCGTGGATTGTAGGGCCATCAATAATATAACGGTAAAGTATCGTCATCCTATTCCTAGGTTAGATGATATGTTAGATGAACTATTTGGTGCATGCATATTTAGTAAGATAGATCTTAGGAGTGGTTATCATCAAATTCGCATGAGAGAAGGAGATGAGTGGAAAACTGCATTTAAAACTAAGTATGGCTTGTATGAGTGGTTAGTTATGCCGTTTGGGCTCACGAATGCACCAAGCACGTTTATGCATTTAATGAATCATGTTTTACGTGCTTTTATTGATAAGTTTGTTGTGGTATACTTTGATGATATCTTAATCTATAGTAAAGACCTCAATGAACATATGGAACATTTGAGATGTGTGCTTGTGGAGTTAAGAAAAGAACAACTTTATGCTAACTTAAAGAAGTGTTCATTTTGCATGGATAGAGTTGTGTTCTTAGGATTTGTTGTTAGTGCTAATGGGGTGGAAGTAGATGAAGAAAAGGTAAAAGCTATTAAGGAATGGCCAACACCTACTACTATAACCGAAGTGAGGAGTTTTCATGGGTTGGCTAGCTTTTATAGGCGGTTTGTTAGGGATTTTAGCACTATTACCGCACCACTCACGGAAATTGTTAAGAAAAGTGTTGGATTTAAATGGGGACATGAACAAGAGCATGCATTCAATACTATTAAAGATAGGTTATGTGAAGCACCAGTTTTAGCATTACCTAACTTTGACAAAGCTTTCAAGATTGAGTGTGATGCTTCAGGTATAGGCATTGGAGCAGTCTTGATGCAGGATAAAAGGCCGATTGCATATTTCAGTGAAAAGCTTAGTGGAGCGGCGCTTAACTACCCTACATATGACAAAGAGCTCTATTCATTGGTTCGAGCATTGGAAACATGGCAGCACTATCTATGGCCAAAGGAGTTCGTGATTCACACCGATCATGAATCATTGAAGCATTTGAGAGGTCAAGGTAAGTTGAACAAGAGGCATACTCGATGGGTGGAATTCATAGAGACATTTCCCTACGTCATCCAGTACAAACAAGGTAAAGAAAATGTGGTTGCGGATGCGTTGTCTCGAAGGTATGTGCTTCTAACTTCCTTAAGCGCGAAGTTGCTTGGTTTTGAGTTTATTAAGGGCATGTATGAGAATGATTTAGATTTTTCCAGCATATATGCATCATGTGATAAGGGAGCGGTGGATAAGTTCTTTAAACATGACGGGTATTTGTTTAGGGAAAATAAATTATGTGTGCCTAATTGTTCTATGCGTGATTTGCTAGTTAAGAAAGCACATAGTGGGGGATTAATGGGACACTTTGGGGTTGCTAAGACTTTAGGGATGCTAAGTGAACATTTTTATTGGCCTAAAATGAAAGTTGATGTTGGGAAAACTTGTGAAAGATGCTTAACTTGTAAACAGGCTAAGTCTAAGGTCTTACCTCATGGGTTGTATACACCTTTACCCGTTCCTAGTGAACCTTGGGTCGACATATCTATGGATTTTGTGTTAGGTTTGCCTAGGACTAAAAAAGGGCGAGATTCTATCTTTGTAGTGGTAGATAGGTTTTCTAAAATGGCACACTTCATTCCATGTCACAAAACCGATGATGCCACTAACATTGCTGATCTGTTTTTCAAAGAGGTAGTGCGTTTACACGGGGTACCTAAGAGTATAGTGTCGGATAGGGACGTTAAGTTTCTTAGTCACTTTTGGCGTGTTTTGTGGGGAAAGTTGGTAATGAAACTGTTGTTTTCTACTACTTGTCATCCACAGACCGATGGGCAGACCGAAGTAGTTAATAGGACCATGATACAGTTGTTGCGCACTGTTATTAATAAAAACTTAAAAAGTTGGGAAGAGTGTTTACCTTTCATCGAATTTGCATATAATAGAGCTGTACACTCCATTACTTCACATTCACCATTTGAGATTGTTTGTGGTTTTAATCCACTAACCCCACTGGATTTAATTCCTTTACCTGTGAATGAACGAGGTAGTTTAGATGGGAAAAAGAAGGCTGACTTGATAAAAGCACTCCACGAGAAGGTAAAACTGCAAATAGAAAGCAAAAACAGGCATTATGCAGCACAGGCAAACAAAGGCAGGAAAAGTGTTACGTTTGAACCCGGCAATTGGGTTTGGGTACATTTGCGAAAGGAACGATTCCCAGAGTTGAGGAGATCAAAGTTGCAACCACGGGGCGATGGACCGTTTCAAGTGGTTGAAAAGATCCATGACAATGCATATAAGCTCGATCTACCTGGTGAGTTTAAAGTTTCAGCCACATTTAATGTTTCTGATCTATCTCCGTTTGACGCAGGTTCAGATTCGAGGACGAATCCTTTTGAAGAGGGAGGGGATGATGTGATACAGGATGACGATACAACAAGAGCAAAGATCCAGGATGCCGATACAACAAGAGCAAGTCAGTGGAAGGATCCATTGACTGTTGACGATGGACCAATGATACGTTTGAGGGCAAATCGAATAAAACAAGCTATGAGATTACTTGCACAAGTAACGGTGGACGACGTCATGAGCTACACGCAAAAAGAGGCAAGTTCCATGTTGGGGTCGAAGTCCGAATCAACGTGGATCAACGTGTTGGAAGCAGCCGAAGATGAAGGTGAAAGTCACTTCTATGCGGCCGCATAGAAGGAACTTGGGTGCGGCCGCATCCAATGGTCAGAGACCTCAGAAGAAGCGACCGCATGAACTATGCGGCCGCATATAATATAACTATGCGACCGCATAGTTGTTTTTTAGGATAATTTCGGGATTTTCCATATTTTGACTAGAAGTTATTTTATTTCCATAATTTCGCAAGTTTTTAGGGTTTACACATTTTTGGGCTAGGTTTTTGGGATAAGTATAAATACTTATCATTATTGACATTATTCTTTAACACATTATTATTGAGAGAATTAATTGGCTTCAATTCCTTTGTTCTTAATTGGGCAAACTCTGAACTTATCAAGAATCGATCTTGTGGCGTTCAATCCATTGGGTGAAGTTCTTAATATTGAATTCAAAAAGGGTCAGCATTTCTTTCGGATCGTTGGTTGTTTTCGATTCATATTTTGAATCAAAATCTATAAACCAAGGTTTAATTGAGTTTTTCTTGCGTTCTTCAACAAACGACGTGGGTTTGGTAGTTCTAAGCTATCCGGATTCTCATCAGAAACTATAGAAAGAAATTTAGCATATAAAAAATTAATATTTACATGTTATCCAAAATATTGTGTATCAATAAAAGATAAAGATTTTAATGAAGTATTAGGATTACATTTTAAAATACATAGAAAAGATATTATGGAAGAATGAAATCATATCATGACCATAGAATATAGAGCATTATATACATTTACTAACTCAAACTATGGAAACATTTATTCTAAAAAACCCTATATAGAAATTCACAAAGAATGTAAAGACATATTGAATATTGTAGAACCAAACAAACAACTAAACCTATTACCAGAAATATATGAATTAGAAATATCTAAAACAAAGCCAGATGTAACAGAAAAAATAGAAAATAATTCTTTAATAGAATTTAAAGATGGAAAATTAAAGAGAAATAATAGTACATCTATAATACCAAGAAAGAACATAAATCGAGAAATAATGGTAAAAAGGAATATAGGAAGTATGCAAATATATGGAGAATATTATAATGGAATAGAATATATAAAAGGAAAAAATATCATAATTGATACAGGAGCAGCAAACTGTCATATATCAGGAAATAGAGATAAAGGATTAATAAAAAGAAGGGTAGAGCCTTATAAATATATCAATTTTGATGGAAAAACACATACTTGTGAATTAGAAGTAAAAATATCAATAGTTTTAGATGGAGAAGAAATGATAATACCATGTTATGTAGATAATAGTATGGGAGATCATTACCATATATTATTAGGAATGAGTTTTTTACAAGCATTAAATCATTATAATATTAATAAAGAAGGAATCTATAGAACACATAATAATAAGACATTATTTTATCAAAAAGAATGAATAATGTAATAACATTTCCATTAGCAGTATATATACAAATAACCATTGTAGAAACTAATATAACAACATGTGCTTTAATAGATACAGGAAGTGATATAACTATTATCAAGACATTTTTGTTAAAAAACTGGAACAATGATAATACTATAAAAATAACGGGTGTCACAGGAATATTGACACCCATTACTAAAAATAAAGAAAATGTAGAAATCCTATTAGGAAGTAAACAAATAACTATAAATAAAGTATATGCATATGATGTATTAGAATGTGATATATTATTAGGAAATGATTTCGTTCAACAATTCCAATATTACCAACAAAATAACTATATGATTATGTTAAAAACACCATGTGGACATCTACTAAAAATTTCAAGAGAATTTAAATCATACAGAGTTCAGCCAGCCCAGCGTGGTGAAAAGACAATAAAAATACCAATAAAAACAACTATTAAAATACAAAAAATACAAACAACAGAAAAATCAGAATTAATAGAAGAAATAATAAAAAAGATAGGAAATGTCTATAATGAAAATCCATTAGTTTATTGGAAACCTGAACATCCAAGGGCAAAAATAGAATTAACTGAAAATGTAATAATAAGAGTAAAATCAATGATGTACACTATACAAGATACTCAAGAATTTAGAAAACAAATTGAAGAGTTAAAAAATATGAAATTAATTAGAGCTAGCAATGGACCACATAGTAGTCCAGCCTTTATGGTAATGAAACACTCTGAACAAGTACGAGAAAAATCAAGAATGGTAATAAATTATAAAGAATTAAATAAATATACAAAATTTGATGGATATTTCTTACCAAATAAAGATGTTTTAATAAACCTTGCAAAAGGAAAAGAATATTATTCAAAATTTGATTGTAAGTCAGGATTTTGACAAATCAAAATGGAAGAAGAATCAATACCATATACGACATTTAGTACGCCTCAAGGTAAATACGAATGGATAGTTATGCCATTTGGATTAAAAAATGCACCTCAAATATTTCAAAGAAGAATGGATAATATTTTTAGAAAATATAATGATTTCTTATTAGTATATGTTGATGATATACTAATATGTTCAGAAAATAAAAAATGATCATAAAAATCATATTATAAAATTCCTAAAAGAATGTCAAAAAGAAGGAATAATTTTATCTGAAAAGAAAGCTATTATAGAAAAATCTGAGATAGAATTTCTTGGATTAATTATTGATAAAAATGGAATAAAATTACAGTCTCATATATCTAAAAAGATAGAAAGCTTTCCTGATAAATTAGAATCTAAGAAATAAATACAAAAATTCTTAGGATGTTTAAATTATGCAGAAAGATTTATTGAAAATCTTTCAAAAAAGAGACATAAAATACAAATTTTACTTAGAAAAACTAATACTAAAGGATGGAATGAAGAACATACAAAAATAGTTAGATTGCTTAAAGAAGAATGTAAAAATTTACCAAAATTAAGATTACCAAATGAAAAGGATAATTTGATAGTTAATACTGATGCCTCAGATAAATATTGAGCAGCAATATTAAAAACAGATTTAAATGAAATATGTAGATATTCAAGTGGAACTTTCAATCAAGCAGAAATAAATTATACTACTCATGAAAAAAAATTATTAGCAATTATTAGAGGAATAAAGAAATTTTCATTATTTTTATTATCTAAAAAATTTATTGTTGAAACTGACAATTCTCAAGTTGCAGGACTTGTTAGAAATAAATTACCAATGGAACCCCAATATAGAAGGTTACATAGATGGCAAGCATATTTATCATTCTATAATTTTGATATTATTCATATTAAAGGTACAAATAATTATCTTGCTGATTTTTTAAGCAGGAACATTGAATTTGGAGATGGATAATATCAAACAGATGATATCAGAAATGAAATCTGCGGCAGCATATGCCAAAGAAGAAGCAGATGATATAAAAATTGGAATGAAGACATTAGCTGAGCTCTTAAGTCATAATATTAAATTATTACTTGAGATCAGTGAATCCCATGCCAAGGTTACAAACAAAATGAAAGACAAAATTGATGCTCTTGAAGTACAATTAATGTCTACTGATACAAATAATAGAAGGATTGATGTCTTGGCACAATCCTATGATATTAAACAGGGATACCAACAGGTACCAAGGAGTGATCCACAATGCGAAAGCAGTAGTGGACCCAGCACTATCAAAAGAGATACACAAAGTCCTAGAAAGTTGACCATAAAATCCAATGATGAACATACAAGAGTTATTAGAATCAGAACCGATGAAGATGATGATACCCCTTTATCAGCAAAAGAAGAAGAATATAGATCTTTTGCCAAAATTGTTTATGAATTACAAGAAAATGACTCCTATTTAATATCTTCAGGAGATCATGTTTATCCAAGGTTACTAATTACCAATGATGCAGACCCTGTCATGGTCAAAATGGCAGCAGACTGTGGATTTTTAGATCTTATGTACCCCGAAAAAGATCTAAAAGAAATTGAAAGATTCGATAAAATTTTTAAATTTGAAGTATCCAAATTTGCCAAACGAAGGTCCATATACATAAAATTTTATTCAATCAGTCTAGAAATTGATGGAATGATATTTTATCCTGCTGAACATATTATAACAATCGGATATGTTAGTAGAGAATTTTAGATTGATGTAGGTCACAATAAAAAACCTTTACCAAAAATCACCAGATCATGGATAAAATCCCGAAGAGTTTTAGGGATGAAAGTCTTATATAAAATGGCAAAAAGCTTGTACGATAAAAAATTCAAATGCTTGTGTCAATATGAAGGATGGACTCTTCTCACCAACAATGGAGGAGAAAAATCAACAATTCTGAAAGAATATATTGAGAAATTTGATACTCATCGAATCAATGGACCTATCACAACCATACAAGAGGCATGCAGAATAAGAGAATGCCCCACTTGCCGACAGAATCAAAGATAAGAAGACAGAAATGATAAACACATGGAGGAAAGGTGTCCAAGCTGCTACAGGAGAATCTTTCCAGCTGTATGTAAAAACAAGATCTGAAGGACAATTATAGAAGGACTGTGTCCTTTATCAAAGAAAATGTAACAAAACAACAAGGATGGAGGGGCCATGAGGCTCTTGATGAAAAGCACGAGGCAATATAATATTATTAGTATGATGTAAGCAATGATGTAATTTATCTTCAGATTTGTGTATAAATAGAGGCCTTTGGGCTAATGAAGAAGGCAGAGTTGGTTGAGCACTCAAACTGTGAGATAGCCAAACAATCTTCTGTCTTCCATTGTAATCATATTTCAGCCTTTAGATATCAATAAAATTCCAAGTTATTTCATATCCAAATTATCTTCAAAAAATATCATGAGTTTCTAAACACCTCATCCCATAGATTCTTGAAAGATTGAAGAAAAATTCCTTTCTTACTTTAACAGAAAGAGAGTTTTCTTTAGTTAATATCTATAATCCGAATTCAAAGGACTGACACAGTGAAGGTGGAAAGCTGGAATAGCAATTATCTCGTAGAGGCAGGACGCCATTGAAGGAGCCATTTGCAGATCCAGAACCTGAAGGTTACTCGGTTCTAAGAATAAAGATTTGAGATCAAAACTAAGGTAAAACTATTATTTTTGTTAAATTTAGAAAGATATTTTCTGAAATCTTAAAGAATCGTTGGGATTACTTATCTGTATGGCTAAATTATCTAAATGTTTGTATTTAATATTTATTTTATTAGTATTTTTTAGATTTATATAATATGCCAGGATATACAATTGAAGGATTAGATAACTTATTAGAAATTTTATTAGAAAAAATAAATAATATCATCTCTCAAATGGAAAGAATAGATCAATCATCGTCTGAAGAATATTATATACTTGGGGAAAATTTTGATAGATATATGGAAGATTATGTCAATCTATTAGATCAAAGGATGAATTTATATGCTAGAATCCGAGATAGAAATAATACAGGACAAAATTGAAAAACTATTCTAAAAGATAAGGATATATCCTGCAATATAAAAACACATTTCATTAAGGGTAAAATAGTATTTTTAACAATTAAGACCATTGTGAAAAATAGCAATAGTAAACCGGCCATTTAAAAAATTACCCCGTAAAAGTAATACTTCACATTTTCCGCCATCAGGAATAGAAAATGGGTACTTTTGCCGGTCAAACTTTCTAAGATGGTCATAACATAAAAATACTATATTACCCTTCAAGAATTGAATATTGCAGAATATATTCTATCTTTTATAATTGGTTTACAACCAAGTTTTTATCTTCTATCTTGAATTTCAAAATATAAATTCATTCTTTAATCTAATAGATTAAAATAATTTATAAATATTTTTCATATTTTTTTTAAATCTATTATATTCTTCTGATAATGTATTAATATTTTCTAATTGAGAAGTAATATTATTTATTTTATCTAACAGTTTTTTTAACAAATTATTTAATCTTTCAATAGTATATCCAGACATCAAACAACAAATATAATAAATAATCTTAGCTATTTTAAACTTCTAATAACGGTAATTAACACATCATAAATAGCAGAAAAGCAAATATTAATGCAAGAATATAATATAAATAAGAAAGATCTTACAGTATTGAAGCAGAAGGTAAAATCAGATTAATATCAACGAGATTTCCCTCGAGCTTGCACCCATATATTTGTATACTCAGATATAAGTGATCGGTGTTATTTGAATTTAAGAAAGTGGGTTATGGTCCAACATGACTTCCGTACACTCACTGATTTTCTCTGCGACTCTTTTACATATCTTACAATGGATCTCACGAAATCATAATTTTCCTTTCAACTTCTTGTTAAAACATCACCATGAATGGTAACATGATTCAAGTAGCTTTCTCTAACAACGCCAAAAACGACAACACATCGACAGGAAAATGCACAAACCATCAAGGCTTTCACCGTTGGAGTATAAGTAAGATAAGAGTTTTCGAGAAAATAATAAGGGTGAAAAAGAAATGTTTTGAAACAACTTTGATTTCATAAACACATCACACTAATATCTCTTACATAAGAGTACATATACATATTTCGGCTACACTCTTGGTACTTTCTCTAAGAAAATTAGAACTTCATAGATATTACTTTATTACATTTTTCACTGAAAAAAGACTGAAAATATTAGAAGATATGGAAAACTAGGTACAGAGATATCTTTTGCTTAAGACTTGGATGCCTTCTTCTGAGAATTCGTCTTCAATTTATAGACTTCAAAAAGCTTCTACAGTTATCCTTCATTATTATTGTTTTAATTGTGTAAGGTCTTGAGAATAAAATTCTTTTGTCTGGATTCTTTGAGAATCTTATTGTGGCATAAAATTCTTTTGTCATAATATGGAAATTATTAGGGTAAACCCACAGTTTTTCTTTACCAGAATCTTTCTGATAAAGTAGTGATAAAGGGGTCCCTTTTACTTTTCCATATGTGACTCAAACTACTCATCCGAAAATTCATCTGGATCTAGAAAAATTGGTGAGATGTCACTTTCAGTGCAACAGCATTCGCACTTATGTTTTGGATAACGCCAAAATTGTTTACACAGCTCTTCTCTTGTCTTCTGTGTCCCACTAATTAGTCTTTCAAAGATATGATCACTCAATATGTCAAGATAGTGTCAATCTTCTTATTTAGTGGGTGCCACAACTTTACTGTAGAGCATGTGATCTTGTGACTCGTACACCCATATGTTTTGTGTTTCTTCAATAATTTTTTGGATATGCTCAAACTGCTCCTTGTATCCCTTGGCTCTACGAAAAGTTATCATTTTGATTATATCTTCTAGTGTGGATTTAATAACTTCACTCTTTTCATGCTGAAGATGTTTGGTAGTAGTAGCCATTCTGATGACATGGCTTGCTGGAAGCATCCTATTTTCTTCATCATCCCATTCAAGACTTGCAGTGACAAATCTGATATAAATGTTCTTATGTTTAAGAACTTGACAATATCTTTCAATAGCACGGACTACATCTTTTGGTAGCATAAAAATTTCTTTTAAAGATTCTGATGGGTAAATACAGAGTATATTTCCCATTTCATATAGGGCACAAACCCAATAAGCTGGAGTTCCTGGATAGATATTAACTTTGTTATATGTTCCATACGTTAGAGTACTAGTATACCAGCATCAGGCAAGATTGAACAATACGTATGCCAGAATAAAATTGTTTTTATTTTTGATATCCATAACACCAGGAGTGTTATATGACTTGATAATATTTGAGCATTAAGCTCTGGTATGGAGATACTTTCCTTCGTAAGTTTTTTCTCCTGTGAGGGAGACGAAGTAGTATACTCTTTGACAGATAGTTTATGAAGTTTTAATGCTTCTTGTTCAATATTGGCGTTAGAGCTTTCAGATTTATTGACGCTAGGGCCTTCAGAGAATACAGCTTTGTTGGCCTTTTCTGATATTGGCTTAGCAACAGCCATCTCCATCATCGCTATTTTGGTTTCTATTGCAGCAACTTTCACACTCGTCTCGAATTTCAATGTTTCGAGTTCCTTCTTGATTTGCTCCATTCCTGGTTAAGAAATCTGGAATAAAATTGTATTTCCCTTTAATATAGACAATATCAAAATTAAATAGCGCAAACCACATTTGCATTCTAATAAGTAGCCTTTCAGCTGCACTTGTTTCAAGTTTATTAGTTAACAATGGTTTTACCTGAGTATTATCCGTTCTAATAAGAAACTTTTTAGGTAACAAATAAGGTTCAAATTTTGCTACTCCTTTCTTGACAGCTAAACATTATTTTCGATTAATATCATATCTAGTTTCTGCATCCTTAAAAGCACCTTAAGTATAAGCAACAAACTTTTCTGGGCATTTACACAATGAATTACAAGGAAATTCTCTATGATTCTCTTTTCTTTTGAGGATTGCTCCCCAGTGTAATAGAGATGCATCAGTTTCTAAAATAAAGAAATCATCATCATTAGGAATATTTAATTCGGGTAGATTTCACATACTTTCTTTATTTTGTTTATCATTTCGATATCTTCTTATGTCCATTCCCAATCAACACATTTTCTAAATTTTTTGGTAAAGTGGACTTTGTATTTAGAGCAATTTTTGATAAATTTTTCAGAGTAATTTAATAATCCAATAAAACTTTGCAACTCTTTTTTATCTTTAATTACTTCTGAAAATTCGATAATCTCTTACCAATATGAGGTTGTTGAAGTATTTTTTCTTCTGTAAAAATATATCCTAAGAATTCGATTTCAGTTTTAGCTATTTCTGCTTTTCTTTCAGATAGGGTTAAACCATATTTTTTGGCAATATAATTGAACTTCTTAAGATGTTCGATATGTTCTTTTAGATTTTTACTATGGATAAGGATATCATCTACATAAGCAATGAAGAAAGTTTGTATTGGTCTGATGATCTTATCCATTCTTTGTTGAAATATTGTTGGAGCATTCATTAATTCAAATGGCATAACATTCCACTCGAATTGTCCTAATGGATTAGGGGTTGTAAAATTAGTTAAAAGTTTAGATGTTTCATCTAATTTTATTTGCCAATATCCTGATTTACAATCAAATTTAGTGTATATTTTACTTCCTTGTATTTGTTTTATTAACAAATCTTTTATTGGTAATTTATAGCTATTAGGTATAGTTTTAGAATTTAGGTCTCTATAATTAATTACCATTCTAGCTTTTCCTCTTTTAATTTCATTATGGTTTCTAACCATAAATGCAGGACTATTATATGGAATACTTGATTCTCTTATCACTCATAATTCTAAGAGTTCTTTAATTTGTATTTTAAATTCTTTTTTATCTTCTTCGCTATATGGAAATTGTTTTCCAGATATCTTAGTATCTGGATTTTTTAGTTCAATGGTTGCGATAGGTTTATCTTTGTCTCAATTGGTTAAGGGATGTTCATGATAACATTCTTTTAATTCTAGTTTAATTTTTTCTAACTCTTCTTCTAAATTGTCAATTCTTAATATAGGGATTTTTTTGTTTATGATTAATTTCGGTATAACATTCACCACGATTACCTGCAAAACTCTGATGTCTAGGCTTATAGTGTATTGGTTTATGTGCAATTCCAATGGCTTTATAAATTTTTGGTGTTTTAATTTTGTGATTACAAGGTGTAGTGAATTCAAAACTATCTTTATATTGCGTAAATGGGCTATATGTATAGAGAAAATTTTCTCCTAAAAGGATATCACATTCAATTTTATCGGTTGCATATATTCTAGGAATAAAACATTCTCTATTTCCTATAACTATAGGAACATTTTTTACAAAATCTCTATAGATTTTAACAATATCACTGGCAGTTTGACCATAAGTCGTTTTCTTATAGTCTCTTTTATAATATTGTTCAGGAAATACATTTCTTTTACATAGGTAAATTCCAGATCCAGTATCAAGTATATCATGAAATTTTATCATACAATAGTCTGGTAAATTGAGAGTTATCTCAATATATGGACTAAGTATACTAGTTTTGATTGATCTAATTCCTTCTTATCACTCATAATTCTAAGAGTTCTTTAATTTGTATTTTAAATTCTTTTTTATTTTCTTCGCTATATGGAAATTGTTTTCCAGATATCTTAGTATCTGGATTTTTTAGTTCAATGGTTGCGATAGGTTTATCTTTGTCTCAATTGGTTAAGGGATGTTCATGATAACATTATTTTAATTCTAGTTTAATTTTTTCTAACTCTTCTTCTAAATTGTCAATTCTTAATATAGAGATTTTTTTGTTTATGATTAATTTCGGTATAACATTCACCACGATTACCTGCAGAACTCTGATGTCTAGGCTTATAGTGTATTGGTTTATGTGCAATTCCAATGGCTTTATAAATTTTTGGTGTTTTAATTTTGTGATTACAAGGTGTAGTGAATTCAAAACTATCTTTATATTGCGTAAATGGGCTATATGTATAGAGAAAATTTTCTCCTAAAAGGATATCACATTCAATTTTATCGGTTGCATATATTCTAGGAATAAAACATTCTCTATTTCCTATAACTATAGGAACATTTTTTACAAAATCTCTATAGATTTTAACAATATCACTGGCAGTTTGACCATAAGTCGTTTTCTTATAGTCTCTTTTATAATATTGTTCAGGAAATACATTTCTTTTACATAGGTAAATTCCAGATCCAGTATCAAGTATATCATGAAATTTTATCATACAATAGTCTGGTAAATTGAGAGTTATCTCAATATATGGACTAAGTATACTAGTTTTGATTGATCTAATTCCTTGTATCATATAAATTGGTTCTTTGGTTTTATTAACTCTTGGAAGTATTTTCTGTTTATTTTCTATAGTTATTTGTAGGGTGTTTTTTTGGATAACATATGGTGATACTTTTTCAAGAAAATTCATTCCAAATAATATTGGGCTAGTATCTTTTCCTTTCCTATACGCTTTATGGATTTTAAGGTTTAATTTAAATTGTTCTCTTTCTATATCAGTAAAACTTAGTTCAAGATTAATAAATATTTTGATTTCATATTTAATTTCATGATAATCTGTAAGAGTTATTCCTTGTGGTAGGTTTTCTTCAAATAAATGATCAACTAAGTCTGCTCTTATATGGCTGGTACTAGCTCCTGTATTGACAAGGGCTATGATTTTTTCGTAGTTATTTTGATTATTGATATATTCTGTTAAGATAAAAAAATTATCTTCCTCACACTTTCTTAGGTTAATATCAATACTATTTCTAGGTAATGTTGAGTAGTTTTTACTTGTAGATGGTCTGCTAGAACTTACGAGTTCTCTAGTACTGATACATCTTTCTATTCTTCTACTAGGCATTCTAACTACAAGTTGTCCAGAGTTACTCAAAGTGGCTAATCTTTGATTTCCTACATTACTGTCTATTATTCTGGCTCGTTGATAAAAATAAAGTAATATGTCTTATGGTAAGGAAATATTATTATCACTTAACATTCTTGGGGGAGTAAATTGTGCTAGGTTTCTAAAGTCTTCATGAATTTCTATAAATTTCCCTGAAATTTTGTTGATTTCTTTTTGGTGTGTAGTAGTAAAGGCATATAAAGCTTTACAATATAAAGTTACAGCTTTACTCCTTGGTGGCATCATTAATCTATCGATTTTATGATATAAATTTAGTCCTAGACTTAAGTTTTCATCTGATAAAGGCATGGTAAATCCAAGTCTTATAGTAAATATAATTTTCTTATAAACAAGATTTTCAGAGACCATTCCTAATAGAGCATCCATAGGATCGTAACTTATTCTATTATCCATCAAGTATATCTGTATAGGAATATCCATTCCTTCTCTAAAATATCATTTGATCATAATTTGGATCCCTCCAATAACAATATTCTTTAATCTATCTCTAGTAGATTTTTTAATATTTGCTAATTCTCTATTAACCCATTCTCTAGTTATAAGAGGTATAGTAGTATTACCTTTAATATTTTCGATATTAATAGGTATTTCGTCATATTTGGCAATGTATATTGTTTTGTTAAATCAAGATAATATAGGTCTTATAAAAACATCTTTATCTCTTAAAAATATTTGTTTTTCTTTTATAACTCCATATCTTTCTTCATCAAACACAACAGTTTGCGAAGTTCCTTCTTCATTATCTAAGTTGGTCTCAATAGTATCAATAATTTCTTGATTCATATAAATCTGTTCATATTCAGGTTCTTCAATTTCTTCTATATCTAGTTCATAGATTGAGTCAGTTTCAGATAATTCGTCTAAATCTTCAATTATCTCATATTCTATTTATTCCATTAATCTAATGGACTTAACATTTTCTCTTCTATTTTTATTAGGACAATTGGGAGATATATGTCCTATTTCGTTACATGTAAAATATTTACATTTTTTTATAAAATTCCTCCTTAAATTTTTTCTGAGATTTCTTATGTTGGTTAAATTCTTTTTTCCAAGATTTTTTCTTCTTAAAATATTTCTTGTTGTTCTTAAATCCTCTATTTTTCTTCCAAGGTTTAAGAAATTTCTTAAATTTCTTTTTATAATATGGTTTCTTGGGTGGTTTGTGACAACCAAATTGTGGTACTGCTGCTATTTTCTGCATAAACTAGCTTTCTTGTCATGTTTTCTAAATAGGTGTTGGTACATAGATTTTTTTGCACCATTCAAATATTTGTCTCTTAGCGAATGAAGTTCTCATTCCTAGAGTATCAGCCTTTTGATTAGGATCTTCCCATTCTATTTTCTTCCAATAAATTTGGTACTTCTCAAATAATTTCTGACCCCATGGCCAGGGTAGTTTAAGGAAATATCTATTTAATAATTTTTTATCCTCTTCATATATATTCCATTCTTTTATGGATTTGGATGCTTTAATATATATTTTTTCGAATTTCTTAGTATATTCATTTAATTCAACATATCACAGATTTTTAATAATTCCATTTCTCTTTCCGCTTGTAAGGTTTCTTGAGTAATCATATCAATTTTAGTTTCAGGTATAACTTCTCCTAAGAGTAGATGTCTAAAGAAATTTTCTATTCGTTTTAAAATCTCTGTAAAATTTTCAGCATCTAAACTTTCATTACTATCTATGGTAGTTGTAGATTTTTCTCCATATTTGATTTGATTTTTGGTTTCTTCAGAAATTCTTCTCCAGATGTCTGAAGTAATTCCTCTAAAGGTGTGGATTATAAAGTTATAAGCTTGAGTGGTATTCCATCTATGAAAAGCAACAACTAAATCAGTAACTTTTGCCCAAGAATCAATAACTTCGCTTTTATTATTGCTATCATCAATATCTAACCATATTCCTGTTGTAGGAATGGGTTCAGTAAATAATCTAACAGGATTATTATCCCTAAGATGTATAGACTTGGTTGCAATAATTTTTGGACATTTTCTAAAATTATAACCTGATCGCTCATTAGTTATTCCATGTTCTTTTTATCCATTCTAAATCCCAGTCATCAGATTCATCTTGAATCCAATCAGTAGTGACATTAGTTCCACTAGTTTCTCCGACTAACGGCTCAACTTGTTCATTTAAAGGTGGAATATTAATTTCAGTAGTCTCCTCTTTAGGTGGAGGATCATTCATACATATATTCTCAGTTTGGATAGCCAATTGTTCTAGACTTTGTTTATAAGCTTCTAATTCCTCTCTAGTAGCTTTAAACAATTTATTTTCTAATTCTTCTATAACGTATGCTGGTAAAGGTGGTTCAATTAAAGTATAAGAATTATTTTTAAGTTTTAATTCTTTAAATTTTGATTCAATTTGTTTATATAGGATTTTTGGTTCAATTTTAATATTATCATTTACAATTTCTAAATTTGATTCAATATTTTTCACATGAGTCATGATGTCTTGATTCATCATATCGATTTTTTCAAAAGGTAAAGCATAATTATCATATTGTTCTAAAAATTGATTTATAATAATATCTTCCTCTTCATATTCGGGAGATTCATCTACTAAAATTTGTAATGCTTTATTTTTTACTTCAGTTAACTATTGAAAATTATTTATTTGTTTTATCTCTTCACTTAGAGATTTAAATTTGCTACTTAAATTTGTCGCTAACTTTTGTAATTTAATTCTATTAGTATTAGTTAAATTAATGACATTTTATAATTCTTCTAAAATTAGTTTATCTTTTCTATCTATTCTAGAAAATATTTCTAAAGTTCTAAAAATTTTCTTCAGGTTCGTTACTAGACTCTGATACCAATTTTGAGAAAAGGCGAAAGCGTTAATATAGATAAAAAATAGTTTGAGGACTAGATTGAAAATATTTTATATTAAGATGACAATGGGGTGCAATTTTTATATTAAGGAGTATTTTAGGTAGTTAGTAATGAAAAATTTGGTCAATGGCTATTTTGGAAAATTGAATGGGTTAACCGGCTATTTGCCACCTATTCCTCAATAGAAAAGTTCAGCCCTCTGACGAAATTGGATTAATCCCCTTGTACAGGGGGCGGTTACAAGGGGGGTTACAGACCCCAACCTGTAGCGCAATCCCATGTATAAAAATAAAAAAAATCAACGGGCCCCACGCGTGTGAGTACGTGAAGCCTGACTCGACGAAATATATAAAAATTAATGGCTATTTGACATTTTTGTTTTTACTTTTTGTTATCTATAGAAGAGTTGTAGAAGAGTTTTGGGAAAGTTATCTTAGACCGTTTATTTTTAATTAATTATCCATAAAAAAAAAATTACCGTTATCAATTACATTTTACCACAATTTTTTACTTTTCATCTTTTGTGTGGATTCATAACGATTATATTTTTCATTCTCATTTTACAAATAATGAGAATCAAACGGAACCTTAATGTTTATTGAAAAATTAATTTTTAAAAGAGTTTTTTATTACGAAAATCCTTTTGTATTTAGAGAAAGCTATATTAGACAATTTCTTTTAAAATCTCTTTATGCGAAGAAGAAACATTTTCATTAAATTAGCCAAAAGAATTCAAGAACAGTTTTTAAATTTCAGAAACTCCTTTTAACTTTTCAAAAATTATACCAAACGGGTCCTATATATAATAAAATTGACAAATACTATTTATTTATTGATCGATTATTTTTATTTATTTATAAATTAAATCATTCATAAATTCTTGTGAAACGGTGGCTTACTTTCCCAGGTTAATTGCATCAGTGGTCATTAAAAGTTCTAGTCAATGAACTCCAATTCGCAACAATCAAGTCACTTGAGTACAGCTTAATTGTAATGAAAGCAACTCCATATGACTTCTAGAACATGCGTCATAGTCGAGATCACCTTGCCTCGGTGCCATCGAGAAATCGAGACAGAGACTGAAATACCTAAAAATTCTCAACAGCACAGGAGGCAGGGAAGGGCATCCCATGCACTTGTCATCTCTATGTAATATAGAACGAGGAAATACCTCTAGATAGTCATCTCATAGAGGTGATTTGTGAAAATAGACATAAAAAAGTTAGAAGTTTTAAGAATAGCCTTTGAACAACAATCTTTCCAAAAATACCCTCACACATAAAAATTGCAACAAAAAACATCATAATGTATAAAATACTTCAATTAGGTCCCCAAGAAAATATAAATCCAAAATCTTTAATAAATTTAAACCCGAATATTATACGAAATTTTATTGACCTAAAAATTGCAACAAAAAGAGAATTATATTATTTAAAAGAAGATTTAAAAAGTTTCTTTTTAGATTATTTAGATCCAAAATTAAAATATAAGAATACTTGTATAGATAGCCAAGCAATTAGATTTGAAAATAATACACATAAATAAATTATCAATCTAGAAAGAAGAATTGAAAAATTAAATATAATCATTGAAGAAAAGGTCATAACAAAAGATAGTGAATTTTATAAATTTTATTGCGATTTATTAAATATTTATGAAAATAATAAATTTTGAGATTTTGAAGACGGTCTTAGTACCCCCCACATCTTAATTGGTATCAGAGCCATAGATCATAACATGATAATAGAAGATTTAGGAAATAGATATAAAATTATAAAAGATAGATTTGCGATAATAATAAGAAAACCTATAATAGAGAAAGAAATCTTAAAAATCATATTTATAAAATTAAAAGATCTACCTTTAGATATTAGAAAGGAGATAATAGAAAAAACAGAAATTAGTATAATAAGAGACCTTATGATATGGGAAACTATTATAGAAACTATAGATCAAGAAGAAACGACTGCTATAATAGAAAATAATATAAGTAATTATGGGAATTAAAATTAAAAAGATAGATAACTATTATAAATTAGAAGAAGAAAAAGGATATAAAATATTTTATGAACCTATTCCTAATAAATCAAAAATATTAACATTAAATATAATTAAAAAATTACCTAGAGAAATAAAAGAACAAATACTACATAAATTAAGTATAGGATCTATAAAAGATAGATATATATATGAAATGATTAATAAAGAATTTGAAAGTATTTTATATTACAGAGAAATATACGAATCATCATAAGTTATAAATGAGTAATGATAAAGTAGCTAGAAAGCTTAATAATATTGTTAGAAACCTAAATAAAATACAAGAAAAAACCTCAAATATACTAGGAACACCAGGAGAAATAAATAAATCACAAGGAAAAATGTTAGGGAAACTAAAAATCGAAAAATTAGAATTAAAAGCAAAATATTTTGAAACCGTAAGAGATAATCAATTACCTGATAATGAAATAGCAATAGAAAGTCTTAATAAAATCATTAATGAAAATAAAGACAAAAAGTGCAGATTATCATATTTATTAGAAGTAAAAAGTAGAAAAATATAATGGCTTTTTCAGAATCATTTGATGAACTAAAGAAATTAGTAAAAGAATTAATAAATGAAACTAAAGAATTAAAAGATGAAGTAGGAATGTTAAAAATAGAAATTAGAGAAATGAAACAAAATATGAAACCAACAGATAAAAAAGTAGATAAAGATAGAATAAACGGAGAAATGACAAGAATAGGAAAGAAACATGTAGAAACAGAAGGATACTATGAACCAGGAAGTATGGATGATAGATTTAGAAAAAAAATATTACCAATAATCCTAGAACAAGAGAAAGAATTTGAAAAATATACAGAAGAAAGAGGAAAAAATAAAAAAGATGATGAATGAAGAAATAGATAATCTAATAGAAAACTTTGACCAATTAAGTATAGAAGAATTAGAAAACTATGAAATATTAATGAATACTGGTGGAGGACCAACACCAGCACCAGGAAGTACAAGTAATAATCCAAAATTAGAATTTCCTGAATTAGAAGGAGGATATGCACCAATGCCACATAGACCTTATAGGCAGTACTATGATAGAATTATACCACAACATAGAATAGAAAAATATAAAGATCAATTTACCCCAAATTCAGACTACAATAAACCAATAAATCATGGAGGAGCAAAACTAGATTTAGATTGTAAAATAGATATTAAGAAAGCCTTGTTACAATGGGCAGATGCAATGATATTATTCTTTTTATATAACCAAGACGATACATGGGAATCTACGGATAGAAGAATTGACTATTTAATAGCATCGTTTGAAGGAGATGTAAGAAATTGGTGGGAAGGAGTAACTGAAGATACTAAATTATTAATGAGAAGAAATATACAAACAGAAATGCAAAAAACCTCACAAGAGGGAATAAAAAAGTTAGTAGAATATATATCAGATGAATTTCTAGGAGAAAATTGGATAAACAATTCAGAAGAAGAAGCTAGAAGAGAAAAAATTAAAAGCAAGATTAGGATTAATAAACATTATGATATGTGATATGTGCAAAATAAAAGAATATACATGTCAATTTAAAAATTTCTATTATACTCAAATTTTATAGTAATGAAAATCAAGGACCATACTTAGAAATGTATTTTGCTAAATTACCAGGAACATGGAATATATATTTTTAAAATAGAATATGAAAGATATATAAAGGATAATCCTGTACCAGATACATTAGGAAGTAGAATAAAATTCCTATTTGAAAGATTAACAGAAATATGTAAAAATAGACAACTAATGAAAAAATCTGGAAAATTAACAAGAATTTGTTGCGAAGAAATAGAGAGACCTATTAATTGGGGATGTGGACCGGAAAGAAAATATAAAAGAAAATTCAAACCAAAAAAGTATAAAAAATATAGACAATTCAAAAAGAAATATCAAAAAAACCAAATAGGAGATATTATAAAAGAAAATATCAACCAAAAAGAAAAGAGTTTAAAAAAGATAAAAAACAATGCAAATGTTGGAATTGTGGAGAAATAGGACATATAAGCCCTGATTGTACTAAAAAGAAAGTTAGAATTTTACAACAAGAATATGAAGAAATAGAAAGTGATTTAGAAGAAATAATAGATATTAATAATTATGAAGGAGAAGAGGTTTACATATCAGAATCAGAATGAGTCACGAAATAGAAGAAGTTGAAACCATAGAAGAAAAACAAGAAATAGAAAATTCTGAAGGATATGGATTAAAAGTAACATTTGATAATAATACATTTAGAAAAATAGAAAAATTATCATTAGATTTAAAAATAGGAGAATGGAAAATATTTGATAAGATATTTAGAAGAGAAAGAGTAGCTATAAGTGAATACCATAAGATAGAAAAATCAATAGATATAAGAACAGCTTCAGGAAGTCATAAATTAGCATTACTAACAAAATCCACAGTTGACCAATTAATGGCAAAAGTAAAAGGAAGACAAAAAGAAAAGATACAATACGTTTATCTAGCAGGAATACAATTAATGTTCAAATCCCTATTTAGAGAAGGAATAGATTCACCAATAACAGTAAGTTTACATGATGGAAGAATATTAAATACTAATGACAGTCATTTAGGAACTATAGAAGGAAATTTAGCATATAAAAAATTAATATTTACATGTTATCCAAAATATTGTGTATCAATAAAAGATAAAGATTTTAATGAAGTATTAGGATTACATTTTAAAATACATAGAAAAGATATTATGGAAGAAGGAAATCATATTATGACCATAGAATATAGAGCATTATATACATTTACTAACTCAAACTATGGAAACATTTATTCTAAAAAACCCTATATAGAAATTCACAAAGAATGTAAAGACATATTGAATATTGTAGAACCAAACAAACAACTAAACCTACTACCAGAAATATATGAATTAGAAATATCTAAAACAAAGCCAGATGTAACAGAAAAAATAGAAAGTAATTCTTTAATAGAATTTAAAGATGGAAAATTAAAAAGAAGTAATAGTACATCTATAATACCAAGAAAGAACATAAATCGAGAAATAATGGTAAAAAGGAATATAGGAAGTATGCAAATATATGGAGAATATTATAATGGAATAGAATATATAAAAGGAAAAAATATCATAATTGATACAGGAGCAGCAAACTGCCATATATCAGGAAATAGAGATAAAGGATTAATAAAAAGAAGGGTAGAGCCTTATAAATATATCAATTTTGATGGAAAAACACATACTAGTGAATTAGAAGTAAAAATACCAATAGTTTTAGATGGAGAAAAAAATGATAATACCGTGTTATGTAGATAATAGTATGGGAGATCATTACCATATATTATTAGGAATGAGTTTTTTACAAGCATTAAATCATTATAATATTAATAAAGAAGGAATCTATATAACACATAATAATAAGACATTGTTTTGTCCAAAAGAATGAATAATGTAATAACATTTCCATTAGCAGTATATATACAAATTACCATTGTAGAAACTAATATAACAACATGTGCTTTAATAGATACAGGAAGTGATATAACTATTATCAAGACATTTTTGTTAAAAAACTGGAACAATGATAATACTATAAAAATAACAGGTGTCACAGGAATATCGACACCTATTACTAAAAATAAAGAAAAGGTAGAAATCCTATTAGGAAGTAAACAAATAACTATAAACAAAGTATATGCATATGATGTATTAGAATGTGATATATTATTAGGAAATGATTTTGTTCAACAATTCCAATATTACCAACAAAATAACTATATGATTATGTTAAAAAACACCATGTGGACATCTACTAAAAATTTCAAGAGAATTTAAACCATACAGAGTTCAGCCAGCCCAGCGTGGTGAAAGGACAATAAAAATACCAATAAAAACAACTATTAAAATACAAAAAATACAAACAACAGAAAAATCAGAATTAATAGAAGAAATAATAAAAAAAAGATAGGAAATGTCTATAATGAAAATCCATTAGCTTATTGGAAACCTGAACATCCAAGGGCAAAAATAGAATTAACTGAAAATGTAATAATAAGAGTAAAACCAATGATGTACACTATACAAGATACTCAAGAATTTAGAAAACAAATTGAAGAGTTAAAAAATATGAAATTAATCAGAGCTAGCAATGGACCACATAGTAGTCCAGCCTTTATGGTAATGAAACACTCTGAACAAGTACGAGGAAAACCAAGAATGGTAATAAATTATAAAGAATTAAATAAATACACAAAATTTGATGGATATTTCTTACCAAATAAAGATGTTTTAATAAACCTTGCAAAAGGAAAAGAATATTATTCAAAATTTGATTGTAAGTCAGGATTCTGGCAAATCAAAATGGAAGAAGAATCAATACCATATACGGCATTTAGTATGCCTCAAGGTAAATACGAATGGATAGTTATGCCATTTGGATTAAAAAATGCACCTCAAATATTTCAAAGAAGAATGGATAATATTTTTAGAAAATATAATGATTTCTTATTAGTATACGTTGATGATATACTAATATGTTCAGAAAATAAAAATGATCATAAAAATCATATTATAAAATTCCTAAAAGAATGCCAAAAGGAAGGAATAGTTTTATCTGAAAAGAAAGCTATTATAGAAAAATCTGAGATAGAATTTCTTGGATTAATTATAGATAAAAATGGAATAAAATTACAGTCTCATATATCTAAAAAGATAGAAAGCTTTCCTGATAAATTAGAATCTAAGGAACAAATACAAAAATTCTTAGGATGTTTAAATTATGCAGAAGGATTTATTGAAAATCTTTCAAAAAAGAGATATAAAATACAAATTTTACTTAGAAAAACTAATACTAAAGGATGGAATGAAGAACATACAGAAATAGTTAGATTGCTTAAGGAAGAATGTAAAAATTTACCAAAACTAAGATTACCTAATGAAAAGGATAATTTGATAGTTAATACTGATGCCTCAGATAAATATTGGGCAGCAATATTAAAAACAGATTTAAATGAAATATGTAGATATTCAAGCGGAACTTTCAATCAAGCAGAAATAAATTATACTACCCATGAAAAAGAATTATTAGCAATTATTAGAGGAATAAAGAAATTTTCATTATTTTTATTATCTAAAAAATTTATTGTTGAAACTGACAATTCTCAAGTTGCAGGACTTGTTAGAAATAAATTACCAATGGAACCCCAATATAGAAGGTTACATAGATGGCAAGCATATTTATCATTCTATAATTTTGATATTATTCATATTAAAGGTACAAATAATTATCTTGCTGATTTTTTAAGCAGGAACATTGAATTTGGAGATGGATAATATCAAACAGGTGATATCAGAAATGAAATCTGCGGCAGCCTATGCCAAAGAAGAAGCAGATGATATAAAAATTGGAATGGAGACATTAGCTGAGCTCTTAAGTCATAATATTAAATTATTACTTGAGATCAGTGAATCCCATGCCAAGGTTACAAACGAAATGAAAGACAAAATTGATGCTCTTGAAGCACAATTAATGTCTACTGATACAAATAATAGAAGGATTGATGTCTTGGCACAATCCTATGATACCAAACAGGGATACCAACAGGTACCAAGGAGTGATCCACAATGCGAAAGCAGTAGTGGACCCAGCACTATCAAAAGAGATACACAAAGTCCTAGAAAGTTGACCATAAAATCCAATGATGAACATACAAGGGTTATTAGAATCAGAACCGATGAAGATGATGATACCCCTTTATCAGCAAAAGAAGAAGAATATAGATCTTTTGCCAAAATTGTTTATGAATTACAAGAAAATGACTCCTATTTCATATCTTCAGGAGATCATGTTTATCCAAGGTTACTAATTACCAATGATGCAGACCCTGTCATGGTCAAAATGGCAGCAGACTATGGATTTTTAGATCTTATCTACCCCGGAAAAGATCTAAAAGAAATTGAAAGATTCGATGAAATTTTTAAATCTGAAGTATCCAAATTTGCCAAAGGAAGATCCATATACATAAAATTTTATTCAATCAGTCCAGAAATTGATGGAGTAATATTTTATCCTGCTGAGCATATTATAACAATCGGATATGTTAGTAGAGAGTTTCAAATTGATGTCGGTCACAATAAAAAAGCCATTACCAAAAATCACCAGATCATGGATAAAATCCCGAAAGAGTTTTAGGGATGAAAGTCTTATATAAAATGGCAAAAAGCTTGTATGACAAAAAATTCAAATGCTTGTGTCAATATGAAGGATGGACTCTTCTCACCAACAATGGAGGAGAAAAATCAACAATTCTGAAAGAATACATTGAGAAATTTGATACTCATCAAATCAATGGACCTATCACAACCATACAAGAGGCATGCAGAATAAGAGAATGCCCCACTTGCCGACAGAATCAAAGATAAGAAGACAAAAATGATAAACACATGGAGGAAAGGTGTCCAAGCTGCTACAGGAGAATCTTTCCAGCTGTATGTAAAAATAGGATTTGAAGGACAATTATAGAAGGACTGTGTCCTTTATCAAAGAAAATGTAACAAAACAACAAGGATGGAGGGGCCATGAGGCTCTTGATGAAAAGCACGAGGCAATAAAATATTATTAGTATGATGTAAGCAATGATGTAATTTATCTTCAGATTTGTGTATAAATAGAGGCCTTTGGGCTAATGAAAAAGGCAGAGTTGATTGAGCACTCAAACTGTGAGATAGCCAAAGAATCTTCTGTCTTCCATTGTAATCATATTCCAGCCTTTAGATATCAATAAAATTCCAAGTTGTTTCATATCCAAACTATCTTCAAAAAATATCATGAGTTTCTAAACACCTCATCCCATAGATTCTTGAAAGATTGAAGAAAAAATTCCTTTCTTACTTTAACAGAAAGAGAGTTTTCTTTAGTTAATATCTATAATCCGAATTCAAAGGACTGACACAGTGAAGGTGAAAAGCTGGAATAACAATTATCCCGTAGAGGCAGGAGGCCATTGAAGGGAGCCATTTGCAGATCCAAAACCTGAAGGTTACTCGGTTCTAAGAATAAAGATTTGAGATCAAAACTAAGGTAAAACTATTATTTTTGTTAAATTTAGAAAGATATTTTCTGAAATCTTAAAAGAATCGTTGGGATTACTTATCTGAATATTTGCATGGCTAAATTATCTAAATGTTTGTATTTACTAGCATAGTTATAACATGCCAGGATATACAATTGAAGGATTAGATAATTTATTACAAATTTTATTAGGAAAAATAAATAATATCATCTCTCAAATGGAAAGGATAGATCAATCATCGTCTGAAGAATATTATATACTTGGAGAAAATTTTGATAGATATATGGAAGATTATGTCAATCTATTAGATCAAAGGATGGATTTATACGCTAGAATCCGAGATAGGAATAATACAGGACAGAATTGAAAAACTATTCTAAAGATAAGGATATATCCTGTAATATAAAAACACATTTCATTAAGGGTAAAATAGTACTTTTAATAATTAAGACCATTGTGGAAAATAGCAACAGTAAACCGGCCATTTAAAAAATTACCCCAATATAGAACATACTTAGTTGACCATTAAAATATACGGTGGCAAACATAGTCATCCTCGTAAGGTGACATAAAAAATTTGGTTAATTGCTTGAATTCATCTAACTTTCACCTTAATTATAATTTGATCACTGAACTTCAATTTGCAACATATAGGTATCTTAACTTCAATTTAATTGCAATCAAATCACTCCATTTGGACTCCAAAATTGCCTTTCATGCACAGAGAAAATAGGAAGAAAAGAAAAATAGAATTTTGTTCCATATCTTTGATCCCTCAAAACATACATGATTATTTAACTGGATAATAGGTTATTTATTTGTTTGTGAAAAGTCAAATTAAACAAATTACAATAATTTTTTTTTTTTTTTGAATATCTCATTTCAAATAATTGTTCATATCATCCTCAAGCCCTGCATTTTGCAGGGGATATTTATAAGAAACCAACTAAAAATGAGAATAATAATCAAAAGACAATAAAAAAATAAACATTTTTACACAAATTAATTGTCTTAATATAAATTCTTATCAAGATGGAAGATCTTTGGGTGGAGGCAAAATGGATTGATTTGGGCTTGGCCCATCTTCTACTACAAATGCTGTCTTCAACCCCCAGCCAGTATGCAGCTCCAAGTGACAGTGCATGCACCACACACCTAAAGGAAAAGAAAGAAAGATTTGAAGGTTAGATTCCATTTATGCATGATGTTTCGAAGAAATGAAGAAAGTTATCATTGCACGTGTGCGGTCGAGAGTGGTTCGGAAATGTTAAAAATAAAAAGAAGAATCGACAGATTCTTCATTTGACTGCAGAAGTCTTTGATATCAATTTCTTAATGTATGAAAAAATGTGGTGCTGGATCGAGCAAGTGACTTGGGGAGGAGCATATCGGTTTATGCTCAGCAAAATAGGTGGTTTCATCCATGGGGAAGAATGATAGTGAATAACAACATTAAAACATAAACACAAAAAAAAAAAAAAAAAAAAAAACATAAAACACATAAATATAAATATTCACAAAACCAGCAGAGGAGAAGGAGCAAATGCTTGTAAAGTCTACATTTTTGTATATTGATTGTGTGTCGAGGAGTACAATGAGGGGCTCTATTTATAAAGCAAATCCTAGACAATCTACCAACAAATCAACTGCAATACTCAACTCTTGTAGTAGGTCATACTAAACAATACATTTGCTAGTACAATACCATACTTTTTCTAACATTTTACATCACAAATGAATTTGACTTTAACCAAACTCAAACTCAAACTAAACTAGAAACAACAAATTACAAATAATTTGGTTGACAAACTAAGTGTCACCAATACCCAACAAGAACCATTTGATCCCTCAATCAAGCCCTAACTAAAAATGTCTTGAGGGAAGATGACAAATCATGTGTTCTAGTCGAAGACGGTTCTAGTTGTGGTCATAAATGATAAGGTACGTATGGTATGGAAGATCGGATAATACTATAAGGCATTATGAAAGAAAAGAATGCTAAATGTTATCTCGAGTGTTGCGTACTTAACATGCACTATATAGATGTGAAATTCGGAATTAATCTAGTCTAAGATTGTTTGCTTCTTTTTATGGACAATATAGCAAGTGAGGTAAGGAGGATGAGATTCTACTTGACAACATTTTTGGAAAAAGAAATTAAAATCGTGTTCATTATAATATTTGATCATGTCCAGTGTTACAAACCAAGCATGCACTACATATAGATAAGAAATTGGACGTACCTGGATTATCAGCCATGAACCTTATGGCAGTCCAGCCACCTGTGGGGACTCTAACTGTATTTCTTCCAGGAGGATCTATCAGATTATAATTAGAAGAGTCTTTTTTAGGTTCAAAGTTTCCAATTCCTGTCCCAACAACGAAGAAATTGTAGCCGTGAAGATAGAACGGGTGAGACTCAATCTTGCTGAGCTGCGGTAGGGTGCTTTGTGAAGTTTGAAGATTGGTTGTTCGTAGTGCACCGATGTAGTTAAAAGGCTTTGGCGGACGGTCTGGAAAGTCTGTAGTGAAAACTCCCTTAAGGTTGAAATAGTGAGCTTGTGAAATTCCGATTTTGGCATTGCAAAGGTGATATTGTTTAAAGAAGCAACGAGTTGTGTTCCATTTTGACAAGTCGAACATGTATCCATTCCTAAACCAATAGTGTAGAAGAGACGCCTATCAACTTTAAGTGGTACATTTGCGGGAAACTGCGGAGAATTTAGACTTCGAAGCTCGGCATTGTAACTTAGTGTAAAGGCAGTATCGTTGAGTGCTGGTAGTTTTAAGGGTCGCGGGAGTACTGTATTTGGGATGCCTTTGTACTGAAGAATAGCTGTGGCATTTTTGTTGTCTATTGAAATTGGTGCATCCATGAATGGCCTTGCAGCCATAAGATATCGACCGGCAATATTGTTGGCTCGAATGAGGACATTTGTCCATCTGACCAGGTGCTAGTAAGATTGCTTCAGTTGTAAAAGGTTTCGTATATACTGCATCAATTTTGGCCAACATAACACAAGAAAACACATTCTTCTCCACAAAAAAACACACGCCCAAATTTTCCTTAAAAGGTAGCCAAACCCTACCAAATTTTAGACAAAAATCCTGCAATTGGCTTTAAGAAAATAATTTCGTTTTTTAGGTCAACATATTAGCACCGTCTGTTGGGTTGATATACCTTAACGCTCAATTTTTTTTACCCTTAATTGCAGTTAATTTTCTCAAACTACACTACAAGAATATAAATTGACATATTATATACAAAGCTTGTCTGATATACTTTAATTTTTAATCATATAAATTCACTCATTTTTATCTATAAGTAGTATTTTTTCCTGGATATTTTTAGATGAAGTATTTGATTTAATAAAATTGTTATTTATAAGTAAATATATCAAAAGTTTAAAAAGGATATTATGCTATTATTTTGAAATATTGTAATGTTAGTATATCATGTTGACATGGCATTCTATTATATAAACATGATAATCATTTAATAATAAATTTTTAAGATGTATAATATTTTAACGAACTATATGCTAAATGTTACTTGAATTTTCAAAGGTACATTTTTGTATTTAACATCTTGTTCTCATACATAAATTATAAATATGAATATTTATTAATAAATTTGTATTTGAACTTACTTAAATTATGTATACATAATATATATAATTACATAAAAAATATAAATCAAATTATTCAATAAAATTTAGGTTTAAATTTCCAATAGTATGCATATTCAAAATTAAGTGTGCACAAAGTCTTTAAATATTAATTTATTATTATAAGAACAAATTAAATTGAAATTACGTGTAAAGAATTTCTTATTTTTCATCAAAAGGGAGTTTTAAGTATGAATTTTGCTGCTCTGCCAAGTCTGTAAAAGGCCTGGCAGAGCAAATGTGAGAGGATGATGTAGGGCCCACCTCTTTAAAAAATTATCCCATAAAATATCGACCCTCTTGGTATATGTGTGGCCTGTAAAAGGCCTATAAGCCTTACCCTGACAGAGCAACAGGGTTCTTTAAGTATATTGACCTCATTTTAGATGATATGACTCAAAATGTAGTCAAGGGTGCACATGATGCTCATACTACAAATATAGGAGTCTGGACTCTGGTTTATTAATAAAACTCAAAAATGTGTACGATATTGTCTTTTCATTTTATCACTAGCTCCAATCTTAAATTTTCATTTTTTTTAAGAGTCTAGTCAATCCTTATGCAATCATTTTACTACAAACTAAAGTTGCGCTACATGTCTCGAGATTAAATTATGGGACTAAAATGGAGGGGGGGAGGCTTGTGGACTGAGCGTCCACAGACCCCCCCTCCAATAGGGGCCGCCAAATCCAGGGATTTAATCCCAGGTCATCTATCTTTTTCCTTATATTCATACTACATGCTTAGTTAAATGCACCACAATTTAATTGTAATGAATGTCTTTAATTTTTGTTCGTTTTCCTACTTTACGTCTTCAGCTTTTTTGTCATTTTTTGACTCTCAATCTTATTTAATTAGTATATGTTGTTTCTGATAATGTCCACAAAATCCATTTAGAAAAAGTAAAAACTTATTTGCACATCATCTTTTTAAATAAAAAAGATAAACAATAAAGAAAAATGCTACAATAAATAAAAAAAATCGAAAAAATATTTTTTTCCACAGTAACAAAATATATGGACAAAAAGTTTCATGAAATGTGTTAATTAATTGAATGTTAAAAATAAGGATTCGAAGAAAAAAGTTAAAAAGATATAAATGCAAAACTGAGAAAAATTGAGGACCTTCATTGCAATGGTACCCTTAAATGAAAGTAGAAGCTGAATATAGGGACAATTTCGCCATTTCAAGTCGCCCTTCGTTGTAATCTCCTCTATAAATAGTACATATGCAACGAGAATGAAACCCTAATTTTCACTACGCCGATCTGTAAATAAAGTTCATAAACCAACACTCTGCCTCTCGCAACACACACACACACACACACACAGAGCAGATTGAATATTGATGCATTTGAAAGAGAAGGTGCGGTGATGAGTAATCAAATAATCTCGTTAAACTGATTGTTACTGAGGAAATCTTCAATCCATTCATCTACTCTGAGCGCCTTCTCCTTTTATTTTCAATTTCTCAGTTCTTTTTTTCATTTTCAATTTTTTTTCTTTGATCAATTTGTATTCTATATGAACTTTTTGAAAGTTAAACATACATCTAAAACGATAATCTTTTCTTCAATTAATGATTATCTGGCATTCGATTTCGTGCTTGAGTTTAATTTTAAATGTTTTTCGCAAATCTAGGTCGGGTTTTTAATTTTTTTCAATTTTTACAGTAGTAGAGTGATTTTCATAATATTATTTTCATATTATCTTTTATGTTCTATGCTGTCAGAAAAATAAACGAGTGAAGCCAAATAGCCGGCTTATTTTATTTTATTTATTATTAACCATATCCAAATTTTAGTGGAGGGATGTAATGATATATATTATTGAGAAACATGATAATTTACTTATAATTTTTAATTTTAATTATATGTTCACAATTATTATAATTTCCAATTGTTTGAAATTCAGACGTAATTAGATTACAGTTCTGTAATTTTATTTTCCGAAAAATTTATACCCATGTCTACAATGTCTGTGCAGTGGAAATTAACAAAGCATGACAAACACAATGAAAACTTTTGAAATTAAGATCTTGTAGATATTAATAAATGCCAATGATTGACTTGATTAACAAATTATTTGTTAATTCATGAGAAGAGTATCTTAGATTCTTAGATTTGAAATTGAATGTTAAGAGCTTATTTGAGCCTTGTTTTTTTGTTCAAAATGTATTTTGAAATAATATTTTAATGAATAATATGTGGTAAAAAAATATGAAAATATTTTGAGTTTGTATGTAATATTATTTTATTGAAAAATATGTTACGTTAAAATAAAATAGAGAAAAATATTTTTTGAAATAATGGGAATCAAACAAGGGTTAAATAATTTTTTAAAAAGTGCATTAGTGTTAATCCATGAGAAGAACGCCATTATGTCTAAGGGTGGGTAAAATTTTTTGAAAAATCAATCAAATCCAATCCAATCCAATTGAGTTGATTTGTGTTGGTTTGAACCAAAAAATTGGTTTGGTTCGACTCATTTTATTAACTACTAAAAAAGTCAGATTGAATTGGTTTTGATTTAAACAATCAACCTATCAATTAATCGACCTAACTTGCTAATACATTTTATAATTCTTTATATTTTAAAATTCATCTTTTTAAACTTAAAAAACAAAATAATAAAAAAAAATATATAATTTATTTTCTAATAATTGGTTGAATTTTGTTATTTGTACAACATTGGTTGACAATCATCTCATATGAAAGGAGGTCACGATTTTTTTATTCATTGTGGGCTCTCCTCTCATGTGAGTTATTGTCAATCAATGTTGTACTTGTAGCATGGTTCTTTATCGTCTATATTTTGTCTACCAGAATTCCAAATATTAAAATAAAAGAAAGCGAGGAGAATTGTTTGATGTAAACTTCAATTTTTTGTAGCGTTGTTTTTCATCTTAGTGTATATACAGTGGTGGACACACACTGGGTCGTGGTATGTCCCACCAACTTAAAACTAAGGGGTTTTTGAGTGTTAAGAAATGAGATTTGAAATAAAGGAACCCGAGTCCGAAAAATCCAAAAGTTTTGAATGAAACTTTAATATTTTAAAAAAAAAGTGAGATTCATTCATGAAAAGTTATATGCTTCATTTTTATGATTTATTTTGTATTTTCTTATTAAATGGAATTCGGGATCCAGTTAAGTGCTCCAATTTTTGTCTTATTTTGGCGATTTTATGGTAATGGATTCTTGCTGTGATTTTTGTCTTCATTTGGACTGGAATGCAGTTGATAATGTAACATTCAAAATTGATGTGATTTTTGTATTTTTCACTTGAATTGATTATGATGGAAAAATAATTTAAATGTAAATATGTGTTTTTTTTTTTTTAATGATCACATTGTTAATGAAAATGGATATTCGAGATGAAAGTAATGAAAATGATGTTGAAAATAAAAAGGATGTCAAACTTGATGATATTTGAGATAAACATAAATTTATATTTTTTCTAAGTTCGATTGTGCCCCACTAATTCAAAATGTCTGCGTCCATTACTCTCTCTGTGTCTATATATGTCTCTGTGTGTGTGTGATTTTGGGAAAATCGACCATTTACCATTTACATTATATTTATTATTGATATGCACTACGCAATCAAAAAAATGTATATGTATAGGAAAGTAAAACTTTTAACTCAAAGTAAGCAGATAGCTTCTTTTTAACTTCCATAAATGTCCAAATCGATTAATCAAACCAAATCGCCCCAAATAGATTTGGTTTGGTTTGGTTTCAACAATTGGATTGAGTCAAGACTTCGACACTTCGGATCTTCAGACTCCAATGGACCACGTAGCTTCATCATAATGGAGCTTATAGGGCGAGGCATAACAGATGGAAGTGGATGTAGAGAAGATGCTCGTTGGAAGTTTAGTAATCGACATCGACCTTGACACAATTCGACCCATCCGCGACGCCGCCTCCATGCAAGAGGATATCACTCAGCTTAAGTGTAGAGCCATGGTTAAGAAACTCATGACAGAGAATGGATGCAAGGCTTTCGACTTGGTGCTGCATGACGGCTTTCCTAATGTTGGCGGTGCGTGGGCCAGGGAGGCTACAAGTCAGTATGCTTTGGCCATTGACTCGGTTAAGCTTGCTACGGAGCTTTTAGCTCCTAAAGGAACTTTTGTCACTAAGGTACATGTTATATGTATATTGTTAAATATCTATTATCTATATATAAGCACTTGAATATTTTTTATTTTACCAAAATTAACATTGTGTTATGGATTGGGCCATTTCTCTTTGATTTTATCTAGTTTAGTTGGGCATATATTATAAGTGGGCTGACCCAAAGCCTTTACTTTTAGGTTGTTGTTTGGTCTATATATGTTGTATCTATGCATTTGGAAGGTCGTGTGTAATTGGATATTTTGCAGTGCAATTGTTGAATGATTTTAACAGCATTTCTCATTCCTCTTCTAATTTTTCTCATTTATCCATTTCCCCATATTGTTTTTCATCATTTGTTTGGTTACAATTTGTAGAAGCTCGAAAAATTTAGTAAAAGTAGACTCATAATTTCTATGAGATGACCTGATAAGGACGAGAACCCCTAACTTTCCCCAAAAGTGCGCTCAAAGGGAAAGGGTTGGACCCTGCCTTATTAACCAGCCCAGGAGACATTCTGCAACCGATGTAGGACGTATCATCCCCACCCCCTTAAGACCCGATCGCCTCGGTCGGGGATCCGTCGAACCCTAAGTGACATCAGCCAACAGAGTGGTGGCTCTGATACCAAATGATAAGGACGAGAACCCCTAACTTTCCCCAAAAGCGCGCTCAAAGGGAAAGGGTTGGACCCTGCCTTATTAACCAGCCCATGAGATGTTTTGCAATCGATGTGGGACGCATCATAATTTAAACCCATGAAGAGTTCATGCCCAACCCACATAAGGAAAGGAGCTCAATACTAGTCCAATATATCTTAAATAAATTTACAAAGTCATGAAGATTCAAATTCGCAACTCGAGCTTATTTTTTAAAGTTATTTGATGAAGTTGGACGGAGTTTAATGTCTTTCTAAGGTCTAGATCAACAATTTTATGACTAAAATTGCATTATTTGACACATACAATATTTGGTCTTACCGAATCAAGGCACATACCAAATTAGAAGAAAAAATACCAGATTTCAGTGAAGTCCAGTCGACCAAAAATTAAGTGCGGTCGACCGAAACCCACTTATCGTATATCGTCATACCGTATATTGATGCATACCGTATATCACCTTAGTTCGGTCGATCAAACCAAAGTTCGGTCGACCAAATGATCGATCGAAATTCTATTTTCGATCGATCTTCATTCAGCCGAAAGCTCCTGCGGCTTATTGTTTTCGACCCTATAGAGGTTTGGTCGATCGACTATATGTTCTGGTCGACCGAAGTTGCCAGAAAATGAAAATTCTCGAATTTAGACATTTATTTTTCTTCAATTATTTTCTTAAATGTCTAAGGAGTGACTACCCACGTTGTTTTTAGAATAAAAACCCACCAATTTATGCATTTAACACCCACAACCTATTACAATTACTACCCCCTTTTTATTATAAGAAAACCTTTCATTTTCTTTAGGTTACTCCAAGTTTACCTATAAATAGGTGTATGGTTTCACTTCAAAATCATCCACAACATTTCTCTAAACACTTCACTCAAGAAGAACTTTCAAACGAGAAAAGAAAGATAGAAAGTGAGGGAGAGAGAGAAAGAATTTCTTTTGAGTCCGGGTGCCGCTAGGAAGACAAATGTTCAACGTCCAGCTTCATCAAAACTTTTCAAAAACATCAATTTCAAAGCATCAAGTCGAGGTAGGTGGAGGTGCAAAGTGTTTATTCGTTTTCAAGTTATATTTTTTCATGTAAAAGTATGAATGTAATGGTACCTTCGGGTACTGTGTTTCGGCACCACCATGTTTCAATGAAATGGTATCTCCAGGTACAGTGTTTTGGCACTTCTATAGTGGAATGATCATTCTCTGGCTCGAGGCGTCATGTTAAGTCATGACTCAACAATTATTGAATTTTGCCGAAAATCCTTCTACGCAATAGTTCTATTTCTTTTAAAGGCTACAGTTCGAAAATGTATAATTTGATAACGAATGCAACTATGATATCTATTGAGTTCCAAACTCATGGGTTTATTATCTTACTACAGGTTGATAGATTGTGCATGGGTAGGGGTGGCAATAAAACTCGAAAGTTCGGACAGCCCGGGCTCGGCTCAGCTCAGCTTAGCTCGGAAAAAGCTCGAGTCGAGCCCGGGCCGGCCCGTGTTTAGCTTGTATTAAAAAAAAATTATTTTATCTTTTTGTTTTGTCCGTTAAATATTGATTTTGAAATTTCTAGAATTTATTTTGAATAACTGTTGGAAGGTCTAATTTCGTTATAATGATTAAATTAAAATAAAAAAGGAGTTTAATTGCATGATTAATCAACTAACTGTTTTTGCAAATGCTACCCCGAGTCATCCCAGTCACCAAGTGATTCAAATATTACCAAAATGAGAGAATATTTCATCAGCTTGTCCACAGGTTATATATTTAGCTCAAATCCATGAAGTTTAACATAAAGGCTATTCTATTCACCTGTACAAACATATCCATAGTTGGTGGCAGTAGGATAATACAAGCCCTGATTAACAGCATACTCTGGGACTCCTTCGTTGTACATGGTTTCAAATTGTTCGAGGAGTGGACTGGTGATCTATGAATTTGATTGAGCACCTTGCATCTGAGGGACCAATTTTTTATTATATTAATAACCATTTGTTTTAAACATGAAAAATATGAAGAAAAAAGAGGCAGAAGAAGTGTCGAACAGCAACCCTCATAACCCCATGCCCTCTATCTCGGAAAAGATACAACAATACTAGGAGTAATGTCTTAATTAACTACCAAGCAATCACATAGAAATTACCAGATATGTATCTGCATGTCCATTACCCAAAAAAAAATAGGGAAGAAAAAAATAAATAAAAACCCGAAACGGCTCGGCTCGGCCAGCTAAGGCCCGGGTCGAGCCTCATTTTAAAGCCCGGCTCGAGCCCAAAAAAGCCCGAGCCGAGCCCGAGCTTTTTTCCCCGCCTTGGGCCTGACCCAGCTCGTTGCCATAGTTATACATGGGACGTGGATGACGATAGGTGAAGATGCAACATGCTATAAGAAGCCACTGATTTTACATGTTTAGTAAATTATGAAATGTTTTAAATAAATTTCACATGAATAATGTGAATGAAACTATTTATTTGAATGTTTCTCTTTCCAGGAATAATGCATATGCAAAAGCTTATTTTTTTCAAGGTTTACTTGAATTTGATGTCAACTATGAAACTATAGACATTTTGAAAATTGTTACTTGTGATTTTCTTTAAATAAATTACTTTTGTTTTAAATTCATGATTTAACATTTAAGCTTTCCACTAGAAGCATAATTATTCATCAAGAAGTCGGCTATAGTTAAGTGACGGTTCGATCCATACGGGTCGGGGCGTTACACATTTCAGCTACCAGCAGCTATTGGTTCATCTATTGTGTGTCACGGTGAAGAGCTGCTACTATTGAAGGTTCAATCGTGACAAATGGTATCAGAGCCGGCGTATTAAACTGGGCATTCACAAATCATTGATACACTGGCCAAAGTTGTTAATGGCCATTTGCAAAAATTGAATTTAGAGGTTGCAGATTTGGGTGCTGTTACCAGCAAATTGGAGGCCATAATGGAGTCCTCAGAGCAAACACTTAAGGAGAATAAGAGAGTGGAAGGATCCATGACTAACATGAAATCTGGTAGTATGTTATCGATATAAGGAAGTAGTCTTCAAGGGAGAATGACTTAGGGAATGGCTAAGGCAAGCCAGAAAACACTTCTAACTCCATCAAATTTCTGATTAACTGAGGCTAGGAATATTTGAGAAGTATTTGGAAGTGAAGACTTATGTTTGGTTCGAACCTTCAATAGTAGTAGCTCTTCACCGTGACACACAACAGATGAACCAATAGCTGCTGGTAGTTGAAATGTAACCAAACAAATGAAGAAAAAACAGAATGGGGAAGGGGATAAATGAGAAAAATTAGAAGAGGGATGAGAAATGCTATTGAAATCGTTCAACAATTACACTGCAAAATATCCAACTACACACCGCTTTCCAAATGCATAGATACAACATATATAGACCAAACAACAACCTAAAAGTAAAGGCTATGGGCCAACCCACTTATAATACAAGCCCAACTAAACTAGATAAAATGAAAGAGAAATGATCTAATCCATAACATCCAATCCCCTTAAATTAACCTTGTCCTCAAGGTTCAAAATCGAGATATTATCTTTGTATGCTGTTAGCAGCTGCCTCATTCTCTTCACAAGCCTTGGATTAAGTAAATAATGCAAAGTGACATATGCCTCATTCATCTCATCTTCTTGGTTTCTCTTACTGCAAGATACACTACATTTACTGTACCCAAGATCCTTAGTCGGATTACTTCGCCCATTAGAGAGAGGTGGATAGTAATTATTCTCTCCATTTTTCATAGAACTCAGCACTGCCTGTCGTACATCGGCTAACATGTTGTACAATATGTCCAAAGGGTCTCTTTTGACATCCACAACAGACCAAATAATTGCTTCAGCAATTTCTTGCCCAGTTTTTTGCCCAAAATAGAGGAATACCACACACTAAGATGTAGAGAATTATATCAGCACTCCAAACGTCAATTTTTGGACCATAATTTCTTTTCAGCACCTCTGGGGTCATATAATAAGGACTTTCTACAATCTCATCGACTTTCTCGTCGGGCTTGAAGAACACTGAGAGCCCAAAATCAATAGCCTTTACTGGTGATGTTTCCTTCCTATTTGAAAACAAGAAGTTTTAAATTTTAAGATCCTGACGCATGACCACATTCTCATGGTGTATCTGGATAACTTCAACAATTGTGCGAGTAACTGTTGCAACAACCCTCTCGATATAATGTCCCCTACCTTCCAATGTGATCAAATAATTCACCACCCTCACACAACTCCATAACTAAGTGGACTCTATTATTATCCTTATAAGCATATCCTTCAAGCTCACAATAATTGGATGGTTAGAAAAACGCTCCATGATCTCGACCCCTCTCTCCACATCTTCAATATCCACTTTTTCATTATGAGCAACCACAATTCCAGTATTTTCCTCAACACACACTTCTTCTTCTATATTCTCAGCAAACCTCTTACACAACTATTCAGAGAACATACCCCAATCCGCCCTAGGATGGTTTGCAATGAATCCATAAAACCATACATAAGCCTTCTCTTCCAAGTACTTCTAAACTATTCCTAGCCTCAGTTAATCAGAAATCTAATGGAATTGGAAGTATTTTCTGGCTTGCTTTAGCCATTCCCTAGGTCCTTCTCCCTCGAAGTGTAGGAAATCAAATTTAGGTAGATTAGTTCCTCTCCTGATTTCACCTCTAGCACGACTACTATTCTCTTGACTACTACTTCCTTGTATGGTTAACAGACTACCATATTTCATGTTAGTCATGGATCCTTCTATTCTCTTATTCTCCTTAAGTGTTTGCTCTGAGGATTCCATTATGGCCTCCAATTTGCTGGTAATAGCACCCAAATCTACAACCTCTAAATTCAGTTTTTACAAATGGCCATCTACATTGGCCAGTGTATCAATGATTTGTGAATACCCAGTATAATACAGGTCGAGCCTTCAATAGTAGCAGCTCTTCACCGTGACACACAACAAATGAACCAATAGCTGCTGGTAGTTGAAATGTAACCAAACAAATGAAGAAAAAACAGAATGGGGAAGAGGATAAATGAGAAAAATTAGAAGAGGGATGAGAAATGCTGTTGAAATCGTTCAACAATTGCACTGCAAAATATCCAATTACACACCGCCTTCCAAATGCATAGATACAACATATATAGACCAAACAACAACCTAAAAGTAAAGGCTATGGATCAGCCCACTTATAATACAAGCCCAACTAAACTAAATAAAATCAAAGAGAAATGGCCCATTCCATAACAGATTTTACTAATCCTCATTTTTACTTGTATAAGTGCAATATGTCTCGCTCTGTGATTAATCCTTTCATCTCTTGCAGGACAAAGCTCGGAAAGCATTAGGCAAGCAAATAAATGCGACAAAGGTTGACTACGCCGATCATGAATTGTTTTCTCTATCTTCTATTAAGGTCTTTTTCCTTCATTTATTATTACATCACCAGTTAAAGATCAGTCATTTTTTTGCCTATATTAGTTGGCATGTCTTCCTGTTCAGGTCTAGGATGAAGTCTTGTGGTTTTCTTCCTACTATTGGGACATTTTATAATTGTTATTTTTATGGAAGAAATCAAATGGAAACCCAACAATGATTGTATTTTTCTTGTTTATGTTTGTCAAGTTTTACTAAATTTTGATGAATTGATGATGTTGAGAGTTTCCCCTTTTTATAATAACTTTCCTATGTCACTAAATAGAGATGGGAATTCTTCTAATCATATTGGATTTGACTGGCTCTCTTTTAAATATGGGAACATCATTTCGTAAATTGTGTTAGGCATCCAATTGTTTTTTTTGTCAGTGTTAGTGTTAGATTATTGTAATTGGCTATTCTGTGAACAAAATGACCAATTTGAACATTTTAGAAGTTTAGGGACTTAATTATTAAATTTCATAGTTGGTTGTATAGTATAGGGTTCAGGATCCAAGTTTGGAACACGAAGGAAACTCGTCGCATTTTCGCTAGCTGCTCACGGGAGTCATGCTCGAGCGGATAAAGCAGAATACCCAGCGCTCGACCTTTGCTCACCTGTCGCTCGAGCGACCATTTTACGACCTGACCTATTTCGCGAGATTTTTATTGGCCAAAGTTTTCATATTCGTCCAACATATAAAAAGGAGCGTTGCGCATTCAGGAAAGAAAGATTGAACATTATACATTCAAAAGAAAACACTTATTCTCTCAAGAGCTAAATCTTCAAGTTCAATCACTTTATTATATGCGCCCTTTGGATTGAAAATATCAAAACCTTCAATCAAATACACCAGTGCCATTCTTTACTTGGATCTGTCAGGAAGATTGTGTCGTCAACTTGGCTGGTTGATCAAGGAAGAAACTCAAGAACGAAGAGTTATTGGTGGATCTACAGGAGATAAACTGCGAGAAGAGCTAGGAATGGTGTTCGTGTGCACATTCCAGGAGAGCTGTTTCAAACTTCAAACCGGAGATCAGAAAACTTGTGTCGTCAACTTTGCTTGTGGTCTGTAAGTTTATAATACAGTTTATAGTGGATTTTTGACTGACAAAGCGCCTGGAGTTTTTTCCATGTTGAGTTTCTCCGTGAACAATTCTTGTATTGTTTACTGCTTTAGTCATTGTTTTCGTTATTGCGGTAGTTCAGGTTAGGATAAACTGAATTGATTGATTAATCACCTAGACATATTTAACTTATGACGTGTTGCATGTTAATTAATTTGTAACTCCGCGTTTACACTTAATCACCCCCTCTAGGTATAGTTGGGTCGAATCTCCGATTTTCAGTCAGTTTTACACAAAATTTAGTATTTGCTTGGTCAACACTTGTAATATTTATCTGTCTTTGGAATGCTTTCTTTTAGGGGAAGAAAGAACTTGTGGCCATCGATAATGATGAATATGATGATTAAAATGATGAAATTGGAAGTAGTGACAGCGAAGGAGGCCATGGGAAAGCTCAAGGCGACACATCTAGTGATGCAGACACTGATGAAGAACACAAGTGGTAGTCGTTTCCTCTTGACTTGGATGTATGCTTGTAATGTAAGGTCCATATTCTAGATGCTTTTATAAGCTAATAGTATTCTTCTTTCAGGTATGCGAGCAACTGCAGGAGTAACTTGACGAAGCCTATGAAAGATTTGTGGCTAAACAGAAGAAAGCACGAAGTGGAGAAAGCATACAAAACAAGCCTATTTCCAGGGCGACCAACTCTTGGGTGTAAGCTACGTTTTTCCCTTCTCCCATCATATGCACTTAAAAAGTAATGGATTAGTTATAAGTGCGTTTTACGCACTTATTTACACCATAAAATATGGCTAATTGTGAACGTATATGTTGAATATTGGCTTAATTCGGTACAATTTGTATTTGTAGGACTACATTGATGGATGGAAGAAAAGTAAGCGAAAATGAACGAAAAATGACCAAAACGGAAGAAAATAAAAGTTTAGGGACCTGAGTACAATTATTAAAAAGTTAACCCGAAGAGCAAATCGAGAGTCGAAAAGAGCCAAGTCCAAATTGAGTGATGTTATGAAGCATAGAAGAAAGTTGAAATGAGCTTAGTCCAAGACGTGTTTCCATAGGTGGTTGAATCAAATAAGGAAACCAAATTTTTCATGTCAGATTTGTACTATACGACATCATAGTGTAATTCTATGCGCTAGCATAGTTATGGAGGATTTGGAAAATATACTCACTGGAAAAACCTATGTGGTAGCATAGATTTACACTAATAACGACCAGAAAAGAGGGTGACGCATTATTCTACTATTGGGGACATATTGGAGAGCAAGAAGAAGGCGAAGAACGAAGAGATTACTTCAAGATTCAAGATTTGCCTCTAAAATTAAAAGGGTGATGTCTTCTTCAATTAGTTTTCTTGGTTTTCTTTCTTTTCTTAGTGTTATCATGTTAGGCTAGATTTTATAGTGTTAGGTGAACGATGAATCATGTAATGTGGTATTTTAATTCCTAGTTTTATAGTTTTGACATTAAAACGTGTTTTTGATTGATGAATGATTTATATGCATTGTTTTTATCCATAATTATATGCGCAATGATTATGTGATTATTGTGGTTTATTTCATCCATTCGAAAGAGGAGAAATAGATTAGATAGGACATAAATCATCGTAGGGTCCGATAGGGGATATAGATATACCGCTATACTTTACGTGAATCTCTAAGTGTTCATAAAATTTCATGCATTTTTGTATATTTGCTCCCGTCATAGAGATATAGTCGGTGTCATATATGAAAATAAATTCAAGCTTAATCGAGAGAGAGAGTTTTGAATAATGTAGGAACATTGATTCGTCACAATCTAAACGTGTTGTCAAATTGTAGAACTATGGTTAAAATAGATCGTTGCATGGCGATTCGCGAACCTAGTACGCCTTTTATTTGATTGTTAAAACATCTTGCATTTAGCTATATTATCGCACGTAGTGAAATTTGCATTCATTTAGGTAATTCATTTTATTTTGTATAAGTAGCTTACTTAGTTTAGTTGCAATTTAGTTACAAAAACTCAAACACGTATTTTGTTTCGGTTAAGATCGAATTAGATAGAATTAAGCTATTAAATCTCTGTGGGAACGATATTTAGACTTAAAAATTCACTTTATTACTTGAAACGAACTGTATACTTGCGGTACTATAAGTTGAACATATTTTCGCGTGACAAGTTTTCGCGCTGTTGTCGGGAATTTAACTTAGTTTGGTTTTATCTACTTTGACACTAATTCGAACTTTTTAGTTTAGTTTAGCTTCTAGTTTATTTTCTTATCCATCTGAGTGCTCCTATTGACCATCTCTCAGGTCTTACATACAAAGATCGTTCGACGGTGAGTTGATTCCAACTGATTCGGAGATCGAGAGGACCTTTCATCGTAGGCAAAAGGAAGCAGCAGCAACACCAGCAGCACAAGAAACAGATCAAGAAGATCTAGTACCAATGACAAATCAACAAATTAATCCGACACCTCTAGCAAATGCAGAGATAGAAGATGAAGGAAATATGCTACTGGAGATTTCATGGCGCCATTTGTCGTCCAAAGCCAATCTAGCATTGTCTATCCACCATTTGGGCAGCCAAACTTCCAATTGAAAACAAATGTCATCCAACTCTTCCAGAATGGACATCAATTTCACGGGATGGCTACTGAAAATCCACATACACACATATCTAGATTATTGGATATGTGTCAACACTTCAGGTATCAAGGAATTTCAAATGACGCTATCAGACTGAGATTATTTCCACACACCTTGCGGGATAGAGCTTTAGAATGACTGGATTCACTTCCTGTTGCAAGCATAACCACTTGGGATGAGCTAGCTTACAGGTTTTGCACAAAGTTCTTCTCACCAGCCAAGGTAGCACAACTGAGACATGCTATATTAGTATTTGCGTAAAATGATCCCGAATCCTTCGATGAGGTCTGGAACAGGTTTAAAAATATGCTAGGAAGTGTCCTCAACATGGTTTTGACAAGAAAACCCAGATTCGATTCTTCTATACAAGACTGCTTCCATCTTTCAGAAGCATGGTAGACTCTTCGTCCAATGGCTCATTAACCACAAGAACTGTCGACGGAGCATGGGAATTATTTGAAACGATGGCAGATACTTCAGCAATGTGGTTGTCCGAGCAGTTAGTTCAAAAGAAATCAGCAGGTATCTATGAAGTTGACACTTATTCGGCCTTATCTGCTAAAATTGATTCCTTATTTCATAAGGTCGAAAACATATCTCATTAAGCAAACGCAGTATAAACAAGAAAATCGAATTGTGAAGAGTGTGGGGGCAGAACAAGCACAAAAGAATGTCCAATTTTTTCACAAGGAGTAGAACAATGAGGTCAACGCCAACAGAACAACCCTAACTCTGAAACCAATAATCCTGGGTGGAGAAATCATCAAAATTTCTCTTGGAGAGGAGATCAAAACATGTTCCAAAATCAGAATAGACCTCAGGGGTAGTTTCAACAAGAGAATAAGGTCCAACTGGATGAGATGTTTGCAAAATTCATGGAGAAAACTGAAAAGTACATGGAAAAGACAGAAACAACTCTCCAAAATCAAGGTGCAGCAATTAAGAACCTAGAGACTCGGGTAGGACATATAGCACTGGTTGTGAATGGAAGGGTACCAGGTACCTTGCCAAGCAATACTGAAGTGAATCCCATGGAACAATGTCAAGACATTACTACGAGAAGTGGGGTTTAGTTACCAGAAATCAATGTGAAAAGATTGGATGTAGACAAAGAAATACTATCGCCTTCAGAAAAGGAAAAAGCTGAACAAACAAAGGACGCATCCACAAGAAAAGGTTCAGATACATTACAGAATAAAGCACCTGCTCCTGTCAATCCCTACGAGCCACCAATTTCATTCCCTCAGAGATTGAAACAGCATAAATGGGAGCAACAATACAATAAATTTCTCGAAGTCTTCACGAAACTTCATATAAATATTCCATTTGCGGAAGCACTGTTCAAAATGCCTAGCTACACCAAATTCCTGAAAGACGGTCTCTCAAAGAAACGAAAGCTAGAGGAACATGAGACAGTGATGCTAACAGAGGAGTGCAGTGCAATGATTCAGAAAAAGCTTCCACCAAAACTGAAAGATCCAGAGAGTTTTACTATACCTTGCACTATTGGTCAATGCTACTTTAATAAAGCTCTATGTGATCTTGGTGCAAGTATTAATCTAATGCCCCTTTCTGTTTATAGGAAACTCAATTTGGGTGATGCCAAAGCAACCACGGTGACGCTACAACTAGCCGATCGATTCTTGGTACATCCGAGGGGGATAATTGAAGACACACTAATCAAGGTGGACAAATTCATCTTCCCGCCCGATTTTCTCATTCTAGATATGGAAGAAGATAAGAATATTCCACTTATTTTAGGCAGACCATTTCTAGCCACCATTAGAGCTCTGATAGATGTTCAAAAAGGGTAGTTAAATCTGAGACTTGACGAGAAACAAATCACTTTCAATGTTTTCAAGGATATGGACTTTCATACTGAGCCAGAGAAATGCCTCCAAATTGATGTAGTGGAAAAGGTGGTGAAGGACACAATTGTGTTTCAAAATCATTTAGACACTTCTGACGATCGTAAGGTGCATTCCTAATCAGAACAAAAGCGTGAGAAGTCGAAAACCTGCATTGTTGAGTTCGGAAAGATAACGAGGGAAAATCAGATGATGTGGATAAATGTAAGGTTAAAGTCCCGAGGAAAGCTGCAGTAAGAAAGAAATTGTCGTTGAAAGAGTTGCTCTCACACCACCGAAATTAAACTAACACGGTACAGTCGAGCTATAGATTATAAACTAGCGCTCGACGGGAGGCAACCCATTATCTCTACCCTTTTATTTATTCAGTTTTATGTAGTAGATTTATGATTTCTCATGTTTTCTATGCATATTTAGTAGTTTTTAAGTCATCGATCACCTAGGTCGTTCACAAAGTGTCTATGCACGGTTCACACAAATTCTGATACGTTGTATGCTTAATGGGGTGCTAAAATCATGTTAGGGAGATTTCGAATCAAAATCACGCATTTCGAGGCAAAAACGAGTTTTTTATAAAAATTTTCCGGACCAACACTTGATTTCATGTTTAAATTGGTTTTTAAAGTGATTTTATGGTTTACACACACCTCATACATTTTAAAACGGATTTTGGTCAGTGTTGGGGTCGATGGATGATCGAGGGGTATTATTGGCAAAAAGTTACAATTTTAAGTAAAATGGTCAAAAACAAGATTTTAACGAGTTGAGTGATTTTTAAAATTTTTCTATGTTGCATACACTCATTACACTCATTTTAACTTGTTAGGCACAAAAATCGAGATTTCGGGTGTCGGGATGCTCGAATAGAGTAAAATTTTGAAAATACACAGAACAACCTCTTCTAATAGTCTATGCGGCCGCATAGACTACCATCTATACGACCGCCTAGGATTCGTCAGGGCCTCACTTGGCCCTGACAATCTCTTCTTGTGGTCGCATAGAAGAAACGTAAAAATAAAAAAAATTGTTTTTAACCCACAAACCCGACACTCACACACCCATGCCCCAGCATTTCTCGCACACGACCGCTCCTCTCCCGGCACTTCACACACGTATCACCATTTTCTCAAACACTCATCTCATCTATCAAGCACACAAGGTTGATTACACACGCAACACTCTCCTTTCATCCCTACACACGGTTCCATCAACACATTCATCTTCTTCAAGTTTTTCGCGGTAAGTTTGGCTTCCCCTTTTTCTTGTTGAGGTTTTATCGTTCAAATTGATGGAGTATGGGATCGATATATTGTTGGGTGTTGTTGCGTGTGGTTGGTTTAGTTCGTTTTTTATGCGAAATTAGGCCTTGATTCACTACCACATTCTTTAGAAATGTGGACGAAATTTCTATGCATACCACGTGTTTGATGAATTGCCTACATGACGTATTTGGTGCATTTTTGGATTTTGTGCATTGAGGACTCCTCCTACACGTATTGTGGCATACGTTGTATGATTTTTTATGACCAATTCAATCATCTGTCAAAAACACACAACGTGAGATATATAGGCACATACATGACTAGGACACCATACCTCATGTCACCAACTTCGCCTATCGTTTTCCCTATTCAAACGAAGTCCGAGTGACCTACATTTTTGATATGTGCTAGTTCACAGTGAGTACTTTCATATGCCCGAAGGATGCTCGAGAAAATTTCGATTTTTCTCGGTGGTGTCTCGAGGTGAACATGCCCAGTCGAACATGCACTATTTTCGAAAATTGTCAATTTTACGTCATTTTGGGTTGTCTACTTAGGTCAAAATATGCATGAATTGAAAAAAGTTTGGGGGATTTGGGATTTTCAGTGCCAATTTTATGCCTTCACTGATTCCTTCGTTTGTTTTCTTTCAGTTACCTCCGACACAGGACAATACCACCGCCGACTCAGCCTTCTTCCACCATCTTCACCACAACCTCCATTCTGATCAGGAGAGTTTTCATACCCCCCATATTTTATTTTGTTTGAGTTTTGTCATTCAAATTCTGTATTTAACTCTTATACTTTACACATTGAGGACAATGCTCAATTCAAGTTTGGGGGTGGTAGAATTTGTATGACAAAATTGGTGAACGTTTCATTATTTTCATTATCCATCGACGTCTTATGTGTTTTTATTCCCTACTGTGTGTTTGACACTCATGATGGGCATATTAAGATGGAGATGGGGTTCACAAACTATAGAAGAGTTAAAACATGATAGGTTGAACCGTAAAGTCCTCTATTGTACTTATCAAATATCCATTCCTGTAGTAGTTTGGTGATGATTTAGCTATTGCAGGGGAACATTGAGAAGAGTAGGGATTTCATGCATGAAAACTATGTTGTGTGGATTGTTTATACCAATGAGACTAAGATGAGGTGAAAGTTTTAAGTTAGATGTCGATTTTTAAAACTAAGTGTCTAGAAAAATAGGGGCATGACATAATTTTTGTGAGAGAACACTCTTTTCAACCCTTTATGACTCGAGCAAGTAAGACTGTAAGGGTGAATAAATACATGATGCCCTAAAGTCAACTGACTTGGGAGTTATCGGCCTAAAGCTCGCTACAGGGGTCATATAGAAAGTAAGAGGGAAAGAGTCAAAAGAAAAAGAGTGAAAATACATATTCTTGAGCCTTTATAACTTGAGTAAGTAAGCCTGCAAGGGTGATTGAAACCTGGTGCCCTAAAATCAACTGATTTGAGAGTCATCGGCCTAAAGCTCGATACATAGGTTATATAGAAAGAAAATGGGATATGTTAAAAGAAAGAAAATGGAGTGAGAAAAGAGCCCCAAGACATTTAGATGATGAAATTATACTTTTGATGCAAGATAAGTATCTTAATTTAGTCTTATAGGTTGAACCAATCAAAAAAATAGGAGAATCCCTACTTGTTGAACTGTGAACTTGTGATTGCGAGGTCTATCCAAACTAAGAGAGGGTAAGAATTTAAGTGAATTAAATCTCTACTCTATAACACATCCCGGGATAATTGAGTGAAAATAATAAGTTTGGGGTGTGTATCTCTCGAGTGAAGAAATGAAAATCTGACTACATTGGCTTGAGATTTGAACCCATCATAAGTTGAGTATGTCTGCAGAGTATACACACACACATGTCAGGCTTTGCATATGATAAGTGGATATTAATTTGATTTTGCACTGTTGAAACTATTCACTATGTTGAATACTGAATTCTAATCCTGAGACATGACAAGTCATTGAACCATGTTTTGTGTTGAGTTAAGTAACCATCTTCTTTGAGGACAAACAATAATTCAAGTTTGAGGGGTTTAATAAGTGCATTTTACACATTTATTTAGGCCACAAAACATGGCTAATTGTGAACGTATATATTGAACATTGGCTTAATTCGGTACAATTTGTATTTGTAGGACTACATTGATGGATGGAACGAAAAGTAAGCGAAAATGAGCGAAACAGACCAAAACGAAAGAAAATAAAAGTTCAGGGACCTGAGTGCAATTATTCAAAAGTTGACCCGAAGAGAAAATCGAGAATCGAAGAGAGCCAAGTCCAAATTGAGTGATGATATGAAGCATAGAAGAAAGAAGAAAGTTGAAAGGAGTTTAAGAATGAAGGAATGGAATTCAGGGACCAAAATGCGAAAATTTCCAAAGTGTATTAAACTATGATGTAGCATAGTGTAAATCTATGCTACAGCATAGGTTTGTCCAGCGAGTATATTTTCCAAATCCTCTATAACAATGCTATCGCGTAGAATTACACTATGTTATCGCATAGTACAAATCTGGCATGAAAAATCTGATTTCCTTATTTGATTCAACCACCTATGGAAACACGTCTGGAACCTTTTTTAACCCTAATAACGACCAGAAAAGAGGGTGACGCATTATTCTACTATTGGTGACATATTGGAGAGCAAGAAGAACGAAAAGAACGAGGTAGGGTGATGTTTTCTTCAATTAGTTTTCTTGGTTTTCTTTCTTTTCTTAGTTTTCTTAATGTTATCATGTTAGGCTAGATTTTATAGTGCTAGGTGAACGATGAACCATGTAATGTGATATTTTAATTCCTAATTTCATAGCTTTGACATTAAAACGCGTTTTGGATTGATGAATAATTTATATGCATCGTTTTTATCCACAATTATATGCGCAATGATTATGTGATTATTGTGGTTTATTTCATCCATTCGAAAGAGGAGAAATAGATTAGACATGATATAAATCATCGCATGGTCCGATAGGGGGATAGAGATATACCACTATACTTTACGTGAATATCTAAGTGTTCATAAAATTTCATGCATTTTTGCATATTTGCTCCCGTCATAGAGATATAGTCGGTGTCGTATATGAAAATAGGTTCAAACTTAATCGAGAGAGAGTTTTGAATAATATAGGAACATTGATTCGTCACAATCTAAAGGTGTTGTCAAATTATAGAACTAGGGTTGAAACAGATTGTTGCATGGTGATTCGCGAACCTAGTACGCCTTTTATTTGATTGTTAAAACATCTTGCATTTAGCTATATTATCGCACGTAGTGAAATTTGCATTCATTTAGGTAATTCATTTTATTTTGTATAAGTAGCTTACTTAGTTTAGTTGCAATTTAGTTACAAAAACTCAAACACGTATTTTGTTTCGGTTAAGATCGAATTAGATAGAATTAAGCTATTAAATCTATGTGGGAACGATGTTTGGACTTAAAAATCCACTTTATTACTTGAAATGAACTGTATACTTGCGGTACTATAAGTCGAACACATTTTCGCGTGTCAATTAGCTCAATTTTGTTTCACAAAATGCACCTCTTTACTAAATAGGTATTTTTCTTTATGGTTTGGGCAGGGTGACGATGATAATAACATGGTTCATTCTGATCGAGACTTTGATAATGATGGAGATCGTGAGGTGAATCCGCTTGTGGTACCCCTCTTAGAGAATGCGCCAAGTCAGGAAGAGATTGCAGCAAAATGGTTCAGTCATGATGTCTTCATTGACATCGATGAAAGAGAGGATTTGGAGTGATGATAGAGAAGATGAAATGCAGATGGATGTCCAGTAGAACGCCCGCCATTCAACAGAAGACAATTGAAGATTCTCCAGAAAAAATCGTGGGTTCAAAAAAGAGTAAATTGCCAACAGTAAAAGCTTCCAAGGTAGATGATGATTTCGAGATAGTTCCTGCTTCACATACAGATTCTAGTGATTCTTCATCAGATGACTCAGTAGAAGAAGATATTGATTCAAAAGCAGAGATATTGACTTGTGCAAAAAAGATGATGACAAAGAAGCAGAGCGAGCAGATTCTTGATGACGCGTACAACAAATCATGTTTTATGAAGAGGGTTTACTGAAGGGGTTTGTGGATGAGAAAAAGAGGCATTACCAGCCAATCAAGCCTGTAACGATAGAGGAGATTGATAAGTGTGCTTTTACACACTTATTTAGCACTTTTTAGGGATTTATTGTTGATGAAATTGAGTATATTTCTACACATAATTATGTACTATTTGCATTTATAGGCCAAAACCCTGAATTGGAATGAAACGGAGGCAAAACAAGTGAAAAAGGACTTCAATTGCACAAAAATGTGAAGTTGGGGACTAACTTGCACAACCCTAAAAGATGAAGGACTTGAAGTGAAATTTTGGAAGGGCCTAATTGTAATGAAGATCAAAATTTGAGGACCAAATTGTACAAGTTCAAAAATGAGGGACCTGGCGTGCAAATATTCAAGGACTTGAGCTGCAAATTTTGGAAGAACCATGCGACCGCATGGATCAAAGCGTTGCAGCCGCATGGATAACGTCGAGACGTCAAATTGATTAAATTTCTCTTCTATGCGACCGCATAGGATTGAACTATGCGGTCGCATAGAGTTAAAAAAATCAATGGCGGTTTAAAACTTCCTTCTCGAGTTTTTGGTCAAAGTTTTGATTATTTTTGCTTTGTTTATTACTAGATATTTATCTATTTCTCTAGTATTATCTAATTTATAATATATATAATTATAAAATATCCTAAAATATCTTAATTATATTATTAAACTATTAAATATCTTATAATATCTCATATTTATATTATTTAAATGTTACTTAGCCCCTAAGTTTTTAGCCTATATATATATCTCTAAAATCCAAAAATAGAACTCTCTTTTCTCTCTCCCTCATTCACGTTTTTTTGCCTTTCTTTTCTTTTTCTTTTTCTTTTTATTTTTCTTTTCTAGCTTTCTTTTCTTTTTTCTTCTTTTTTAGTTGTTGTTTCCTTGAGTAATTAGCTCATTTTGAGAAGGAAATGGAGTAGAACAAGGAGATGATATCAAAGGAAATTGGTGAAATTAGAGGAATTCAAAGCTTGCACTTCAAAGGGTTGTATTTTTATCTTTGATTTTCCTTTTATTATTTACCAAGTTTGATATGTATCGTATTAAGAATCTCTTTGTTATCACTTTTATAAAATGAGTTAAATATATTTGTGTTGGAGTTTATGTTAAATCTTAACTTTAATTTCATTAATATCGATATATATTGTTAGAAATGCATTTGTTATCAAAATAATGGTGTATTGATTATTAGTTTAAAATCACTTCATTTACTTGATCATTAGATGTTGTGGTTAGGTGGTTTGGGCAATTATTGAAAAATAGTTGCACTTGCTAGACCGAAATAATTGATACCATAGGTTTGTATGATTCCGACCATACGCGTTTAGATGATCTAGAAATAGACATCTACCTTATGTGACCCGTTGAGTATTCTCACAATAATTGAATGCTTTGGTTAAGTTTTCATCTGCATATAGATTTGTGGATAACTAAATCAATAGGGTCGATATCACTCGAAAGAGGTTATGGACTAAAATTGGAGAATCGGGTCTAACTATGTATTTTGGTAATTTGCATGTACGTTATTGAATTGATGTTAATGAAATAAAGGTTAAGTGAAATCATAAATTCCAACCGCTTTTCAAACCAAAGATGCAACTACGTCTTTTTAGTTTGTTAGTTTAGTTTTATATAGTTATTATTAGTTTATAATTTACTTTCAATATTAATTGTGTTTGTGTGTCCGTCGTTGTTAGAACTAAAATCGATTAGAGTGCGTAATTGAAAGTAACATTCCTCGTGGGATCGATATTCGGACTCAAAAAGTCCACTGTATTACTTGTTCACGATCCGTGCGCTTGCGGTACACTTTTCAGCGAACAAGTTTTTGGCGCCGTTGCCGGGGAATGTTTTCACTTTGATTACTGCTTTAGTTAATTTTAGTTTTAGCAACTTGTAATTATTTGTTTTTACTGTTTGCGTATTTTGGCTAACCCCGTATTACTAATCTTTCTTGTATCTGTAGTCTTTTTCCTGCACCCTGCACTTGTCTGATATTTGCAGGATTCTAATCTTGGTCAAGTAACAAAATGTTTGCACTATCTCGTCTCTACGGTGACTATACAAATATTCTTGGAGGTTCAAGATGTAATATTTGTTTAGCGGAGCATTGTACAGAGATGTGCTTGTATTCGTGTACCGAAGCTGCAATGTTGAAACTTCTAAAGTTTCGATATTATTTGAAATGCCGGAGACAAGCACTGGATAATTTAGATGAAAGTTACATGCTCCCGGGAGACTATGTACCAGATGATTGGGATGAGGACATCAAATTCCTAGGAGATGGTCCTCCATGTTTGAATGAGAAGGTACTTGCAAAGTATTACAATGAACTTGCCAAGTTGGATGAAGAAGATATGCTAGTAGGAGATTACAAATATTGGGATGGATTTAGGAAATGGGGGTCTTATCCACTCGAGGAAGTCATTGAGACCGACTTCTCGTTGCCCGTAGCATTGGATTGCGAAACCGGTCATTCAATCCGAGGAGATATCAATAATTGTAGAAGAACCTGAAGAGAGCGCTGATTTAATCACAAATGATTTGAGTGAAGATGTAGAAATCATTGAAGATCATTCGGCCGACTTCAGTGATTGCATAGAGTTTGATTTTGTGATTAACTCCAATGAGGAGGTGGAAATCTACAGTGTTGAGTTTGAATCGGGTGGAATGGATAGGTTTTATCATGTTGAAAAGGGCACTGATGAGTTTTGGCGATCAAACGAGGAGTGGATGAAAGCCAAAAGAATAAAGCTGGGCAGAGCATCCAAAGCTTACTTTTTGGGCCCATAACATTTTGCATAGTCGAGCTAAGACTATAAAACAGTGCTTGTTGGGAGGCAACCCAACTTTTCTAAACTTTTGTGCTTTTATTTACTTTTATGTGTTTTTATGCTTTTAGTTATATTTCTGTTTAATAGTTTAACTTCTTGTAGGTAATGCTTTTTGGAAGTCCAAAGTTGAATGGTTCCTCACGAGTCTAGAGCTGAATTGGAGTACAATGAGGTCTGTTGGCCCCGAGCTACTAAATTGCATTCCGAGTCCAGTTCATGCATTAGTTCTTCTTCACAATGGATTCAGGGAAGTTTCCTTTATTTCTCTTTGCTTTATATTGTAATTTACACATTGAGGACAATGTGTGAATTAAGTTTGGGGGTATTGAGCCTTGCCGGCTATTGTGTGCTTTAATTTGATGTTACAGCCTTGCCGGCTGTTTTGAGCTTACATTGGTGAATATGATTGGTATGTTAGATAGCCTTGCCGGCTCAGGATTGCACGAGTTGAAATTGTTATTGATTCATGAGCTATGCATACACAATTCCAAATATGCTATTGGTGGCGAATTTTTTTCAAAAAATGGCTTATTCATTGTGAGATCATACGTTACATTGAGCACGTAGTCACGATTGATTATCATTTAGATACGGAAATAGGTGTTAGATGTGAAAATTTTGAATTGGTAGAACTTAGGTTGTGAGTTGTTTTGAAAATTTTTATCAACCTATACTCTTATTCTCTTTCACTTTACCATAGTCTGAGAAATTTTGGATCAGTTAGTTGGTTATTTTCATTAAAGATTGTAGTAACTGAATAGTGTGAACACAAAAACTGGTGAGACTTTGAGCCTATAGACTGACATTTATTACAGTCTCATTTCTTTCATGTGTGATTATTCCATGATTGTGTTTCTCTAGAACTTGCGTTGATTCTCGTCAAGATCACATTGACACATGTTTGCATGAACATGATTAAGGCCATCTTTGACTTACCACATTATCCAAATAGCTTACCCTGAAGTTAATCTTTCATTTTGATAACCCTTTGTGCCTTATTAGCCTTTTCTTTGGTTACCTACATTACAAGTTTTCATATACTGAAAAACAATATTCTTAACCAGCCTTCTAAGCTAGTGGAGTATTGTTAGACATCAGAATGTTGGGTGGCGATAGAAAAGAAGTTTGGGGGTATCAATTGTTTTTGAGGTACTCTGTTTGGTGTAGTGGTTGAAAGATTGAAAAAGAAAGAAATGAAATGAAATGAAAAGAAAAAGATGAAAAAAATGAGTGACAGGGAAGAGATGTGTTGAGGAGATTGACTTGTAATGTCTGAATGTATAAGTTCTCCTGTTAAAAAAAAAAAAAACAAAGGTGATTGAGTTGATTTGATGCTGATTGAGAAGTTATTGTTTTGGAGTGATAGGATTGTGTACAGATCCTATCTCATTTGAGCTGAATTGAATATTTGTTACTCCGCTGATTTATTTGAGGCTTCTTAGTCACTTATCCATATATTTCCACACCTTTACCTTAAGCCACATATTAACCCTGTAAAGTCCTTATGATTTATGTAATGCATGTGATCTAAGTGGTGGCGATTGAGAAAATATGCAAGCTTATGGTAGAACATTTTCATTGGAATGATTTGAGCGAAACAGTACCTGATCTTATACACTTGAGAGTTGAGTGTTCATACTACATTATTCTGTGAGATTCTACTTGTTCAGTTACTCTATTTTCACTTGAAAATGCATGCTAGTTGATTATATTTTTGAGCTTTTAAAAGAAAAGAGTGATTGAGAGCAGCCTTAGATTTACACTTGGGGGATTGAAATGAATTATCTATTTTAGTGTGAATCTTACGAGCGTGTAAGTATATATTTGACCACTGAGGGTCGGGTTGTAACCAATTTACATATTTTCCCATCTTGTCATTCTTTTCCTAGTTTAGATAATGATTGAAAGTGGCTATGCACACTGATCTGACGTTGGATAAGCTGTTATTATTTTTGATAGCATTATTTGGATGCATGGCTGTGAATTGGTATACAATTTTATACTCATTCATATATTTTTGGCAAGTATCTAATATGTTGATTATTTTCACATTTGCATGATTATGTTAGAAGTAATCTTGCTCGGGACGAGCAAGAACTCAAATTTGGGGGTGTGATAAGTGTGCTTTTACACACTTATTTAGCACTTTTTAGGGATTTATTGTTGATGAAATTGAGTATATTTCTACACATAATTATGTACTATTTGCATTTTTAGGCCAAAACCCTGAATTGGAATGAAACGGAGGCAAAACGAGTGAAAAAGGACTTCAATTGCACAAAAATGTGAAGTTGGGGACTAACTTGCACAACCCTAAAAGATGAAGGACTTGAAGTGAAATTTTGGAAGGGCCTAATTGTAATGAAGATCAAAATTTGAGGACCAAATTGTACAAGTTCAAAAATGAGGGACCTGGCGTGCAAATATTCAAGGACTTGAGCTGCAAATTTTGGAAGAACCATGCGACCGCATGGATCAAAGCGTTGCAGCCGCATGGATAACGTCGAGACGTCAAATTGATTAAATTTCTCTTCTATGCGACCGCATAGGATTGAACTATGCGGTCGCATAGAGTTAAAAAAATCAATGGCGGTTTAAAACTTCCTTCTCGAGTTTTTGGTCAAAGTTTTGATTATTTTTGCTTTGTTTATTACTAGATATTTATCTATTTCTCTAGTATTATCTAATTTATAATATATATAATTATAAAATATCCTAAAATATCTTAATTATATTATTAAACTATTAAATATCTTATAATATCTCATATTTATATTATTTAAATGTTACTTAGCCCCTAAGTTTTTAGCCTATATATATATCTCTAAAATCCAAAAATAGAACTCTCTTTTCTCTCTCCCTCATTCACGTTTTTTTTGCCTTTCTTTTCTTTTTCTTTTTCTTTTTATTTTTCTTTTCTAGCTTTCTTTTCTTTTTTCTTCTTTTTTAGTTGTTGTTTCCTTGAGTAATTAGCTCATTTTGAGAAGGAAATGGAGTAGAACAAGGAGATGATATCAAAGGAAATTGGTGAAATTAGAGGAATTCAAAGCTTGCACTTCAAAGGGTTGTATTTTTATCTTTGATTTTCCTTTTATTATTTACCAAGTTTGATATGTATCGTATTAAGAATCTCTTTGTTATCACTTTTATAAAATGAGTTAAATATATTTGTGTTGGAGTTTATGTTAAATCTTAACTTTAATTTCATTAATATCGATATATATTGTTAGAAATGCATTTGTTATCAAAATAATGGTGTATTGATTATTAGTTTAAAATCACTTCATTTACTTGATCATTAGATGTTGTGGTTAGGTGGTTTGGGCAATTATTGAAAAATAGTTGCACTTGCTAGACCGAAATAATTGATACCATAGGTTTGTATGATTCCGACCATACGCGTTTAGATGATCTAGAAATAGACATCTACCTTATGTGACCCGTTGAGTATTCTCACAATAATTGAATGCTTTGGTTAAGTTTTCATCTGCATATAGATTTGTGGATAACTAAATCAATAGGGTCGATATCACTCGAAAGAGGTTATGGACTAAAATTGGAGAATCGGGTCTAACTATGTATTTTGGTAATTTGCATGTACGTTATTGAATTGATGTTAATGAAATAAAGGTTAAGTGAAATCATAAATTCCAACCGCTTTTCAAACCAAAGATGCAACTACGTCTTTTTAGTTTGTTAGTTTAGTTTTATAGTTATTAGTTTATAATTTACTTTCAATATTAATTGTGTTTGTGTGTCCGTCGTTGTTAGAACTAAAATCGATTAGAGTGCGTAATTGAAAGTAACATTCCTCGTGGGATCGATATTCGGACTCAAAAAGTCCACTGTATTACTTGTTCACGATCCGTGCGCTTGCGGTACACTTTTCAGCGAACAGAGATTGCTGCAATGAGAGCACAATTCAAAGAAATTGATGCTCGGCCTGCTAAGAAGGTGGCACAAGCCAAAGCTAGAAAGAAATGAGTTGCCCATAGGCAGCTAGAAAAAGTACGCAAGAAGGTGAACTCTATATTAGACCAGACAGAAATATCTGATCATTCGAAGAGGAAAATGATTGAACAACTTTATAAGAAGGCAACACCTAAAAACCCTAAGAAGGAACATGTAGTAGCAAAGAAGGGTGTCCAAGTAAAGTTTGGCAATGAGGAAGTTCTTGTTGATAGATGAATGAAAAAGGACGCAAGGGAGCAGGGAATGAGCAAGTAGGGGAAATAAACAAAGGGAAAGCAGAAAGGAAAAGGATTTGCAAAGGGACTAGAAAAGGGGAAGGAAAAGAGAAGGGAAAAGCGGAAGTAAAATGTAGAGGGCAATGCATGTTTGAATGTGAGGGATGGTTGATTAATAGCCAAAAAGGGTTGGAGAGGCTTGTAACAGGGCTTCATAGGAAGTAGACGTTGATTCATCAGAATTAATTCGAGTCGAGACTGCTCTTGCCCTATTGCAGCTAAGGTTTTGTTGATGGAGAAGTTTTGCTTTTATTTTTCTCTACTCTTTCTTGCGAAGGTATTGTTGGTGCAAGTGTTGCCTGACTGACATCCATTCTGTGCCGTTACAATTTTGTGTTTCTTAGTGGGAAACTTCTAAATCCCTGAAAATCAATTCAAAACATTGTCATGATCAAGAAGTCTGGAAAGTTTGTAAAGTGGTAGAAAAATGATGTAAAATTCGATAAAGGATAATTTTATTTAATACTGAGTATACCCAAACTTAATTTATTTGTTAATCGCAGTTTTTAGCGAACAATGTTATTTTTATAAATTTAGTGTTCAAAATTCAATCATTTTAAAGTCAGTGAGCAATTAAAAGCAATTTTCAAAGTATAGTGAGCAATCGAAAACATTTTCTAAAATTTCGTGACTAATAAAATGCGCTTTCTTACAAGACAATTTTGTAACGACATGATGGAGTATCATTTGTGTATTTCATTAGCTACATCACCAATTTTGTTGAATGTTTGAAATTGACGTTATGTATCAATGAGTAATGTTCAATATTTGGATAAATTTAATGATCAAAGTTCGACATTTTAAATTTCAATGAGTATTTAAAAATACACATAAAATTTTTTTGCCAGTCAGCACAGCATCTGATTGACAATGAAAAATTTACAAGTATCCCTATATTAAATCAAAAAAAAATTTTGAGACGATCAATATATTTAGTGCGCACTCAAAAAATAATGAGATGCAAATTCTCGGTCATAGAAAAAAAAAGAAAAAGTCCCGGGACAATCAACTTCAATAATTGAACATACGATATGGTAAAAAAAGGAAGAAAAGTAGTCCAATTTCAACACGCAAATTCAATCATGATTGTACAGTCCAAAAGCACCATATTCTGATATTCATAATATTGCTGCATAAAAAACCCACAAATTTCTTCAAACCCATTCTTACTTTTAAACAGTTCATAGCCGATAGAGAGTAAAAAACAAAGAATCAAGTCAACGAAATGGAGACGTTAATGGAGGAAGAAGAGTACGACTGGATAGAAGTGAAACTTCCTAAGCTAATTCCAATTGTACCGGAGCCGGAACTAGAGAGAGAAACCGGAGAGAGAAGAAGAGGCCGCGACATAATAATTGCTGTTGATCATGGACCCAATAGCAAACACGCTTTTAATTGGGCCCTAACTCATCTCTGCCGCCTCGCCGATACCATTTATCTTGTTCATGCCGTTTCCAGTAACCCCAATTTTATTTTCATATTGTTCTACGTATTCGCTTTATGGAAATTTGCAGTCTCATACACGAGAGAGACTGATTACTTAGATTTGAATGGTTTTGGTCATTTGGGACTATTTTGTCCATTTTAAAAGATTGGGGACTGACTTGCTACTCGAGTAACCGTTAGTGAAAATTTCTTGATTTTTGTATTTATATAATTGGAATGATTTTTCTTCTACAATTGTTGTTTATTTATGTTAGGTTTGAAGAACCAGATTGTTTACGACACGACACAGTTTCTTATGGAGAAGCTTGCAGTGGAGGCGCTTGAGGTTGCTATGGTAATTTCTATTTACTTTTCCATATTTAAGCTTAATTATTTTGGTAGTTTTGTGTTTTCATGGAACACTTGATGTTGCAGGAAATAATAATGGTTAGTTTATGTAGCATTAACATTGTGTTTGCAATTATGGTTATGTCTTGTTATCAATAAATTTAAAGTCTAGAATAGATTGTTAATAACCTCAATAGGCCACGTTAGTTTTGGACATCTCATTCTATCAAAATCGTCACACTCTTATGAACATTTAACTCGCTACGTCTATGCAGAAGTGATGATTGATTTTGTTATGTCGTTTAAAATAAGGCAAATTATGAAGGTTGAGATAAAATTTGATGCTCTTATTACACTCATTGTCTTTGAATTATGAGAACCAACTATGTAGCATTTACATCAAGAATTCAAGTATTGTATACGTGATACGTCATTAGTCCTACGTCTTAGCCTTTTTGTGCAATAAACCCCTCCAGCTAAAGACTAGTGGTTGGTGGTCCGACGGAGCTTTTGGGAAAAGGGTAGCCTAGTGTGTAAGCACATGAAAATACTACATAATATGTATGCATGTAAGAAAATGCAACCATTGGACATGGAGTTTGCGATGGAGCGAGCTTGTTTTTTCTTTGTCATTATCTAGAGCACATTATAATGTGAAGAATTTTTCTTCCGACCAATATTTATGGTTTTGAACAATGTTTTCTGGATTTTTTGTGCCAAATGTTACACATTAATTTATTTTATGTGAACAAATTATTTATTCATCAATACTATCTCCTTCGACCAACTAGTAATTTGTTTTCCATTTCACTTTCCTCTTCACTGTTTCCACGTATATTGATCTATCTTCTATACAGAAGTGTGCATTTAGAAACTCTCACTTATGTTCGTCTTTGTCATGATGAAAAATTTAAATTAATACTTGCTTCCGTATATTGTGAACCTGGTATAATTGTATTGTTTTTATAGAAATCATTTGACCATAATAAGAGCAAAAGGAAAACAAAAGTCACATGATGAATTCTATGGATTTTCTGTTTTCTAGCTTTTATGGTATTTTATATAGAATTTATCACGTTTAAAATAGGTAAAGTCAAAGGCTAGGATCGTGGAAGGAGACGCAGGGAAGGCAATTTGCAAGGAAGCAGAAAGGTTGAAGCCAGCTGCTGTTGTCCTTGGCACCAGAGGCCGAAGCTTGATGCAAAGGTGCCACTCTCCCTCGCTCTCTTGCCCCCTTACCTATTTGTGCTCGACTTAGATTTTTGTTTGACTCTATTTCAGTGTGCTACAAGGAAGCGTTAGTGAATATTGCTTCCACAATTGTAAAACCGCACCAGTCATTATTGTTCCTGGAAAAGGTATAATCTATCTGCTAACCCATTTTTTTTTTTTTTTGGAAGTATTAGGAAGTGATATAAATTTTATTCTATAACAGAGGCCGGGGAAGAATCTGTTTTGTAATGGAGCAGCTGTTTGCTTGAGAGCAAATTTCTGTTCTGAATGATGTGTGTGTATGTTTATACAGTTCATTTACTTGTGTTCTAATGTATTTTTCCATTTATGTCTATTAAAATTTTATGTGTTGAGTTGTTACTGATGATATAATTTGTGAGATATAAAAAAATTATTGTAGAAGATTGCAGTTACTTTGAATTTGTGTTGGAATCTTTCTAAAGCTCATAATATCCTTTTTTACACATGCATGAAGCTTTGAATTGAGAGCGAAGTGCTTAATTCCGTGAGCTTGCTTTGCATGTTTCTGATCTCGTTTTGTTCATATATATTAATTACGTAGGAATGAGAATTCGATGAAAAATTGCATCTTTATTTATTTGACCTTGATTCCTCACAGCTTCAAATTTTTTATCCTGCATTGGAAAAATATCATGGTCATGTATCATCGTATCTACACGCACACACGAAATTTCACTGCAGCTTGTGATTAAGTGAAATATCAATTGATACCGACATGATCATAGGATACTTCAAATTTGGGATCACCCTCGTTCATATAAGTTCTCATATTGTCTTCCGTGGATTAGCATCTTGACCATTTACCGATAAAATCTTTAAGAAGCCCACCCAATTTTAGTTTACGAATGAATTCAAGATCATGTTCGAGAAAAATTCTGACCGAGTTGTGATAAGATTTGTTTACTCGCATGCATACTCAGAAGGTTGGATAGATGAATATTTTTCAAATTTACGTGTTAAGTTTTCCTGAAATAAATTACAGTGTCTTAACATCGTGTAGTACTAGGGAGGATTAGACCCTACGGGACTACTGTGGAGTATACTTATCACCGAATAAGTTTGTGGGCTATTTTTACATGAATAAAGCTAGACGGACACGGAAAGGGACAGGTTTGGTTGACAGGCGCCACGTGGCGTCGGTCACCAAACCCTGTCCCATTCCTTGTCCTTGAAGCAAATCCCTTTGTACATTGAACACTCTCTCTCCCTCCACTCTCCACATCAGAACCAATTGTAATTGTGTGAATGGCAAACGCATGCACTAAGGGCTTGTTTGATAGCCAAGAAAGTTGTAAAAATGGAAAAATCCTTGTTTGTTGTTTGATTGGCAAATAAGTCCATGAAAATTGTTTCAGTGGTAATTCTAGGTACAAGTGGAGAGGAAAAGTGATTTCCAGGTGGGTTTTTTTTTTAATTTTTTAAATTTAAATTTTTTTTTTTTTTTTTTGGCAATTAAAACACATTTTAGATTCAATGGTAAAAAAAAGTATTCATTTAATTGACAATTTGCATGAAAAACGAAGTAAAACGAACAAAAAAAATTTTATGAAAATTTTTTAAATTTTTTTTTGAACTTTTTGACAATCCAAAAGTTGTACAATACAGATTGTAAAAAAATTTATCCCAAAAAGTAACAATTTGCATGAAAAACAAAGCTAAATGGATTATGTGAAAAATTATACCAATCAAACACCATTAATTATAATTCTCTCTAAAACAAATTTTATGCAATTCAATTCCTTACAATTCGTTTTCTTTTCACCCAAATTTCACCCTTACAATCAAAATTACAATAAGTTGTACATCTTTGCCAGGGTATAAAGACAAAATTTTGCATGGACGGGTGCCCACAAAATGAATACATTGCATGGATGCAATTGTTTAGGTTCTTAGACAAGCATCAACGTAGCGTTTGTATATGATTGGATAACACAAGCAACAAGATTTTTAGTTTTATTTTCGTTCTGCCCAGTGATACAGATTGGGCATTGAGGAAATATAACAGAAAGTGAACCTGGAACATCCAAGTTGAAACTTAGTACAACGTACCCTGGTCCCATCTCTTATGGCTGTAAGCAAAAATCGCCAAATCGGAAAATCAAATCGAAACCGTATTTTGAAAACCGTCGGTTTGGTGCCACGTGGACCCGTCAACGAAATGGTTTTGAACCAAACCAAACCGGTCAAAAACGGTTTGGTTTAGGTTTTAGAAATTTTATTGCGGTTTAAAACCAAACCGGACCGGTGAAAAAAAATATAATAATTAAAAAAATGTGAAAAATTTGCAAAATGAAATTTTCTAAATTGTAACTTGTAAGACTTTTGTGTTAGACTTTTTAGTTATTTTTAAATGAGGTTCATATATTCCATAAGCTTTTAAACTAAAAGTCTGAAACGATTCATCAAGCAATCCCACGTTATATTCCATATAAATTACTATCATAAACAATCATCAACTTATATAAACTGCATAGTACTCCAATAATTAAATAAACTTCAATCAAAATCAAAATCCTACATTGAATTGGATATCCTTTTAAAAATATTGCAACTTCTGGTTCTATCGATTATAATTTGTAGAAATCTAAATGAAAAGTTTTGATCGGATCAACAACTATGTAATCAAAGTGAAAACAAAATAAAAATTTCGGATCTTAGAAATGAAATTATATATTGTAAATAAATTTATTTAGGTATAGATTTACCCAATATTTCTAATTTGGCTTGAGAATCAATTAATCAAATAATTATAAGAAGGAAGAAGAAAAAAGAATGCCCAGAGAAGAAGGAAAGTGTTGATGTCTAAAATGAAGAAAGAATCTTATTATTTTTTTATAAAAGTGATTGGAGATTAATAATAATTTTCAAAAAAAAAAAAAACCTATGAGAATCATCCGGTTCCCAGCAGTTCCCATACTGAATTAGAATTGACCGAAGCTGGTTGATTCTTAATAATTTTTCCCAAAATTAAATTATTTTTTTAAATGGTTCTGGTCCGGTTCAGTTCTTGAAAAATTGTCCACTCCTAAATTAATGGCATAAAAGTAGACAGACAAAAAAATATACGGCGAAACCGGTGGTTTAAAAACGGACCAAACCGTTAGGTTTAGGTTTGAGTTTTTTTTTCAAACCGTTAGGTTTGAATTTTTCTCAAACGTAAACGGTTTGATGGTCCCAAAAATCGATAAAACTTACCGCTTACCAACATATAGCATGAACCAGGATTTCATAATGCCTCTTCACATCTTTTGGAATTTTCCCTACTTTTTAACAATATATTCGAAAAAAATCATTTTTTCACAAAATCCATTATAAAACAAATCTACATTAAACGTGCCCGAAATAAAAGAACACAGAAAATATACAGATTGCTAGTGGTTTTGGGAGTTAAGTACAGTTGTTAATGCATGCTTTGACTGTAATGGAGGAGTACAAGGTCAATCCATAGTCTATAGCGTAGTGCACAGTATGATTAGACTTCATATAATACAATCTATGGCCCTATGCAAAGTAAATTCTTCAAAATCGATTCATTTTAGACCTATTCATTTATAGAATCCACAAAACCACCTCTGTTGGTGATGATGAGTTCAAAAGAAGTGATGCCTCCCAAGAATCTTAATTTTAGTTTAATAATGTTGTATTCGTTCGGAGTAATGCTATTCATAGTCAGCGACTGCAATAATCTTCTTATGTGACAATTTATTATTTGAGGTATTAAATTGTCATTTGAGGCAACAAAATTACATGAAATTAATGTTTCCAATAACAAGTTATCACATAGAATGACTAATGTAATCACTGACTATGAATAACATTACTCATTTGTTAAATTCATTTCAACAACTTTACTTTGGCACGGATGAGAAGCTGCCCATATTTCATATTGGATGTAGCAAACACATTAGTTTCTCCTTTAGTCGAGCTCTTGTAGAACCTTAACTGTCACCACACTATGGAAATGTGTAGAGCCTAATATATTAAAATCATCAACTCTTTATTTCAGTTTGACATTATTCCAAAGGCCTTATTATGCGGGTCGCTTTGAAAAATGAACATGCTCGCATAATGGTGGATAATCTTAGTGATTAGAGGTCATGACACTTCTCATTGGATCCGAAGAACTGCTAATAGCACTGGATAAAGATCCTTGCAGTAATGAAGTTAATGGATTTGTTGCTCGTTGATGTATAGAAAATCTTGAAAAGAATAGAAAGAATCTGTGGCTCCTTGAAACAAGTTGCAAAAAGACCACAGGTTTATGATTCCCCTCTAATGATTAGTCGAAAATCACATTTTCAATTTGTCTAGGAATATGTGCGTAGAAAAGAGAAGATTCGGGAGCTCGGACAAACCATTCTACAGATATTTGGAATCTTTATCATTGGGTCTATCTTCAATGAAAGTAAGATCTGTAAATGTTACTCAATCTCTCTGCTGCAGCTGGTCCTTCCCAGTTCCCACAAGGTCGAGATTGTTAACGATGTGTAAATGTTTCCATCGTATTCTCCTGATCTCGTTTGATTATATTCCAGATAGTTAGGTTTCATATATTATTACCTCTTGGTAAACAGGTCCAGTAACTAAAGAGAACGGGGAGTTTAAACACCTCAGAAACAATTTTAAGGACATGTTTGGTATGTTGAACTGGACATTATTATTAAATAAAAAAGGGAGAACTTTAAAATATTGTTTGTTATCCTTTATAATGCTATCGATTAGTGCATGCCGAACGTGCCCTTAGTGTTTTGCATCATTCTTAACCTGAGGATTTGTATCAGAGAGAATCTTTGAAGCTTAAAGTCAATATAGATATCAGATGATGATGATCGAAAACCATAAAAAAAATTAGCTTATTTTCATTGGACATAAATTAATTTTTAGATGCGATTGTGGAAACTTGATCCTAACCAAGGGTAAGTCGTAAAAACGTCATGTTGAGGGAGATATTGTTGGGGGAGCAACAATACCTCTCTTAAGTTCGTGGTTTGGTCACTAGATGATAGTGGTCAAATGTCATAATAAATTTAGTACATACTCATTAGACATTTTTAGATGAGATTGTTGAAATGCGATCCTAACCGATGTTGAGACTAATCAATGTTTCTTTGCTGCAATTTGGATCTTGCAACAGAAATTTGAACCAATAATTCACATTTCATAAATGACCATTTAAAAGTTTGGAGAGCGTTCCACCAAATAGAAATTAAAAATGTCTTCTAAGGTTTGTATACCCGGAACCAAACACCCAAATTTGGTTTAATAATTCTATGCAGGCCCGAGTCTTCCCCGACTTTCCTCCTCTCAACCCCTATCTCCCAAGTTGCCGCAGGACGCGCCTACTTCACGGCGTCGTCACTCTCATTCCATCCTCCATCGGGGGATTTGTGACATTACGTAAAAGACCTTTTTGTCCAATTCTCTCTTGCACTGTATATTCTGCTACGTGGACATCATAGCACAAATATATAATCATACACGAGAAGAAAAGAGGTGAATGAAAGAGACAAAGTCGAGTTATTCTCAACTCTATTTATTCAATTTCAAGTTTAGCCAACTGATACGCATTCTACCCAATCATCCTTATGTATGCTAAGTATCAAGACTAATATTTCACACCTCAATCACCAATTGATAGCATACATCTCATATAAAGGAAAAAATAAAAAAAAAAAAATAAAAAAAAGCTACGAGCAGGGTATTCTTGATAGAATTTTTACAAATGTTGGCGTGGCCGCAGATGATTGGATTGTTTTCTTTTTTCTCTTTCCATCTTCCAATCAATTATCGTCATGTGTTGTCTGTCAAAATTTTATGTACTCGTAGCATGATTAGAAAAAAAAAATGTCTTGCAGATACGGGAAATAAGTAAAACCTGAAATCGATACTTTCTATGTCCCAAAAAACTTTCACTAATCTCTCCATACATTGATTGATTATAAGTATGCAATCCCAATTCTATGACATCCTGGCGTTTTTAATGCTTCTATAACTGAAATGGACCTTGCTACAAAGCCAGGGTTAAAAGCAGGGTCAGAGACAAGGATTTGAATTTGATGACGTGACATAATTAAAAAGACATAAATATCCTTTTCTTGTATAACTTTTTGTATATTGCACAATTTATCTTGATTTTTAGAATAATCTTTCAATCTAGTCCTCTATTCCTTCTATCTCGAATTTTAGCATATAAATTCATCCTTTGATCTAATAGATTAGCATAATCTGCAATATATCTATCAAAATTTTCTGCAAGTATGTAATATTCCTCGGATGATGATTCAGTTAATCTTTCCATTTGATAGGTAATATTGTTTATCTTTTCTAATAATTTTTCTAATAAACTATCTAATCCTTCAATTGTATATCCTGGCATCTTAAAATAATTTTAATAAAATAATCATTAAATATTAAGATAATTTAGACATGCAAATATTCAAATAAGTAATCCCGACGATTCTTTAAGATTTCAGAAGATATCTTTCTAGTTTTAACAAAAATAATAGTTTTACCTTAGTTTAGATCTCAAATCTTTATTCTCAGAACCGAGTAATCTTCAGGCTCTGGATCTGCAAATGACTCCCTTCAATGACCTCCTGCCTTTACGGGATAATTGCTATTCCAACTTTCTACCTTCACTGTGTCAATTCTTTGAATTCGGACTAAAGATTTTAACTAAAGAAAACTCTCTTTCTGTTAAAGTAAGAAAGAATTTCTTCTTTAATCTTTCAAGAATCTATGGGTGAAGTGTTTAGAAACTCATGTTATTTTTGAAACGACTGAAATATGGAATAACTTGAGATTTGATTGATATCTAAAAACTGAAATATGATTACAAAAGAAGACAGAAAATTGTTTGGCTAACTCACAGTTTGAGTGCTCAACCAACTCTACCCTTTTCATTAGCCCAAAGGCTTCTATTTATACACAAATCTAAAGATAAATTACATCATTACTTACATCATACCAATAATATTTTATTGCCTCGTGCTTTTCATCAAGAGCCCTATGGCCCCTCCATCTTTTGTTGTTTTGTTACATTTTCTTTGATAAAGGACACAATCCTTCTATAATTGTCTTTCAAATCTTACTTTTACATACAACTGGTAAGATTCTTCCTGTAGCATTTTGGACACCTTTCTTCCATGTGTTTATCACTTCCATCTTTTTTATCTTTAATTCTGTCGGCAAGTGGGGCATTCTCTTACTCTACATGCTTCTTGTATGGTTGTGATAGGTCCATTGATTCGATTAGTGTCAAATTTCTCAATGTATTCTTTCAGAATTGTTGATTTCTCTCCTCCATTATTGGTGAGAAGAGTCCATCCTTCATATTGACACAAACATTTGAATTTTTTGTCATACAAGCATTTTGCCATTTTATATAAGACTTTCATCCCTAAAACTCTTCGAGATTTTATCCATGATCTGGTGATTTTTGGTAATGACTTTTTATTGTGACCGACCTCAATCTGAAAGTCTCTGCTAACATATCCGATTGTTATAATATGTTCAGCAGGATAAAATATCATTCCATCAATTTCAAGACTGATTGAATAAAATTTTATGTATATGGACCTTCCTTTGGCAAATTTGGATACTTCTGATTTAAAAATTTCATCAAATCTTTCAATTTCTTTTAGATCTTTTCCGGGGTAGATAAAATCTAAAAATCCATAGCCTGCTGTCATTTTGACCATGACAGGGGCTGCATCATTGGTAATTAGTAACCTTGGATAAACATGATCTCCTGAAGATATGAAATATGAGTCATTTTCTTGTAATTCATAAACAATTTTGGCAAAAGATCTATATTTTTCTTCTTTTGCTGATAAAGGGGTATCATCATCTTCATCAGTTCTGATTCTAATAACCCTTGTATGTTCATCATTGGATTTTATGGTCAACTTTCTAGGACTTTGTGTATCTCTTTTGATAGTGCTGGGTCCACTACTGCTTTCGCATTGTGGATCACTCATTGGTATCTGTTGGTATCCCTGTTTGGTATCATAGGAATGTGCCAAGACATCAACCCTTGTATTATTTGTATCATTAGACATTAATTGTGCTTCAAGAGCATCAATTTTGTCTTTCATCTCGTTTGTAACCTTGGCATGGGATTCACTGATCTCAAGTAATAATTTAATATTATGACTTAAGAACTCAGCTACTGTCTTCATCCCAATTTTTATATCATCTGCTTCTTCTTTGGCATAGGCTGTCGCAGATTTCATTTCTGATATCATCTGTTTGATATTATCTATCTCCAAATTCAATGTTCCTGCTTAAAAAATCAGTAAGATAATTATTTGTATATTTAATATGAATAATATCAAAATTATAGAATGATAAATATGCTTGCCATCTATGTAACCTTCTATATTGGGGTTCCATTGGTAATTTATTTCTAACAAGTCTTGCAACTTGAGAATTGTCAGTTTCAACAATAAATTTTTTAGATAATAAAAATAATGAAAATTTCTTTATTCCTCTAATAATTGCTAATAATTCTTTTTTTATGAGTAGTATAATTTATTTTTGCTTAATTAAAAGTTCCACTTGAATATCTACATATTTCATTTGAATCTGTTTTCAATATTGCTGCCCAATATTTATCTGAGGCATCAGTATTAACTATCAAATTATCCTTTTCATTTGGTAATCTTAATTTTGGTAAATTTTTACATTCTTCTTTAAGTAGTCTAACTATTTCTGTATGTTCTTCATTCCATCCTTTAGTATTAATTTTTCTAAGTAAAATTTGTATTTTATGTCTCTTTTTTGAAAGATTTTCAATAAATCCTTCTGCATAATTTAAACATCCTAAGAATTTTTGTATTTGTTCCTTAGATTCTAATTTATCAGGAAAACTTTCTATCTTTTTAGATATATGAGACTGTAATTTTATTCCATTTTTATCTATAATTAATCCAAAAAATTCTATCTCGGATTTTTCTATAATAGCTTTCTTTTCAGATAAGACTATTCATTCTTTTTGACATTCTTTTAGAAATTTTATAATATGATTTTTATGATCATTTTTATTTTCTGAACATATTAATATATCATCAACGTATACTAATAAGAAATCATTATATTTTTTAAAGATATTATCCATTCTTCTTTGAAATATTTGAGGTGCATTTTTTAATCCAAATGACATAACTATCCATTCATATTTACCTTGAGGCGTGCTAAATGTCGTATATGATATTGATTCTTCTTCCATTTTGATTTGCCAAAATCCTGACTTACAATCAAATTTTGAATAATATTCTTTTCCTTTTGCAAGATTTATTAAAACATCTTTATTTGGTAAAAAATATCCGTCAAATTTTGTGTATTTATTTAATTCTTTATAATTTATTACCATTCTAGGTTTTCCTCGTACTTGTTCAGAGTGTTTCATTATCATAAAGGCTGGACTACTATGTGGTCCATTGCTAACTCTGATTAATTTCTTATTTTTTAATTCTTCAATTTGTTTTCTAAATTCTTGAGTATCTTGTATAGTGTACATCATTGGTTTTACTCTTATTATTACATTTTCAATTAATTCTATTTTTGCTCTTGGATGTCCTGGTTTCTAATAAGCTAATGGATTTTCATTATAGACATTTTCTATCTTTTTTATTATCTCTTCTATTAATTCTGATTTTTCTGTTGTTTGTATTTTTTGTATTTTAACAGTTATTTTTATTGGTATTTTTATTGTCCTTTCACCACGCTGGGCTGGCTGAACTCTGTATGGTTTAAATTCTCTTGAAATTTTGAGTAGATGTCCACATGGTGTTTTTAACATAATCATATAGTTATTTTGTTGGTAATATTGAAATTGTTGGACAAAGTCATTTCCTAATAATATATCACATTCTAATATATCATATGCATATACTTTGTTTATAGATATTTTGTTTACTTCCTAATAGGATTTCTATCTTTTCTTTATTTTTAGTAATGGGTGTTGATATTCCCGTGACACCTGTTATTTTTATAGTATTATCATTGTTCCAATTTTTTAACAAAAATGTCTTGATAATAGTTATATCACTTCCTGTATCTATTAAGGCACATGTTGTTAAATTAGTTTCTACAATAGTAATTTGTATATATACTGCTAATGGAAATGTTATTACATTATTCATTCTTTTGGACAAAATAATGTCTTATTATTATGTGTTATATAGATTCATTCTTTATTAATATTATAATGATTTAAAGTTTGTAAAAAGCTTATTCCTAATAATATATGGTAATGATCTCCCATACTATTATCTACATAACATGGTATTATCATTTCTTCTCCATCTAAAACTATTGGTATTTTTACTTCTAATTCACTAGTATGTGTTTTTCCATCAAAATTGATATATTTATAAGGTTCCACCCTTCTTTTATTTAATAATTTATCTCTATTTCTTAATATATGACAGTTTGCCGCCCTTGTATCAATTATGATATTTTTCTCTTTTATATATTATATTCCATTAAAATATTCTCCATATATTTGCATACTTCCTATATTTCTTTTTACCATTATTTCTCGACTTATACTTTTTCTTTGTATTATAGATGTACTATTATTTCTTCTTAATCTTCTATCTTTAAATTCTATTAAAGAATTACTTTCTATTTTTTCTGTTACATCTGATTTTATTTTAGATATTTCTAATTCATATATTTCTGGTAATAGGTTTAGTTGTTTGTTTGGTTCTATAATATTTAATATGTCTTTACATTCTTTGTGAATTTCTATATAGGGTTTTTTAGAGTAAATGTTTCCATAATTTGAATTAGTAAATGTATATAATGCTCTATATTCTATGGTCATGATATGATTTCCTTCTTCCATAATATTATTTCTATATATTTTAAAATGTAATCCTAATACCTCATTAAAATTTTTATGTTTTATCGATACACAATATTTTGGATAACATGTAAATATTAATTTTTTATATGCTAAATTTCCTTCTATAGTTCCTAAATGACTATCATTAGTATTTAGTATTCTTCCATCATGTAAACTTACTGTTATTGGTGAATCTATTCATTCTCTAAATAGGGATTTGAACATTAATTGTATCCCTACTAGATAAACATATTGTATATTTTCTTTTTGTTTTCCTTTTACTTTTGCCATTAATTGGTCAACTGTGGATTTTGTTAGTAATGCTAATTTATGACTTCCTGAAACTATTCTTATATCTATTGATTTTTCTATCTTATGATATTCACTCATAGATTCTTTCTCTCTTCTAAATATTTTATCGAATATTTTTCATTCTCCTAATTTTAAATCTAATGATAATTTTTCTATGTATTATTATCGAATGTTACTTTTAATCCATATCCTTCAGAATTTTCTATTTCTTGTATTTCTTTTATAGTTTCAACTTCTTCTATTTCGTGATTCATTCTGATTCTGATATGTAAACCTCTTCTCCTTCATATTCATTAATATCAATTATTTCTTCTAATTCGCTTTCTATTTCTTCATATTCTTGTTGTAAAATCCTAACTTTTTTCTTAGTACAATCATGGCTTATATGTCCTATTTCTCCACAATTCCAACATTTGCATTGTTTTTTTTTTTTTTTTATCTTTTTTAAACTCTTTTCTTTTTGGTTGATATTTCCTTTTATAATATCTCCTATTTGGTTTTTGATATTTCTTTTTGAACTGTTTATATTTTTTATACTTTTTTGGTTTGAATTTTCTTTTATATTTTCTTTCTGATCCGCATCCCCAATTAATAGGTCTCTCTATTTCTTCACAACAGATTCTTGTTAATTTTCCAGACTTTTTCATTAGTTGTCTATTTTTACATATTTATGCTAATATTTCAAATAGAAATTTTATTCTACTTCCTAATGTATCTGGTACAGGATTATCCTTTATATATTTTTCATATTCTATCTTAAAATATATATTCCATGTTTCTGGTAATTTAGCAAAATACATTTCTAAGTATGGTCATTGATTTTCGTTACTATAAAATTGGGTATAATAGAAATTTTTAAATTGACATGTATATTCTTTTATTTTACACATATCACATATCATAATGTTTATTAATCCTAATCTCGCTTTTAATTTTTCTCTTCTAGCTTCTTCTTCTGAATTTTTTATCCACTTTTCTCCTTAAGAATTCATCTGATATATATTCTACTAACTTTTTTATTCCCTCTTGTGAGGTTTTTTGCATTTTTGTTTGTATATTTTTTTTCATTAATAATTTAGTATCTTCAATTACTCATTTCCCACCAATTTCTTACATCTCCTTCAAATGATGCTATTAAATAGTCAATTCTTCTATCCGTAAATTCTCATGTATCATCTTGGTTATATAAAAAGAATAATATCATTGCATCTGTCCATTGTAACAATGCTTTCTTAGTATCTATTTTACAATCTAAATCTAGTTTTGCTCCTCCATGATTTATTGGTTTATTGTAGTCTGAGTTTGGGGTAAACTGATCTTTATATTTTTCTATTTTATGTTGTGGTATAATTCTATCATAGTACTGCGTATAAGGTCTATGTGGCATTGGTGCATATCCTCCTTCTAATTCAGGAAATTCTAATTTTGGATTGTTGCTTGTACTTCCTGGTGCTGGTGTTGGTCATCTACCAGTATTCATTAATATTTCATAATTTTCTAATTCTTCTATACTTAATTGGTCAAAGTTTTCTATTAGATTATCTATTTCTTCATTCATCATCTTTTTTATTCTTTCCTTTTTCTTCTGCATATTTTTCAAATTCTTTCTCTTGTTCTAGGATTATTGGTAATATTTCTTTCCTAAATCTATCATCCATACTTCCAGGTTCATAATATCCTTCTATTTCTACATGTTTCTTTCATATTCTTGTCATTTCTCATTTTATTCTATTTTTATCTACTTTTTTATCTGTTGGTTTCATATTTTGTTTCATTTCTTTAATTTCTACTTTTAACATTCATACTTCTTCTTTTAATTCTTTAGTTTCATTTATTAATTCATTTATTAATTTCTTTAGTTCATCAAATGATTCTGAAAAAGCCATTATATTTTTTCATTTTTTACTTCTAATAAATATGATAATCTACACTTTTTATCTTTATTTTCGTTGATGATTTTATTAAAACTTTCGATTGCTATTTCATTATTAGGTAATTGATCATCTCTTACAGTTTCAAAATATTTTGCTTTTAATTCTAATTTTTCGATTTTTAATTTTCCTAACATTTTTTCTTGTGATTTATTTATATATCCTGGTGTTCCTAGTATATTTGAGGTTTTTTCTTGTATTTTGTTTAAATTTTTAACAATATTATTAAGTTTTCTAGCTAATTTATCATTACTCATTTATAGTTTATGACGATTCATATATTTCTCTATAATATAAGATACTTTCAAATTCTTCATTAATCATTTCATATACATATCTATCTTTTATAGATCCTACACTTAATTTATGTTGTATTTATTCTTTTATTTCTCTAGGTAATTTTTTAATTATATTTAATGTTAATATTTTTTATTTATTAGGAATAGGTTCATAAAATATTTTATATCCTTTTTCTTCTTCTAATTTATAATAGTTATCTATCTTTTTAATTTTAATTCCCATAATTACTTATATTATTTTCTATTATAGCAGCTATTTCTTCTCGATCTATAATTTCCAGAATAGTTTCCCATATCATAAGATCTCTTATTATACTAATTTCTGTTTCTTCTATTATTTTCTTTCTAATATCTAAATGTATATCTCTTAATTTTATAAGTATAATTTTTAAAACTTCTTTATCTATTTTAGGTTTTCCTATTATTATCCCAAATCTATCTTTTTTAATCAAATATCTATTTCCTAAATATTTTATTATCATGTTATGATCTATGGCTCTGATACCAATTAAAGTGGGGGGGGGGGGGGGTACTATGACCGTCTTTAATATCTCAAAATCTAATATTTTCGTAAATTTTTAATAAATCGCAATAAAATTTATAGAATTCACTATATTTTGTTATGACTTTTTCTCCAATGATTATATTTAATTTTTCAATTCTTTTTTCTAAATTAATAATTTCTTTATGTATATTATTTTCAATTCTAATTGCTTGACTATCTATATAAGTATTTTTATATCTTAATTTTGGATCTAAATAATCTAAAAAGAAACTTTTTAAATCTTCTTTTAAATAATTTAATTCTCTTTTTGTTACAATTTTTAGATCAATAAAATTTTGTATAATATCTGAAGTTATACTTATTAAGGGTTTTGAATCCATAAATAGTTTAGGACCTTATTATATTTTTTCTTCTATTATAATGATTTGTTTGCAATATTTTAAGGTTAAGGGTATAATGGTAAAAATACAAGGGAATCTTTTCTGTTTTTCTGTTTTTCTGTTTTTGATGAATAGTTCTGACTTTCTAGGATTTTTCAACTGAAATAAAGCTTCCTTATCTCCAACTTCCATTATATATACAAAAAAAAAAATGCTAGAGCAAAAACATTGCTTTTAGCGCATTCTTTAGTCCTCTTTATCGGACATTACAAGGTTAAAATCGAGGGTGAGTGGAGCGAGAGCAACATCGCAGCGAAATAGGCAGCTTCGGAGGACAACTTGGGTGAAGGGGGTTGAGAGGATAAAGGTTGGGAAAGACACATGCCTGTGTAGAATTGGGGTGTTTGTTTGTGGGTCTAAGGGTTTTAAAACATTTTTTAAATTCGATTTAGACAGTTAGATTATTTTCCATATAAGGGTCAAAGTTTGTTTGTCAAATGGATTTGTCAAATCTATTGGTACAGGTGGAACATTCTTTATAAGTTTTATTCCAATTGTGAAGTCCTGTGACACGCAAGCACTTAACTCGCTAGGGAGTGGGATTCATTCGCTTGTATTCTTGCACAAAAATCTTTGTTCCTTACTTCCCTTCTACGGTTCTACCATTTTGCAGCCTTGGGGTTTGAAAAGTTGGTTTTCTACATGCAAAGCAATGCAAGATAATTTGTGAGAACAAATTTCATGAGCCATATTAAACGAAATTGAACAGTGCAATAGACAATTTCAGCTTTTTATTTATTTTTCATCCTTAATGAAGAGTTCCAAGATTTGTGAAACTAGTCCTCTTTATTGCAAGTACAATTGAATATCGACTTGTAATCTTGAAATGTTGGGATTCTATTTTAAGATGATCCAATTCATGGCTAGAAATTCTTGAATTTCTTCTGATGTTTAGTAGATTCAGTGAAAATCACAAACAGAATTGGTGGCCTTGTGGGTACAATTTTCAAATACTAGAAGATATGGATTCTTTTTTAGTATTCCTGAATCTTGATTTGTTATGGTGTACCTGTAACTAAAGCTCTCGTTTCTTTCTTCAGAATCTGAGCCAATTCCGGGCTTCTTGATTAATAGACTAACTTAATCAGGACATACAATCAGTAATCGAAAACAAGGATCAAAATCAATTTTTTAAAGATCACAATTTACTTCATTCCACAGAAATCAGCAAATATTTATTTATACATGGAGAAAGTAACCACGAGAACCAGAGACCAAAAACGACAGTAATACCAAACATAGCATTAGAAGAAAACTAACAATCGAAATCACGAACAGAACATTTAACCCTAAACCTAATTCCTCCAGTTGCCTTCGGAATCACCACCGCCTCTAGAGTAACCACGGTCACCACCATATCCGCGGTCACGGCCGCTACCATATCCACCACCGTTGCCTCCTTTGTAGCCTCCATCTCGACGGCCGTAGCCACCGCCACCGCTCTCGCGGCGACCACCACGGAATCCACCTCCACCTCCACCTCCACCTCCACTGCCGCGAGATTGAGCCTCGTTAACAGTAATATTCCTCCCATCAAGATCCTGACCGTTCATCCCTTTTATCGCGTCCCTCATCGATCGATCGTCCTTGAAGGTAACGAATCCAAAACCCCTCGATCTTCCAGTTTCGCGATCATTAATAATCTAGACAAGAGAATTCCAAAAATCCATCAGATCCAAACAAATCCATAACATATGTAGTAAAATGATCAAAATGAAAACTGAAAAGCGATTCGATCATCATCTCCTGATAACAAAAAGGAATATGGAACGTACCGATTCAGGGGAAAATAATAGTAACGGAAATAGTAACTCGGAAATAGTAACACAGTAACATATTAACAGTAGTCAACAAAGCCGAATCGAGACGAATCCGATCTCTGCGACTAACGGACCTTCGATTCGATGACTGCTCCAAATTGAGCGAAGGTTTGCTCCAGTGATTGATCTGTGGTGGCCCATGCTAGACCACCAACAAAGCATCTGTACTCAACATCTGCAGACGCCATTAATAACTTTAGATAGAGAAACCAAATTGAGGAAGAAGGAGATGGGATTTCAATGGAAGTAATGGAAGCAGAAATGCATTGTTTATATAGGGCGGAAAAAGCTAGTTATGGTTAGGGTAAACCATACGCACGCTGCGCTTTTTAGCCTTTACTATTACCATGGTTAAGAATAACTTTTTCTTTTCTAGGAAAAAATAATATGAGAATATAGTTGGGGATATGATTCGATTCGAAGATTTAGTAAGTGAAATTGTTCGGTCCAAATTTATTTATGGAATCACTTGAATTCAATTAGATTCGGCTTGATTTTTGAATTCTGTACTATAATTAATTTTTTTAATATCTACATAGTTACATTAATTCAATTAATGATAAATTCAATCTTAACTCTTACAAAATAATGTAGTCTAATTTTATGTATCTTTTACGTTTCTTTTTTATGAGTTTTTCATAAATTTGATTGTTAAAATCACAGGAAGAGGAAGATAGGGAGCTCGCAATAATTAGGAAGTGCACTCGAGTTTTAATTCAATTTCTCCAGAATAGTAAAAATGGTACCACGGTAGAATAATAGATTTGCGTAAAACTTAGGTCAATTTGATTAAGTTGGATTTTGACTGAAAATTAGAAATAGAAAAATTATACTTTTTGAGTTCGAGTTAAATTAAATAATTAGAAAATTTATTTAGAAAAAATAAAATAATTTGATTTATTTAAAATAAATAAAATAAAAAAATAGGGAGATTTGGTTCTTGAATCATATACCTGTTGAAGTATTTAATTTAAGAAGACCGCTCGATTCAATTTAATTCAGATCGAGATCAATTCGATTTAGAGATTTTGTACAACCATATATGAGAATCTCATAACTTTGAAAAGAGATGGAAAGATATACGAATATTAATAACCTATTGGGCTAACTAGGGTTAAAAAGATACTTATGTGGGCCCACTGTTACGTGATTCGCTAGTAAAGGTAATAGATAATGAGGAAATTACACTGTAGCCGACATCTAAAGATCACTTTACAAAAAGCAGTTCCAAACTTTGATTAAGCACAAATCAGGTAATGATTATATAATATTACAATTAATATTATACTCACCATACCTAACCCTAATTCATTTTTTTCCCTCTCCACTTTCTTCATCTAGTCTCACACTCTCTCTCTACCTTCGTTGGTTACTATTCATAACATATTATCAATAATGTCATGCTGATGTCATATTTTAATATCAATTTTATCCCTTTTTATTTTATCTCATGTACGACATTATTGTATTATTTTATTCATTTCTTGTTCTTCTCTGACTCTTTTTTCATTTCTCCATGCAACGTCTCATACTTCCTCCATTCTCCATGTAACAATTCATAATGTGAAAGATTTTTCCTTTCTTCTTTTGTCTTTTATTTTTTTTCCACGATTTTATCTATATGCTGTGTAATTTTCCAAAGTTTTTTGGTATTCACAACCTAAAAGTTCTAACCCTCTATTTTTACTTTCTTTTACAGATATTTGAAATTTTCATCATAGATCAATCAAAAGAATTATTGAAAAAAATATTTTTTTGGTACGTAAATATAGATTTTTGCTATGAATCGAAGGTATGGTAATTTTCTTTTACTGTATCATTCCAGATATGCAAGAATTTTTTTTTAAATAAAATTTTAACTCGTGTGAAAT